>BLLK01000074.1:0-600000 GCA_021927905.1 Chaetoceros tenuissimus
AAAGAAAGCAAAATGTCCAATCATTCTTACAGCTACAAATCTGCCTACGCAATTGGAAAAATCACAAACTATTAGGTATAATCTTTCTACACTAATCAGGCCCACTCCTTTGGAATGTGGCTCAAAAATGACTCAAGTTTCGAAAATGGAGGGTCTTAAGTGGAATGAAGGACAAGATCAAGATGAAATCAAAAGAGGATTGGAAAATATAGCGAGACTTTGCAACTGTGATTTGAGGAGAATTATGAACGAAATGCAATTATTCTCAATCGGGAAATCCCGTTCTAATCAAGAGAAGAAAGTGAGCAATGTAACAAATGATTCATGGATTTCGTGCACGCCGCTGGAATTTCATGCCCCTCGAGTGCACAACATTGAACCTCAAAGCGTCCCATCTCACAAATTTACAGTTGTTACAATACATGGAGAATTTTTCCATGGTGACAACGTTGAAGTTAGATTAGGTGACCAAATTCTGAAATCAAAGGTTGTTGATAGCAAAACAATCATTACTGCCGTACCTCCATGTAAGGTTCCTAGTAATGTGAAGCCAAATGGATACATGAAAAACAATAGGGGGTTTCTTGAAGAATCTCTCAACACCATGTACAAAAGGATTCAAGTTACAACAACGTCCAAGTCTGGTTTTAGCTTGTCTTCCGAAGGCTTGTTCAATACAGAGGCAATGGATCTCCCCGTTTATCTACATTATTCATTTCCTTATGATGACGATTTTAGTGATGATGAAAAGCCTTCCCCTGATGATGTCAACTTAGACGAGATGCTGGAAAAGGCATTGACCGAAGTGTCGGCATTAGAAGAAACGTCAAAATACCAAGAAATCACTACAGAAAAGCCCTCACAAGAATGCCAAAACCAAATGGATTCACTCTTCAAGACGATGGCTGATATGAGTGATTATGCTCTTCTTCAAGAAAGTCATGATAATTTTGAATTACCGTGCTTTGAAGGAGGGATCCATAACTGTACTCCTACCCAAATGAGTAGAGAGATTTCATCCCGTTGTGGCTGGGAACATGAATCCGTTTTAGGAGGATTGTCGGAATGCTTTGTCACAATTCCTTCCACAAGGCGTGAGAGGACGTTAATATCTAATGAAGCCCATTTCTCGAAACAGCAAAAGGAAACTTTTGAGCAATCAGCTTCGAATCAAGCTATAGAGGAAGACGAAGATGAGGAAACTGATGACATGTTCTTTTATAAGCCAAATTCAACAGAATCATTTCATAGAAACACGATGAAGTCTGCATTGAACCAATATTTCCAGCAAGGTGTCGAAAAGTACGAGGATACTTTACAGACATCGTCCAATATGGATTGTCTTGAGTTTGATATTTCTTACAAGAAAGACGCTATCCCATATTATGCTAACGATCTGATTCATCACCCAAGATTGTAAGTAGACCATTGTCAAGACATACATTTCGTTGCTTTTACTTGTTCTAACATTGATTGATCTGACTTTGTCTTTCACTAGCCTTTCATCCAATGATCAAGAATCTTATTGGTCGTTCTACATTCCTCAACTTCGAAATATGGCTAGAATGGAACAAAAAAGAGATGATGTCTTCGCATCAAGTAACATTAAGCCTGAAGATTTCGAAACTGGTCGAAGGCGAACGAGAAGAGGCGCTCCAAAGGGAAGAGGTCACTACTTTGATCTTGTCCTTGGTTCCTCATATCGAAGCGAGGAAAACGCTGGAAGGGAAATTGGCAAGTTTTTGAACAAGACGAAGGCATTAGATTATTCTCTGTAAACTGCTATTTAATCTCTTATCCTTTTGAGTTGGATCGCTCTTGGTGTGAACATCCCAATTCTAGCAATATCTCCTAGTTGGACAAAGTCTCTTTTCTTGTCATCAATTTTTGTGGCTGGCCATTTTGATCTTTCCATTCTAACCTTTGCAAAATAATCTGATCTAGTTTGTCTCTCGTCACAAATTCTTGATGTAACACCAAGTTCTATTTCGCATTTTTCCAAGATTTCCGGTGGGCATGCCCATGGTTCGTAGAGACAATCAATTGTTTTTGTTGTCTTTCCAACCTCTATATCTATAGAGTCAGGCAATGAGGTCAATTCAGGACACCACTTTCGAACATAATCTCCCTCCTTATCCCAATACTGACGTCTTTTGTAATTCATGCCCATATAGTAGGGATCTAATCCAACACATGCACTATTTTGCCACATATTACTATTGATAACTTCATCATAATCTACCAAGAATTCAGCAAAGTGCTGCATACCCGCTCGCCACGGGAGACCAAGACCCTCTACAAGAAAAGTGGAACACGCTAGTCGTACCTTTTGGGGCATATAGCCTGTAGCAACTAATTCTCTCATCCCAGAGTCTACTAGAGGAAATCCAGTTCGCCCTTCTTTCCAACTGTCTAATCTTTTTTGTTGCTCTTCTTCCTCTAGATCTACACCGTCATGGACAGCATCGTATCCATCTCGGATTGGTTCTCCTTTTACGACATTTGGAAATAGTTTGGCTACAGCGTATGCATAGTCACGCCAGCAAATGCGTCGAACGATAGATCCTACATCCCGTTCCTTTACTACAGATTTAATTCCACTATACACTTGCTTTGGTGAAATCAATCCTCGAGCTAAATATGGCGACAAAAGTGATGCCAGATGAGTTGTTTTCTTCGCATCGTCATCTTCCTTTTGTTCCAAAGAATCTAGAAAATTCGTCAGGGCTTTTTGAGCAGAAATTTCATCTGCTGGCCATTCTTTCACAATAGACTTGCCCCATTCCGTATTTCCAGGAGTAATACCTACTTTCTCATTCAATTCATCAACATCACAAGGACACGTCAATGCAATATCGGCACAAGAAGCTTTCTTTAAACTACAATCATCAATATCCAACACCGGCTTCAATCCTTCTTCTTCAATAGTATCTTGTACATATTCTACATATGGAATCAAAGGTGAACGCCATGGATCATCCAAGACAATTTTTTCCCATGGAACTTGACGATTTTCATAATCCAATAAAGTATACGAACTAAATACTCTTGCATCTATCCCATTCTTTTCCAACTCTTTTGCAATCACATTCTCCACTTCATCATTGTAAGAACGTTGATAGAAAATTTCATTCAGATTTGATGATTTGCAAATATGCACCAATTCCTTGGCGATAGATGTTGCTTGACATTCATTAGGAGAAGAATCTAAAAGCCCTACTGCAAGATTTCCATGAAATGTCTGGTTTAAACTCTTTAAAGCTGTAGCTGTAAATACATCCCGAGCTGTTCCTCCTGTTTGTGTATTGACGGGATTAGGATATGTTGCATCTTTAGCACTACTTTGCCATAAATAAAAAGGTTGAATGGACCCATTTTCATCCGTTTCAGTAATGGCAGTGTGAAGTGCTTCATTGTCTTGGATCCGAAGAGCATGATCGCGGAACCAGACTAGTTTATGTGTTGATGTAGAGAGTGCCCTTATGCTAGTCAAGAGATGGCTAGTTATAAAAAGAAGATGTAGTGTGTTCATTTTGTATTTCATAATGACATGAATATTATAGGATGTAATTAAGAATGGACGTTGAGTCTAAATTCTTGGTGTCAGCAAATTTGATGCAAAGATTTTCCAGGGAAGCATATACATCTGGTCTTACCTAGAACCACTTCTGCTGGACTTCGAGAGACTACGAATGATAGTAAACATGTAGATTATATTGCTAGAAATATGGTCTTCATTAGTTCATGTCATCAATCAATCAAAATGAAGGTACATTTTCTCTAACAAAAATGAAGTCAGCCCAAAAGGGCGCGAAGAGCAAAGATACCCTTTCCTCCAACGTCTGTCCGTCCATCCTTTTTGTGAGAAGACACACATGATTGGATTGATTGGCCGTTGAATCTTTTTGATTGCCCCTTCCTTATGAGATTTGTTGTTATTTCAACAGCAACATAAATAGTAAATAATTCTGTTCATAATCTCACAGTACCACATTTGAGAAGTATCAATAGATAGGAAAATGAAGTTTTGTAATTTTGCGGTTTGTTTGAGTGTACTCTCGACCACATTGACATCCATTGAAGCAATCCAGTCTTCCCCTTCTTCAGTCATCAGTACTATGCATCGTAAGCAACCTTTTGTACACAATACTCGTTCCTTTGAGGAGACTCAAAGTCTCGTTCAATCTCCTGTAGCTCAAGATGATGTTGAGTCATTGTCAGTCATGCACTCTAGAGGAGGAGCCAAGAAAGCTGTCGAGGTTCCTGAAGTGGCCAATACTGGAATGAAAGAGAGACTCAAGATTGGCTTCTACTTTGGACTTTGGTATGCTCTCAATGTTATTTACAACAGTAAGTCCATTTCTACAGTATACATGTACATCATTTATAAAATATCATGATTAAAAACTTACCCCTATTTCTTTAGTCATGAACAAAAAGCTATTGAATATTATCCCTGCACCAGTGACAGTAGGAACCATTCAACTTGGTATCGGAGGATTATACGCTGCACTTCTCTGGATGACTAAATTAAGAGCTACACCAAAACTAACAGCAAAGGGACGTGAAATCGCATGGAAAGTAGGAACCTATCATGGATCAGGACAATTGTTTTCAATGGTGTCTCTAGGTGCAGGACCGGTATCTTTCACACACATTGTCAAAGCTCTCGAACCATTCTTTTCAGCAATGATTTCCGGTTTGGTATTTGGAAAATGGATGAAACCACAAGTATATGCTACCCTTATTCCTGTGGTTGGAGGTGTAGGATATGCATGTTTGAAAGAACGTTCCTTTTCATGGTTGGCATTTTGGATGGCCATGTCTAGTAACTTATCATTTGCATTGAGAGCAGTTGTGAGTAAGACCGGTATGACTAGTTATATTGGAGAGAATATGAATGCTGTCAATCTTTTTGCAGTTGTGACTATTGCATCCTTCTTTTTGTGTATCCCAGCTGCATTGATTGCTGAAAAGGGATTGTTGTTGGAATTGTGGGCAAAGGCTACTACTGGAGAGAATGCTATTGCATCCAATGACCTTGTCAAATCTGTAATTACTTCTGGACTTTTCCATTATTTGAACAATGAAGTCATGTATCTTGCACTCAGTAATGTTCATCCGGTAACTCTTGCAGTTGGAAATACCATGAAGCGTGTATTCATCATGGTTGCTTCTGTTCTTGTATTCCGTAATCCAGTTTCAGTGCAGGCTGGAATTGGATCAGCTATTGGTATTTCAGGAGTTCTCTTGTACAGTTTGACCAAGCAATACTATGAGAACTTGGAAAAGGCAGAAGCGGAAGCTGCTGCAAAGCAAAAGGGAAGAAGGGGAAGACGCAAGAACTAAGGACACTAGTGTAGTTGTGATTTTATTCAACATTTAAAATCTATAAAGATATTTATTTTTATTGGAGCTGAATTTATATATTTTTGTTTGGTAAATGTGGTATGACTGCTGTGCTTTGAGCGCAGGTTACGGTTAGGTTGGAAGAGGGAAGAGTAAATTTAGATTTGTGACAAATAATCAAAGGGTAAAGAACTGGTAAGTATATCTGTTTCTCTTTTCTTCCTTTCTCTTTTTCAAATAAGATACAATTCGGTGGGGTTCTTATGTTGTTCTGTTGACATCAAACATCGACCATGAAACTCGGAAGAAGATGCAGTGATGCGATGAATGTATCTTTTTAGAACGGAAGCATATTTGAATAGAAACGAGCAAAATAGATCAGATAGACTTACTCTAATTTGCAGCCTATCCAAAACATGTTGAGCCGTCTTCGTTCGAGCAAAGTGTCGGCTTCGGCCATTTCATCTCGTATCCATACTGGCAGCAGCAGTGCAGTCATCAATGGTATCCAGAACAATTCTCTTCGCGAATACTCTTCTTCATCAGTAGTATCCAGCGAGCAGCCAAGCTCATCCAGAACTCTATTGGCAAAGAACCAAAATGTACATTCCAACATGACACTCTCCAAAAACTGGAGAAACAAGCCTTTGTTCCGTCGTCAAGGCGACGTTAGATTCCGAACTGGACTCGAGGCTGCCAACCTACTGGTACAGGAAGCGAAACGTCGTGATTCACATGAGACACAGTTCATTGAGACTATAGCTGCTTACATGAGTTGCCTCAGCCCCATCTTTGAGAGAAATCCAAGATATGCATTTGTAGCGAAGCAGCTCATGGAGCCAGAACGTTTGATTCAATTTCGTGTGCCTTGGCTTGATGATACTGGAGTTATTCGTATGAACCGTGGATACCGTATCCAGTACAACTCTGCCCTGGGACCATATGAAGGTGGTCTTCACTTTGGATCTCACATCAATTCTTCCTCTATGAAGTCTCTTGGATTTGATTCCGTCTTTAGCAACAGTCTTACTGGATTTCCAATTGGTGCAGCTGTAGGAGGATGTGATTTGAATCCGTTTGATAAATCTGAAGCTGAGATTCAGAGATTCTGTCAGAGTTACATGACGGAACTTGTCAAGTATATTGGACCGGATATGGATTTGCCGACTATGGGTATGGGTGTAGGTGAAAAAGAACTTGGATACATGTACGGACAATACAAGAGAATTAACATTGTCAGTAGTTCCAACGGCAAGCCTTTTCTCTCTACTTCTGATCAAGATGTAAGTTTATTATTAGAAGCATAGGGTATTCTTTCATAGATTTCACCTTTTTCTAACCCTTTCCTATCTTGTTTTGTACTTGAAATAGGCATCTGGTGAAGGAGTCGTATACTTTGCAAATGAAATGCTCAAAGACAAGGGCGACACACTTAAAGGAAAGCGCTGTCTTATCATTGGGGCTGGAAAGGTTGCTCGATCTGTTGCAGCGAAGCTTCTTGAATTTGGTGCTATCCCTCTGACTTTCTCGGATTCGTCTGGTCATTTGTATGAACCAGATGGAATTGATGAATCAAAGCTAAAGATCATTGACAAGATCAAGGATGAGAGAGGAGCTTTGCTTGGAAGATACATTATTGCTTCTACTACTGCCCAATTCAATGATCCAGAAAGTCTTTTGGATATTTCATGTGATCTATGCTTTCCATGTGCGGCCATGAATGATATTACTCAAGAAGCTGCAATTCAATTGGCTGATAATGGATGTAAGGGTATTATTGAAGGAGGTCATTCAGCAGTCACAAACGACGCAAGAAAGATTATTAAAAAGAGAGGACTTATGTACGGACCAAGCGTGTTGACGTTGTCTGGATGTTCGATTCATCATGCACTAGGACCAAATGCGACGGATGAACAGTTTGAGAAGGAAGTTGCAAGAGTATATTCTGACGTAAAGAATGCTGCACAAGAATTTCATGCGAGAGGTGATTTGTACACAGGAGCAACCATTACAGGCTTCTTGAGAGTTGCTAATGCAATGATGTCGCAGGGTGCCGTTTAAATTATGGTGTTTGAACTGTCAGGAGGAACAGAACTTTCGAATCTTCTCAAAATTCGAACAACATAAAAAGTATGTAATATTTTCTTTATATTTTAGTTTGTAGAAATTTTAGTACTATCGAAGTCTACTGTCATTACATGGATAAGTGTGTTCCCTGATTAGATACGTAAGGGAAAATGTTGGTGGATCTTTACTCAAAGAATCATCAAGCTTCCTGCATTCAAACCAATGACCCTTTTAGTTAGGTAGCTATGGTATATAGCCACATATATCTGCCAAAGATATCATCATCATCATCACATCGTCACACACGCGTCATTCTAATCTACTAGCCTCATTCATCTCTTCTTCAATAATTGCATTCGGCAACTTGTAACTTTGTTAAATTGTATAATAATTAGCACTTACAAATAATACTGGAGACCCCATACAAATGATGGTAAGTTGGTGTAACTTCATTCGAAATGGGATTGAGCTAGGTAGGCGCACTTGGAGACTGATTAATAATCTTACTTTTGATGGTACTAGAGATACAGAAATAGCGCTCGCGGTAGATCTATACGTCGCACAAGCATTTTCATTTTCTGTACCAAGTTCTCACTGATCAAGTTTTCAATAAAGTGGAATTGTTTCATGTATACAATATTTATTTCTGGATTATCTGCATTCGCTCCTTCAAGGATAATACATCCAAAGACAGCTTTATATTTCGAATATGGTGAATATGATGGAAAACTTTGGGACAATGATGCAAAAAAGGATGTATATGCAAAATGGGATCCAAATCAATCTCGATCGAGTAGAAATTTCAATCCCTTTGAGACCTATGGTGGGAATACTCCAGATGCATCAGGGATTTATCCAGGAGAGTCGAGATATAAAGATCCGATACGTCCAGATGTAAACTTTCAAACAATGATGGCAGAAAGAGTCGAAGCTGATGAACGTGCTTCTAATCCGAAACCTGGTGATCTTCCAGGATGCAAAGGCTGCAAAAATTAAAATGTCAGTCAAACAATTATACAAGCTAGCTAGGCAATAGGCGCATCATTTTCTAAGCAATAATATGAATGTTTGATCAATTCATTTAATTCCATGTTTTGCTCCAACAATGACGATTTCCTAATTGTATCGAAGAAATCTCTCAATGATTGGTGCTAACAACTTGGTGCCTAAAAGCACCAAGCTTGGCTTCACGTTATAAAATTGAAACTACGTTACATGATATTTATTTATTTCCCTTGTATGTTTGTGCATACGCTGTGAAGAGTCCAAGACCCAAATTCATAAGAGTTGCTTCAATAACAATAGCGTATCTAGCTCCAAACATCATCTTGATATTTCCAAGCATTGCAGTCCACACCTTCAAAGTCATCCACAAAGCCAAACTCAACAAAATAGCCGTTCGCTGATGCGGTTGTGATCTCTTTCCAGCATAAGGATTGAAATCTGCCTCAATATTGTCACTCATTCCACGTCTACCAATCTGTCCAGCAGCAGGAAGCCAATTGATCATGATAATTCTCTCTGCCATCGGTGGAAGTACCCAACAGACTAGAGTCATAATACCGAATACTTTAAGTTGCTTGTTGCGCCATGCTTCATCTGGCTTTTGAATAAGTCCATCAAGGAATCCAGGCATCTTTAGACTTCTATCTGGTTTCTCTTCTGGTGCAAGGTCTTCATCCTCACTAAAAGTCCAATGAAAATAATATTTGAGCAACGACATAGAAAAAAAGGACACAATCACAATCCTTTCAAAATATCAAACTTACTCTGCTTCTTCAAGACGAGACTGTGCCTTTGCATCATCAGTCAATTCTGTCAAACCAGCCATTCTCTCGTTCAACTTGATTTGCATAATACGATCCTTTGCAACTTCAACCTTGATCTTCTTCTTGACATCTCCTTCGACTTCAGCCTGTGCAATGAGGGAATTTGTAACTTGTTGAATTTCTTCAAAGGTAGCATCATCTGCAATTCCTAGTTCACGATGAAGTTTAGCAGATTCAGTTTTAAGTCTACGTGCTTCACGTTCTTGCTCCTTCTTTACGTTCCATGGAAGTGCTTTCAATGGGTTTGGAATTGTTGGTGCTGGTTTCTTTGCAAATAGTGCAGATGATTGCAATCTAGTTTGTGGCACAGATGCTGGAGAAAATGCAGTTGCTGCTGCGAGCATGGAAAGAACGCAAATTAATCTCATTCTGAAGAATTAAAAGATGTGTGAAATAGAGTGGGTGATATTGAGAAAGGAGATAGAATCAAATATGATGAAGAACAAGACAGGTTTTGATGTTAGCCTCTTGGACTTCTTGATGTGCAGGCAAGTTGAAGAAAAATTCCAGTTGGAATGTTTGTTGAATGTGATGAGATGTGTGGCGTCCACAAGTAGGTGCGTTTTGAGTTTTGGCGCGAAGGTAACCGTTTTTACCTGCTTCAAAGATACTTACATAGTAGCAAGATAGTAAGGTAGTATCTTTCGTATCTTTTTTGACATCATCATTCGTCAAAGGTACAAGATATTTCATCACAAAACGAAGCTGATCATGCTGCTACAACTATTGGTAGCAGTACTTGTAGTCTGTTCTTCATTATGTGAAGCCTTTGAATTCTCGACAACAAGATTTACTTCCAAGTCAGGGCTGCCCGTAGCTCGTTATGGTCTAGGTGGAGCAGCTCGAAGTACGCAACCGTCCACTTTGCCTTCACTTTACATTCAAGAATTAGAAGAAAACATTGCTCCTTTTTTCTTTTACTATAACCCACATAGATATCCAGATTTTATGAAAGGCATCAAAGATGCATGCAGAACCAATCGCGAAGATATATTTATAGCAGGTGGAGGGACCAGTAGATCTATAGCTTCACTGGATCAAAGATTAGCTGATTGTCTCCAGTATTGTGGAAATGAGTATTTAGATTTGTTTATTTTAGAATATGTCCTTCCAGATGAGATGGAAACTATAGATGAAAATGATTATTCAAAAGCAGAAATAGGAACGGAATTGTTGAATGCAATCAAATACTGTCGACAGTGGGTCAAAGATGGCAAAGTTCGCTGTATTGGTATCTCCACTCATAGTCATGTGGTCGGAAGTATTTTAGCAAATGTACCTGACATTGATACATTGATGTTACGCTATGGTATGTCTCATAAAGAAGCTGCAGAGAAACTTTCTTTACCAACTGCAAGAGAGAATGATAAACCTGTGATTTGCTTCACATCTACGAGATGGAATTCTTTACAAGACGGGTTGGGAAATGGTCAAGATGAGTTTGGCTCAAATGATGTTCCTGCATCTTCAGATTGTCTATCGTTTGTATTTGGTTCGATACATTCACCTCCGATAGAATTTGTTCTTCATTCTGCACGAGATGAAGATGAATTAGTGAAATGTTTGAGTGGGATGAAATTGGGATTCTCATCATCGGATGAAGAAAAGAAATGGCGGGCACACGGAAAGATTTTTGAGGATAGGAATGATGACGGTTTTGACGAATATCCGGAAGAGCGCCACTTATGACCTTTGGGTTTAGATTTACCGTTGATGCACAATCCGCAGGTGATTATAGGAGTTAATCATTTCATATTCCATTAATGTAAGCACATAATCTATTGTAAATTATCTCTAAGGCTATTATTATACCACATGAGTGCACATAATTAAAGCATTGCATCAAAAATTCTGTTTTCATCAATGAAAAAAGTCAACTGTGAAAATTTTCGCTCCCATGGGGCATTGGATGGTAGAATTTTACTAAAACACAACATGATTTCAATCGTTTTGGGACTGAGTTGTTGTTTTATTTTCAATCATAATCACAGGATGACCTCTTTTATAGCAATAATGCATTTTGGCCAATGACGAGGTAGTTCGGGGGAGAGGGTAGGGGGGTGTCGGACTAGTAGGATCGGTAGATTTGGTAGGATGGATATTTTTAATTAATGCCTTCCCTATCGCCTCATAATTTGTTCATGTAAACTGATGTACCAATTCCTTTTACGTATTTCCAATACAATTCAATGCACAACTCACTTCAAGGCACCATCATTCCTACCTACAATCCCAGTCAAGAATGAAGAGTCTATTTGCTGTAGCCCTGGTCACACTTTGCTACTCCTCATGTTGTGCATTTCATGTCCCCCTCGACACATCATCATCTTTGTCATCGAGAAAGAAATCTCCATCTCATCAAAATGTGATGCAACGAAATGAATTCATGAATGGTATTCTCATCGGCAGTCTCGCCTCCATCATTGTACCTTCCAAGTCCACTGCAGTCGTCACAGATGAAACGAATTCCTTTGCAGTCCAAGACTCGGCATACATTCTTCCACCTGAACAAACATTACCTACAGACTCGATCAACTCTGCAGTCACTACTCTAAACACAAACACACAGACACCGACAGATGAAGTCAAGATCATTATTCCCATGTCCAAAGTACAACAATCTCCACTAGGAATACAAGTCGCAGACATTGAATTCCGAACCAATCGTCGTGTATACGTGAAATCAATTCTACCATCGTCCATAGGTGCACAATACAACATACAACCCAACTATATTTTCGTCAAAATAAACAATCAGTCAGCAGAACGAACCGATGCCAAAGGAGTCATGCAAATGATTGCACAAGTCAAACAGTCCAATGCACAAAATTTAGAACTAACCTTTCGCAATGATTCCTTTTCAAAAGATTTGCAAAATTTATCCAATAAAGGAGAAGTAACGACTCAAGTTGCTCCCAAGGGTGATACCACTCAACGCAACTTAGATGGAAGTGTGAAATTTGGTTATGAGGAGACTAGTCAAGACGATCAGAATATTACCATTCAACAGCTTGTAGCGCCTAAAATGTGTCGTAGAGGTGCAACCATTGATGATCTTTTGGAAATATCCTATGTGGGGAAGATACTTGAAACTGGAGCTGTGTTTGATGGGAGTGCTGTTAAAATTGATGGCAATGGGATTCCTGGAAGAGGGAATGATGTTTCGATATTTTTTGTTTTGGGAAAGCAGCCGTTTGGACAATTTCCACCGGGTTGGGATGTTGGGTTGAATGGAATGTGTGTTGGTGAACGGAGAAGAGTCATTATTCCTCCTGTTTTAGCATATGGAGCACAAGGTGTTCCAAGACGAAACATTCCGCCAAATGCGACTCTTGTATATGATATTACATTGGTGAGTTTGAATGGACTTGCGACTCCTCAGTAATGACGAGTAGATGATGATAGTACTATGAACTCTACTATTAGTAGCTAGGAATAACTTATAGGATACCAAGTTTCTATTTATTGCTAGCTATTTATTTCATTATAAGTAAACTACACTCTGCCCTTGTAACTTGCAACGCATTCTTTACTTTCCAAACAAATATGGAAGTTTCACCAATGACTTTAGGAATGACTTCATTTTGGATTTACCTTTCCAAGGATTCCAGTAGGGTCCACCTCCAATTTCCACTGCACCAGTTCGTTCAATGCTCTTTACATTTTCCAATATCGCATGTCCGCGTACATATTCCTTCTTGTCTTTATCCCAGTCCAATTCATATAAAGAAAGTTCCACATTGGCAAAAAAGGAATCTCGACAAAAGTATACCATTCCAAGATCTTGTGTTGGAGCTCTCAATACTACACCATCCTCTTCACAGGTTGCTACGACGTCTACTTCAAATAGACGTTTTCCAGAGGTACATTTGGCAGAGAATTTCCATGATCCCCAAGGATCTACTTCCCATTCCATGTCACCGGTCCATGGCACTGCTTCGTAAAAGACTCCATTGTAGTGTATACATACCATTCCAAGATCTTCTGTTCCTCCGAATGGAACTTTTCGTATTCCTCCACCAGCAGTCAATGACAATCTATTACTTCCATCTTGTGATGTAAATCCTTGAAATGAATTACATTGCACCCAATACCATTTACTAGGAAAGCTACCACCCCAATTCTTTTCCGCATAAAAGGGTACATTTTCAAAATCATATCTCGTTCCATTCCAAGTAGCATATCCTGTAGCCCTTGCATCTGCCAAAGTGACTTGCCAATGTGGTTCAAATACCGAGTACGAAGCCAGCCATCCCGCGGTAGACTTTTGTCGCGACTTTTCTAAATCTTGATCATCATCACCCCATCCCGACAATGGTGTAATTTGTACATCAAAATCGCAAGTCCTTGGAATACCCTGATTCTCCAACACTCCACCTAAAGACCCATCATGACCCTTGACTTTTCCTTGTAATCTCGTAGGAAGCATTTGAAACCCAGCCTTGACATATTTCTCAAAATCATCCGGATCCAAAACTTCCAATACATCATCCTTTTCAATTTTGCTACTAGCAATCATTGCATCTTTATCATAATCAAAAACACAACCAAAAGACTGTGAATGAGCAAACGCCCAAAACTTTTCATGAGATGGTTCAGCCTGTACCACATATTCATCATTCGGTCCCATAACTTGTACACAACTCAGTGATAATTCCGACTCGAATGGATCTTCAATACTGAATATAAATGCAAATGATACATTTGATTCAGGGATGGTGAGACGATAATACCATCCTTCCATGAATCGTTTCGTTTTGGTTCTTTGTGGATGACGTTTCAGGCGGTTGAATCGTTGAGAGAGTTTGGATGGTGCGTGGTGAGGGTGAGAGGGGCGAAAGTGTCTTCCTGCGTGCGGTGTTTGTTGTGGATAGGCTCTTTTGTTTTTCATGTCTTGAAGATACGGTGAGTGTTCTTTGTTGTTACTTTTGTTGGATGCTGTTGCTGATAGAGAAACATGATTCTTCTTCTTCTTTGTATATCTTGTGTCGAGAGGAGAAAATGAAAAGATGGGATTCACTCCTAGAATGCAGAAAAGGAATATTTGTAGAGTTGAAACTGGAGTCATGATGAGCTTCCAAGGATTTGAAGATGATCCTTCAAGTACTCTTTTGTAGGTTTAATAAATAGACTCTATTGGAATGATGAATGACGAAGAAAAGATACGCTGTTCAACTTTTGTTTGCTTCCTCCTTCATCAATTTGTAGCTGTGTGGGAAAGCATTGGATCATCAACTTCTGTGTCTATAGCCAATTTAGATGAATAAAATCCACTTTCTCGGATGACAGAGGGACGACAGAGGCCAAAGCACAACAAACATCGCGATTTCTACTTTCTACTTGACTGACTCTTTTATTCCAAATGAACATGATGTACCTAACACTCTAATACACACTCTTGTTATTGAGAATTGATTCCTTATATATTATATGTATATTTTTTTAGGTTTTGCTTTACTCGCCGTGCGAGGCCGTCCGCAGCTTACTTTCAGTCTAGTTAGGACTACATGCAATCATGAAATGAAATAAAAAGATGAAGATGGTGTGCTTGTGAGAGGAGAAGAAGTGATCAGGTGTCATGTGTTGAAACAAGAGGGATCATTCTTCTCATTGTCAGGAGAGGCGAGGAACTGTCTCCTTCTTGTGTAGATGATATGTATAAAGAGTTTAGATTTGCTTCTGAATATGCAGTGTGGTGTGGATAAGAAATTCTAGTAGAAAGATCTTCTGTTGTGGCTTGAAAATATGCAAATGATGATCATGGAAGTGAGTACGATATGCATTCTGGCATACAGCTGCTTAGTCCTCGCGGCAGAGTGCACGTACTGCAACACTTTTACTGGCGAAAAGGAGAGAGTAACTTAGGGTAACTTTATGCCCATTAAACCATGGGCCGTCTTCCGTAACATAAGACAACAGTATAGGATTGTCAGTGCATTCCCAATCACCTCCGACCAATGTATCTGTTGATGGACAATATACGTCACAAGTCAAGGCTAACAAATTAGTTGAACACTCGCGTGAATAGATTTCAACTTCATTTGTAACTTTTTGGCAGGAAACTCCGCCAGATGAATAGACTTGGCGAATTGCTTCGCCAGTAGGACAGGCGGATGAAATGCGATTTTGTTTCAAGCTGAGCTGACCAGTTACCCAAGTTCTAGTGGTACGAATGCTATTCAACAATTCAGTCTTGGTTGCAGAAGATGTTTCCAGACTCGCAATGCGAACGATCAAGCCTTCCAGTGTTGCTTGCATACCTTGCATTGCTTGGTCAGCATCAAAGATATGCTGAACTAAGGTTACAGAGTTAGTCTGAATCCTTGCATCTAGATCATTCAATAGAGTCTGAGTTCCACTAACATATGTATCAAAACTCCTCGAAAGTCAGACAACTTTTGTTCGATATCTTGCTCGTTTGCATCTACTGTGGCCGCTAGTGCAGCAAGTGTAGATCCTAACTGTTGTGTAGAGTCCTTGAGAGCATCAATATCGTCAATATTAGTGAGAATATCACCTTCGTTCTGCTCAACTCTTTCTTCTAGATCAGAGATTTCTTGGGCGAGTGTATCTGCTTGATTTTGTAATTCTTGAATTAAGTCTTCAAGATTTTGAATCTGACCTTGAATATGCTCAAATGGTTTACCATTTGGTGTGTTTCCTTTGTCTGTTCCACCAAGTACACGGGCTTCATCGTCATGAGATAAAGTGTTTTGTGCAAGATCTTTGTTGCCACGCAATGTAGCTGTACAAGAAAGGGAGGGAGAAATATGCAAAGTCCGTTAGCATAACAAGAAGTATCAATACATGATGCCATAAGTTTTCAATGTCGCTCACAATTACACTATTTCGGGTTTACAATCAGAGTTTTTTTGAGAAAAAAATAGTATTTGAATTGAATAATAGAAAAAGAAAATCGTACCTTCTCAGGGAGGGCTACCACCGCTAGAATAGCGATTGAAAGAGTTGTCTCGAGGTATTTCATGCTGAGATTTATTTGTACGTAGATGGAAGGTTGGGCTGGTTTCTTATTCTATCTTCTAGAATTTATGAACTGTTCTGGAGTAAACTCTGAAAAGATGTATTGTAAGCTAGTCTTGAAAAACCTGAGAGTTTATGATCAGAAAAAGAAGCCTTGCCAATATTTCTGGGTGACTCCTTCATTACTTAGCACGCTATGTATCGTTTCGATGGGAGACCCTGCTGCTACAATGTAGATAACGGAGCAATGGGAAGACATTAGTCTTAAAAAATCAGTCGATGATTAGATTAGAAAGTCATTGCTCTTCTTTCGATTTTTGTCCGGTGTGATATTCCTTATATGACATATGCAGTCAGACATTTCCCAGCAAGAAATTCAAATGACTTCAAATCAATACTTCAAATGGATCTGGGGATGATCCTGTAGTAGTCTTTTGTGGTTTTAATGAATAGATTATAATGAGTCTATTTCGATGAATGAAAATAGATACGTCTTCATTTTTTTTTCAAGCTCTCGTCGCTCTTGGTTTTGTTGTGCAAGTGTGTGAGAAAGCATTGGATCGTCAACTTTAGTGTATAGCCAATTTAGGTATAATGACTTCACCTTGCAACGAAAGGGAGACGAGAGAGGTCAAAGAATTTTTGCGATCCAAGATATCTTACTTGGATTAAATGGAGTGCAAATAGATTGACACGTGACTATGAGTCTAAAGTATTCTTTGTTTCTAAAAAGATAATATTAAAGAGATATCATAGGATGGAAAGAATCATATGGACGGAAAAATACATTCATATTCTCCCAGTTCCAAAATACATTTTGAACATGTAGATTTTAACGATTTCCACCTCCCAACCAGAAAGGGTTGAATTCAAATGGGCCCAATCTACCTCGTCACTCGTCAGCTCGTCAGCAAGAAACACACAGACGTCTGCCTTGAATAGTTTCATCCCACTTACAACATAAAATTACATTGTAGAAAAATGGTTTGTTGTCAAGATCGTAGCTTCCAGGTAAGTAGAATGTGGACAGCAGACACCTACTCAAGTTTAAGAGACGTTTCATTAGAAGTTTTTGTTGCTACCACACTGTTGCTATTGCTTTCTTGCTATACACGGTAGTCAGCAAAACATGGTGCCTTATGTACCACCATATATTTCATTCCCATCACCATGTCGTGCTATCTTTCTCTGTACTTTTTGAAAACCCTTGCGCTAATCTAAACGCGTATTCACTCGCTACTTACAGAAATATAAAATAGAGCGATACTTTGATTTCTTGGACTTTGACAATAACCAAAGTGTCAATGTCGAAGATCTAGTCTTGTGGGCCGACAAGGCTGCTGTGTTAATGAAAGAAGATGGAATCTCTGTATCCGAGGAGCAGAAAAAGCAATTGCTTCAGCGTATAAGACGCGTCTGTAAGTGATTGAGAAGAAAACTTTAAACATATTTTCATCACAATGTATCAATGTAGATCTAACTTTTTTCTCACTTGTTCAAAGTCAATGCAATGACTGCATATGGGTTCGCTGGCAAAAATAAACAAAGGTTTGCCAATTACTTGATTACGACATCCAAACTTCCTTTCTTCAAGACTTTCTTTAAATTGTTTTGCAAGCCTGTTTTTGAAGCTTTTGATTTCGATGGAAATGGGGAACTCAGCTGGAAGGAATTTTACTACATCATGAGTAAGTTTGGGAGATTGCACATTTCCACCTTCTGAAAAATATCTTCTTAACCGACTGAATGTATTAGTGAAACCGATCGGTCTCTCCGAAGAGGATGCAAAAATAGCATTCAACATTGTGGATGAAGACAAAAACGGCGTACTCAGCATTGAGGAATTTACAATTGCTGCAATTGGGTACTTTAGTGACACAAAGGTGACTAAATATGCATTTGCCTATGGTAAAATTGATTCTGATGATGTACCAGAAAAGTTTAAAGAGTCAATTGATACAACCATCAAGAGTATTGCAGATTCATTCAATGACGACCAAGCATAATTTCGATTGCAAAAGAATTGATATAGAGCTTGTAGACAAATAGTACTTTACATAAATATGATACAGAAATTATTCTCAATTACATAGAATCGATGACGAGACTGATCTGTGTTTCAATTTGAGGTTGCTGAGCACTTTTCTTTGAATTTCACCCATTCCACAAGTGGTGAGGCCTTTCTAGTCGGATTTTTAAAAGACAATGTGTTCATACCCTTCTTCCATCCTGAAAGATTATTCAGAATCATTGATGATGAAGTACCTCCTCTAAAACACCATTCCCCAGTTGGACTGAAATCAAAAACCTGTTCCTTTTCGTTGTTGACAGTAATATGTATCTTTCTTACTACACGAGATACGTAGCTCACTTCAACATCTATGTCTGAACACTGTAGGTCAATAATGAAATTCAAATAACCAGTATCTTTGATTCCACTGTTATATTTCGACAAACATGAGTTTCATTTGTATCGTATTGGAAGGGCATACAATGTTTGCTATTCAATGGAATTATTGATTCGTACCTAATCATATTTGTATTTGTTCCAGCGCATGTAAACATTTTTGCAGTGCCTCCATATTCTACATTTGATTGATCAACAAATATCTGAATCTCTCCCTTTGATGGACTCGATGAAGTTGTATCGCTTGGACTGACTGAATCTGTAACAGATGGCAGATCTGACTGAGATTTACTCGGTGTCTGTGATGGTGACGTACTCAAAGAAGGCGCATCACTACCAAAGGAAGGCATAATACTTGGACTAGATAGTGGCCCTTCACTACTCATCGATGGATGCTCGTACGGGATAGTTGCCGGAGAGAAAGATCGGCTATCGCTAAGACTGAAGGAGGGTGATTCTGAAGGGTCCATAACTGGATCAAAGGAAGGTACAGAATTTGGATTTGTGGAGGTAACCATGGTGTCGTCGATAAGGACTATAGGGGCAACAGAGCCATTGAATTTCCAATTCTGTAGGTCTTGCTCTTGTTGATGACCAGTTAACCATGTGATTTGTATGCTAACCGGCTTCAGGTCTTTTCCTAGCCCAAAATATACACGGGGATCATCATAGCCACTTTTGTCTCCATTACGTGAATATTCTTGAAAATGCTTTCGTATCAACCCATCATTTCTTTCAGTGGTAAGAATCAATGTTGCACCGATTCCATAAACATCAGTATTGGTACCGTCACCCTTTAATTCAAAAACAATAAACTCGTTTGTCTTGTCATTCTTGTTTGGTTTGTTCAGAAGAAATCTTAAATAACCAAATGCATTTGCATACACGGCATCCGTGAAGCCGTCATTGTTCAAATCCACTAGCGTCAATCCTACAGCGCCCATCATAAGAGACTTTCCAGATTGATACTTAACACAAGCTTTTCTAATATGCTTAAATTCAAAATGTTCACAATTGACACTGGAAGAATCAAAGAGGTTGTCAAACTTTGGATATGCCAGAGACAATTTAGAAATGTCTCCCATTGAATCATTCCTACCACATGAAGGGTGAAGTATCCATTTTTTGGGGTCTGTACTTTCTTGGGTATAGAATACGAAGGCTCCAGTTGCCTTACACATGATGAAGATTTCCTTCTCACTGTCATTATTGAAATCGGTGACTCTAACGCTCTTTGCAGAGAGACAATAGTCTGGAAGTATCAGTACAACACTTGAATATTTGTTCGCTATTGGTAAAGTGCCTTGGGGTCTATCGGAAGAATAGTAAATTACCAATTTTGTCTGATATAAAAAGATATGGTCTGCTAGCAAGTCACTGTCAAAGTCACCAGATGCAATTGCTAGTGCATTGCATCCATATTGCTCGTCGAAGGCCCCATGCGGACAGCAAGGTGGCTGAAAATCGGAATCGGCATTAATATTAAAGTATTGTGGGGAAATTTCTTGCATCTTCTGGCTGTCCTGGTTGAAGCGATAACCTGCCAAAGTGCCAACTGGTCTTGTACTACAAAATTCTTTAATTTGTTTGCCAAATGGTCCATACTTTTCATAGGCAGGATCAGTATTTGGACCTTGACGCTGGGGGAAGCAAAATGCTCGATGCATAATTACTTCACTTGCAATCCCATCGCCATCAATATCAGTAAGAATTACAGCTCTGGTAAATTCTTCCATGCTTTTGTGTTCAAACCACGTACGATTTCCTTGATTCAATAATAGGATCCCAGGTTCTATTTCATTGTCAGTCCGCCTCGATTGGACAATGAATATATCTAACAAACCATCGCCATTTGCATCTAAGAAGAAGATCAGACAAATCAATAAAAATAATAGAGTCAAAATATATCCAAACTCCGCCGAAGATGAAGGGTTGACGACCCCTTCCATTTCGACCATGCAATCCTGCATCAAATGCCTGTTTCCTCCCTCCTCGAAAGACCAAATTGTTGTCGTTGATCTCGCCGAAGAAGAGGAGATTATCTTGCATTTTTGGATTTCGTACCAGTTCACCTCTATTGCCGCCTTGTACAATGTAGAGGTCTAAAATTCCATCACCATCTAAGTCCATCAATTGCTCCCCATGTGAGTCAATGAACCCGATATTATTTCCGTAAAAAGAGGCATATTCGTCAACTTCATCTTCAATCACAATACGATTGTCAATGGGCTGTAACTGTATTGTTCCATCTTCTAGGACTCGACTCAATGCTATTTCGAAACGCCCGTCCAAAGTTCCATTGGAATTTACTATAGTATGACCATGCATGGAGTTAAAATAATCAAGTACACCATCACCGTCGATATCACGAAAGAGAGGAGCTCTTTCATGTCCATACGAAGAACCTGAATGATCAAGCTGGTACCAATAGGATGGGCTGCCGCTGAACACAGTCTCAGTGATATCCTCAAAATATGCAAAACTGCATTGAGATTTTCTGGGTGGTGAGCAAAATTGACAACCGGAACAATTATGTCTATTGCAATCCTCTTCCATACAGATTGGTTTGCAAGTCTTTCCTAACCATACAAAATCACATTCCAATGACGAGCACGTGAATTCATTATCTTGGCAATATTGCAAACCGCAATTTAAACCGTTTGAACATTGTTCACCAAGTCCAGATATCTCGTCTTGTTCAAGAGATCGACCAAAGACTGAAACATCATCAATCTGTCCATCGTAGGGCTCCTTTAGTGTGTCATGATTTAGAGAATCACCGCCATAACCAAATCCACCAATGCTCAATCTTCCTGCTGTAAAAAAGAATATGTACTCTTCAGTCAAATCTACGTTATGCGTCAATCTCACAAAATTGCCGTCTACAAATAGTTTCATGTCAGAAGGGCGGCAGCTTTTGAATGGCATTGTGACTACAATATTATGCCAGAAGTTATCTGCAAGAGGTTTCACTGTAGGAGCCCAAAGGGATTTCGCTCCATTCCTCAAGTATATTGTAGGTATTCCTTGATCTAGTGTGAATAAGAAATAATCTTTGTTACCATGGCTTCCTCCCCAATATGAGCCATAGAATGCCAACACCATTTCTTTTTCGATATGCTCTGTTCTAAACCACAAAGAAATAGAGAAAGCCTGGCCACCATGAAGAGGACCTGTACCAAAAATTGCAACTCTAGAGTCTGGATGAAATTGAGCCGAGCTGCTGTCCCTATACCTGCCTTGTGACAGAGTTACATTTCCTACTTGGGCATCATACTGTGCATCAAAGATTCCATTGTTGCGAAAACTGTCCGTGCACATGATTCCATCAATTGAAAGACTCTTAGGTATCAATTCGTTCTCACCTCGAAGACCAAGTACCTGTCTTTCGTCAATAGGCTTTAACTCTTCAAAATCAAAATAAATCAAAGCCTTCTCCCAATTATCATGAAGAAGCAATTCACCTTCTGATTCTATGCTTCTTGTTCCAGCTGATTTATCAACAGTAAGGGATCCATCTTTCACGTAATTGTTATTGAATTTAACTGCACCTACGTCAATTTCATTGTAGTGATCTATCTGTACTTTGTCCTCGATAACATTGACCACAAGAAATCCACCAAAGCTATTGGCTCTAGAAATTATTTGGATGGTATTTGAGTCTTGCTCCATACTTTTTGTAACAGTATTGGAATGAACATCACCACCAAGGTAGAAGTCGACGTCATACTTTATCATCAATTTCCAGAATGCACTTTCTTCGGCCAAATCAAAGAATTGGCCAGATGTCTTCACTGCGCGAACAGGCTGAAGAATTGGGACATGTCCCGCCACAAATACGTGTGCAATTGTTGGATCACCTCGGGACGAGCTTAAAACGTCTTCAAACCAAGCTAGATGCTCATCAATAAATGTATGAGTACCTTCCCCGCCCGTACCATATTTTCTATCAAAAAAGTTTGAGCTACCATCGCCGACGAGCTGAAAGACATCCACTGCTACAAAGACGATATTTCGAAATCTGAAAGCATAGGAAGAGCCTGAAAGTAGTAAAATATAAATTATTAATATTCCAATAGATCAACAATGCGCAAGACATCGTACCTTCAAAAGTAGTTCCAAATGGCCTTGCGCTAGCACCTGCGATGTCATCACTATAATCATACAAGTTTTTGTCACCTTTGAAGTATCCATCGGCAAAAGATTGTCTATAAGCAGGAATATTTGCAACCTTCTTTCCAACTCGAAATCCTTCATTACCTGCCAGTAAAGGAAAGAATATGTGCAATTATTGAGATTGCAATACTTTTGCTTTTCTACTTTGAAAGATATCGAATGTAATTACATACCTCCAAGTTCATGGTCTCCTACTACCGGCAAAAGATGTTCGAATCCAGCTTCCAATACCATCTCCCGTGTCCTATTATGAGCATTGACTCCTGCCATGTAAACTGCATCATATGTAGACATGTTTCCACCAAGCTTCTTTACAAACTCTAAATCATTTCGGATACGTCCAAAACTCACAGAATCTCCAATTGTGATTAGAAATTTGGACTGACCGTAGTTTTGATAAATATTCTTCAAAATGGATAAACGAGGTTTCCAATGCTTGGATGACTTGTATCCGTCACTTTGAAAAGCAAAAGGAGTGAAACCATGTACATCCGCCATTACCACAAAAGAGAAGGGTTCAGTTGATGAATTCACGACTGACAAACAGAATGTTACAAAAATAGAAAGAAACATAGCTTTGATCAACATTTCCATCCTTTTTGTATTTGAAAACACATTGTATTTTTACAACTTTGATTACACTTTTGCCTGATTGATGATTTGCAGGATTATAACTATTCTTGAATGAAACGAATAGATTCATTTGTTTGCTGTACAAATCCCGAACCCTGTGTAGTCAAAGTTGAAGTGTGATTTATTTTACGTAAAAGAAATTTTTGGTCTTCAATTCTCGGAGTTCTCATTGCTGGCTAAGTTAGTACATGGATCTGCTGTCTATGACCAATTTAGATTATTTTCTATTTGGAAGATAGGATCCTTCTTTCATCCGACAATAAAGCAGACAAAATCAAAAACAATTTCTCAAATTCTTTGAAAAGAATAGGAGATGCCACAGTTACTCCATTTGGAAAAGAGTATGGTACAAGGACAGTAGTACGAGAAACTTCTGTCCTTACTTCTGGAAAAACTTTGGAAGGAAATTTTCATTTCTGTCGATTTCAATTTTTCTGACGTGATTTTGACGCACGAGAACTCACTCCAAATATTTGCATGCATTTTTTCATGGGTCAATTATAAAAGTACTTGAAAATTCTTTTCATAGGTAGGTTTCTAATTCTTGAATATGTTTTATCTGATATAATCACAATTTTATTCGTTTATGTGGAACCAAAAATGCACAACTAGCTTGGTCATAAAGAAAATAATTATTAATATCAAGAAGAAAATCTCTAGTGAACATTCTTTTGGTAGCAAATATGTATTTTTCATTTTGCTCATCTCCTCTACCTGTCTTAGAACCGTTTATCTTCCACCTAGTTATCTTCGACATCAGTAGGGTAGTCTGTAGATACAGTAGCATCATCGTCATCGTCATTTTGTCTCATAGATCTCAACGAACTACCATTGTTTCTGGATAATGTTTCTTTCATTGAATTTTCCACGTAGTCAGTGTTTGTTGTACTCTTAAGGATAGAAGCAAGATTGAAGAGAGCAATTGCAGTGGCCATGAACACAATGATGCCATTAAGAGCAATTGCTGCCTTGATTTTCCCTCCATCTTTTCCCAAGGAGCACTTGTGGAAGAACTTGAAATAACTATATTAATATGCTGGATAGGTCTGAAAAGGAAAATTTTCATTCCATGCAGTAGGATAGTATGCATCTCTATCACAAATACCACCATCATTGTGAAGAGAATCAAAAGCATATGCTTGCAAAGAAAGAGACGAAGGTAATCGCAATGATAATACAGGAAATTACCTCCTTTACTTTTTCAGATGGTAATTGAGCTCTTGTTACAAAGCAACATGCCCTGACAATGGCAAAGATTGCGGCGATCATTGTGATGACCATGCCTGCTTTATTCAAGGACTCAATTGAGCTCAGGTTCCCTTCTTTAAACATTTCAAACTCTAGTTCGTCGTATTTTACGCATGTAGAATCATGATTCCAGAACTGAGTGTTTTTACCAAGAAAGGTTTGATGATATGAAAGGCCAAGACCCACCCAAGGATCATTATTGAAATAGATGTCATTATCATTGAGAGCTTTGAAGTGGATACGGAAGATGTCACACCCAGCATTCAAACTACTAAACTGTAGTCCAACAGAAATTAAGGCCAATGCTGGGATAACTAACTTGAGAACGATTGATGATACACTCATCGTTTCAATACTTTTTGAAAGGTAAGATGAAAATTGGTATACGTTATGATGGACTCAAATTCGTTTGAGTATGCAGTTATTCCGATTGGAAAAGAGGAAGGTACAATGACTTATTGAAGAAGATGAGAAACTTCTTCAATAAGTCATTGCCTCCGGCGAATTTTTGGAAACAAGTTTTCATTTTTGTCGAATTTCAATTTTTCTGACGTAATTTTGACGCACGAGAACTCCAAATATTTGTATACATTTTTTTATGGGTATGTCTTACTAGGGTACATCCAGGTCTGTACATCAGAATTGAAATTCGAAATTCGGCAGAAATAAATACTTTCTTCCAAGTTCTTCTACAACCATAAATTTCATTCATTTACATTTTAAAACAAAAATGCATCCAACAAAAGTACTCACTTTTACAATATCTGCAATGCTAATCATATTCGCATCAGTTTTATTGATAGAAATACGCAATAAAAGTGATGATGATATGAATGGTAGAAACGCTGATACCCTTGAAAGGGATGCCGATAATGGCGTCTCTGAAAGAATCATGTTTGGTTCTAGAGCACCATTTGATAAATATCCGTGGTTTGCTGAAGGAATCGGATGCGGGGCAGCGCTTATTGCTCCTGAATTCCTAGTCACTGCAAGTCATTGTAATGTTGATAGATTTCGTAGGGTTAAAATCGGTGCTGTATGTACAGGTCGAGTAAACGAAGATAGGCGCTACGATAATTGTGGAGCCCCTGTCGAAGAGAGATATAGAAAACGTGTTTTTAAGTTGACTGAAAAGAATGGGCTCCACACTGACTTGATGCTTATTCAGCTTGATCAGAGGGCTCAGGTTACGCCTGTTGCAATTGATGATGGGACTTTAGTAAATGCATATGCTGCTGGTAAGTGTTTCTGTGAATTGTCTGCTTGCTTGAATCTTTTGCAACATTTCCTTTCACACTCAATATTTCAACGACAAAATGTATTATCTCATCCAACAAATTGATTCTCATTTGTGAAGGAAAAGGAAATCTCTGGACACCAGGCTTCGGACAGACTCAATTTGGCTCCTCATCTGACTACTTGATGGAAGTTTCTGGAAAATTTGTTCCTCCAAAAGAATGCCACAAAAGAACTAAAGATCAAGATGATATAGCTGCAATCGTCGATGGTATGATATGCGTTCAAAATGACAATGCAAGGAAGCAAGCATGTTTCGGGGATTCAGGAGGCCCTCTCTATGACTGGTCTGCAAACAAAATTATTGGAGTTGTAAGCACTGGTAATAAAAGCTGTCGAGGATATCCTGCCATATACACTTCTCTTGGTGACCATGTAAGTTGAATTGATAACCATGCAAGCTTAATTTTGCTTGTACCAAGAATGGCATAACCTAACACCAAACTGATGCTTTTTTCATAGTACAATTGGATCAAGAACATAATTTGTATGCACCATACCGATCCAAAACCATCCATGTGCTATGATAAACCAAAACCAATGCTATCATCAAAGCCCCACTTTCCACCTTCTCTCCAGCCATCAGCTCATCCATCTATACAGCCAAGTCCCGCATTTGTGACTGGTACTGAAGGAATCAGAACATCACCTACTGCATTGGCTTCTGCAAATACATCATTTTGTGAAACATACTCATACACTCGTGAAGACGATGGCAAAGTATTCGCTGAAAAATTCTGTAAATCAGACAATGTGCAAAAGAGATTCGATATGTTCGAAATATCTCTACCACAGAGAGGGCTTGAAAAAAGTGATGGGAAATATTTGGCTCGAACTCGAGCATGGGAAAATGTTTCGAATAGCAAATCTACAGGCTCGACGAGGAACATTGCCGACAAGAATCAAATTTCGCCTTCTTGTCAAGTAGGACAAGATCATATGAGTATTTGTGAGACAGCATGCAGCAAGGTTGCTAACGGGCTATTTGAAATTTGCAATTATCAAGTGAGAGAATGTAAGCAGAAACCATCAGATGATGGAGAATGTCTCACGTTTGGATCTTGTGATTTTTCTGATTGCAAGTGGTTTTGGAATATACTCGATGTTTAGGCGTCTCATTGATATTTGTTTTTTGTTAGTTGAACTCATGTATACTTAATTGAAACCATCATTGTGTATTATACCTCATCTTGTATCTTATGTACCTCAAATAGTGACTTTACTTTCATTTCATTTCACTTCATTGAAGATCATAAGGTTTTATCTTGAGTTGAAGAAAGCAACTCGTCACTCGACACTGTCTCTAATCACCTGTCACTTGCCAACTGATCGAATAGATCCTTGTTTCGGGATGTTGCAATCATTGAGCTCAGCATTTCTTCATAATCTTCAGCATCTGATTCGCCCAACGAAGGCCAAGATAAGGCATACTCTTCTTGCTGCGCCTCTGAAAGTTCAGGACGACTAGACGGAGGCAAGCGCCGAGGGGGGTTGAGCTCGTGGGCTGGCGGCGTTTCTCCTCCCGAGAACAACACAATTTTAAAACACAAAAGCCAAGGAGCGTTAGGATACATTTCGGACAAAACCTTTACTTTGGGCCTGGTGTAAATGAGTATGAGAAAGATCCCATAGGTAGGAAAAAGTGTCGAGTTAAGCCATAGAATCAAAGTCCCAATATATTTTTGATTGAGATTATCAGGACTTGAAAGGAATGCCAATGGAGCAGCAAAGGTAACAAAGATTGCCATAATGTAAAGGATGGATTGATGGAGAGCTTTCTGCGTCAATGTCTGTTTCTTCTCGTCATCATGGTTTCCCTCTCCATTTGCATTTGCCTCATCAACATTGACATTGACATCAGCAACCGCTTCATCAGCATTATTGTCCTCTTCTTGTTCGAGATTCTCATTCTCATTTTCTTGCTCATTTACATCATTGTTTGATGCTCTTTGGCTGGAAGGTTTCGAGAATGTTCGTTCTATCGAATAAACATGACATGTAATACTCGCGAGTAATGAGAGCAGACAAAGTACCGACAGAACCAGAAGAATCCCAAAGCTTCTTGCAATCTTTAACGCAGATTTTCCTCTTGTACATTCAACATAATTCTCATCACCTAAATCGCCTCTTCCACAACCAAATGGATATGCATTGAGAACACAAATGGATCCGTATTTAGTTGGATTTGTAGCTTTCATTCCCACCGCAACTGAAGCCATACTTATTGCTATCGAGCATATCAGGATATGAAAATATCTCTCTTCTCCATATGCAAACTTTTGAGGCGACACACGAAATTTTACTCTTCTCCAAAAATAATAAATCAAAAATAACAGATATTGAAAAGTTGCTGAAATGCCCAATATTAATATGAAACCAGCATAATCACATGTAAGAGTAGTGCCCATCGCCATAGGACTTTCAGGTGTTCCTCTAGGAACAGCAAATGGTCCAAGGAAAGCACCAGATGATTGTAGAATATCTCCGATGCTAAGTCCAAAGACGATTCGACTATAGCTAGACTTTAGTCCTCGCGGAGAGAATCTAATCATGTGAATGATGGTCGAAGAAGAAGCGATTGAGAGGAACGCGAAGATACATTTGACGATATTTGCTGCGACCGCTATTTGCTGACTCATTGTTATTGCTTTTCAAAATGTAAGTTTGGGTGGAGAGAAATATTAGCAAGTACTCTTTATTTAGCTGCCTGGTATTCAATATGCAAAGAAACACTATCTCTAGCTAGAGTCTATGCTCCAAAATACAAAAACAACGAGCTCCAAAACCTCATTATTCCCATATCGTCTGTCTGTCTGTCCAAATGAAAATACTTATAGGCCTTTTCACACTACTTTAGCCTTACAAGATTCTTTACAAGACTGGCAAGCGCGGGATCTTCTTTCCCTCATCTTTTTTCGCCAATACACAACACAAAACGTATGAGAAACTCACAATTGCAGCATTGCACAAAACTAGAATTAACAATGAAGTTAGCTATCTTCTCCTCTCTCCTAGCTGTAGCATCAGCATTCAACGCCGACTCTCAAGAAGCTCAACATCTTCTTTCCAAGTCTCGTGCTCTTGATGAACAGCAGAACTCTTGGATCATCAACTACTCTCTTCAGTTCGCTTCTTGTCATGTTGTTAGCCAGTACGTAGGTGGTGAAGATCAGGCAAATGAAGAGGGTCAGTCTATGCAGCAGACTCTTGTTCAGTTCAAGATGTGTCCTTCCAACAAGTGCGGATATGGATGTAAAGGAGGAAAGTACCTCGCTCCTCTTAACGAGTTTGTGAACTCTTACACTGAGTGGCAGATGAATGATAAGGAGTACAGATGTGAACAGATCCGTGAGAACTGCGACTGTGAATATGCTAACGATGATGAGGCATGTGAATATCAGTGCTATGTTGCCAAGGGTATGGCAAGTGAGTGTGTTGAACAGGAGAAGAATGATGTAAGTACTACCAGTCTGTCGAATCCTTTCCTTTTTCTTCCTAGCTTGAATATCTCATGTTGGTGTATCTTTTCAGGATGGATATGAGTTCGACCTTCAAGAATTCATGGAGTGCCGTGAAATCGAGGCAACTGACTACTATGGAAGACAATACTATGTTGGACCAAAGTGTTCAAAGAATGGACAGAGAATCAACCTTGGAGTGTTTACTGATGAGTACTGTACTCAGGCAACCGACGATGGTATTTTTGCAAAGACCTATGGAATCACTCTCCCATATTCCTCTTCTAGCATTGTAGGAGAGAACTGCATCAACTGTAATAGAAACTATGCTAACAATTATGGATACTACGAGAACCCAGAGATCACCGAAATCTGTGAAGAGACTTATCAGAATGCTGCAAAGTGTGAAGTATCCTCTAGTTCCAACCCATACCCTGATACTTCTGGATGTAGTTACATTCAAAAGCTTAAGTATTATGAAGTTAAGTACCAGGATGGTTCAGGAAAGGGTCCTGCTATTGGACTTGCAGTCTTTTTCGGAATTTCTACTGTAATTCTTGCTGCATATGCAGTAAAGCAGCACAAGGAGAAGAACGAGCGTACCATCCACCTCAATGACGACTCTGCTATTGTTTAAATGGGTTTGGCAATCGGATCTACTCGTAAAAGGGTAGAATATCATTCTATGCGAAGCAAATTAATGTGTGTGACAACACAACACGTATAATATTATTTGAAAAGTTTTTAAGAATTAATAAATAGTTGTTGTTACTTTTGAATTTATCTCATAACATAGCTTTTCTCGGCAATGTCCCATAGACTGGCAGGTGAGGACTATCAGGAATATCAAGCAATGGGAGGAAATGATAAGCACTTCCTCCATCTACTGCCAAAATGCATCCAGTGACATAACTACTTCCTTCGGATAGAAGCCATACAACAGCAGAACTAACTTCTTCTGGTGACCCTAAACGTTTCGCAGGTTGAGCTGGTATCACTCTACCAAGAAATTCATCTCCCATAGCTCCATAGTTCTTGAATCCAGATTCTGTAAAGATAATACCTGGTCTCACACAATTAATACGAACGTCAGATTCGATCCATTCATTGCATAACGTTGCAGTCATATTTTCAATCCCAGCTCTTGCAGCAGCAGAATGGGACATGCCAACTAGACCATTTCTATTTCCTAGCGTTATATTCACAATAGATCCACCATGATCACGCATATATTGCGTGTATGCCTCTCTGCACATTAAAAATGTCCCCTTTAAGTTTGTATCCACAACTGCAGCAAATCCCTTTCCTGATAAATCTTCCGCACTACAAACAAATTGACCACCTGCATTATTCACCAAATAATCAAGACGATGAAATTTCTCAATGACAAAAGCAATCAAATTTTCCACTTGATCTTCATCGCGAATAGAACAACTTGGTCCAGGTATAATCTTTCCAGTGCTGTTGTTGTTTGTCGTGATTGACACTTGCTTGTTCATTTCTTCCGCTGCAAGTTTACACTTTTCCTCATCTCGACTTGCAATGACTGCTGTTCCACCTAGACATGCGATTTCGATGGCAATGCTTCTTCCAATTCCTGTTCCTCCACCAGATACCAGTGCGACCTTTCCAGTGAATAAGTTTGGGCGAAACACTGATTGCCACGGTTTTTGTGTTGTTGTTGAATCCTTTGCCATTTTCAATATTCCAAGTTTCTTATTGTATTTAAAGTGGTTGTAACTTTTGTTGGTGTGTATTGTTTGTAGTATGATCATTACATGATGTATTAGCACAAGCTACAAGCATTCACTTTCTTTTTTCGCTTTTCATGAAAAGATGAATGGTTGGTAGTCCTTGTACGTACGTGTACAAAATTTGCAAATTCGCATATTATGTTCCCCCTCCCTCATCTTTCGCTCATCAGCTAAATTATCTTCGAGTCCCATCAAAGAGCTCTCTTGGCCTAGCTTTGCAGCCGTTGTGATCTTTTCTGGCCGAAGGAACTGCTGAAGAAGATGTGCAATTCCTAATGCACCTCTAAAGCATCTAACGACTGTGTGTTTCGGATCTATTGCAATTACAAAGAAATATAATCAAACATGTCGGAGGTACCACCAACCCGTATGAACCAGCAGGTCTTCAAGGGAAAGAAGAAGGCTGCTGAATCTGGACACAAGCTTTTGAAGAAGAAGGCTGATGCACTGAAGGTGTGTGTTGCGTTGTTGTTTTAGGATATGTATACAATAGACGTGAAGGGAAGATATGTGTTTCAAATCAGCCTTCATCATTTTCAATGGATGGAGGAAAATTTTATAGCGATGTTTAGCTTCATTATGGTGAAAGAATCATGGGTTCGAGCATATCTATCTAGCTACTTCAAATTGACGACGACACAGCATATGTACTACAAGGACAGACCGAAATTTGTTCTGTACAACTCATATCATATTGTTGTGGATACTGTCCATTGAATTACTTTCATAACTAACTTCCTTTATCCTTTCCTCATGATCTCATAGGTTAAATTTCGTGATTATGCTAAAATGATTGCAGAGACAAAGGGAACAATGTCCACAGATGCAACCACTGCTTTCTTCTCTTTGACTCAAGCAGAATATGCTGCTGGAAACTTCAAGCAAAAGGTAGCAGAAGGAACACTTACTGCTCGTGTTCGTGTAGGTGCTGGAATTGATAATGTAGCTGGAGTTAAGCTTCCCGTATTCACTATTTACGAAACTGGAGGTCCAGCGGATAATCAGTCCTTGGGACTCATTGGAGGAGGAAAGAAGGTTGTACAAGTTAGAGAAAGATTCACAGTCTTTTTGAGTCAGTTGATTAAGCTTGCTAGTTTGCAGACAAGTTTTGTTACACTTGATGAAGCTATGAAGGTTACCAATAGACGTGTGAATGCTTTGGAGAATGTAACCATTCCAAAGATTCAAAATGTACTTGATTACATTGATCGTGAGCTTGATGAGTTGGAGAGAGAAGGTGAGTAGATTTATTTTTGACTGTTTAGTTTATGTTATTACATTGAATATGGTACTAGTCCATGTTTCTAACCACCGTTTTTCACTCTATAGATTTCACACGTCTTAAGCTTGTTCAGGGTAAGAAGGAAGAGGTTACTGTAAACGTAAGCGATGCTACAAACAAGATGAGCAAATTGGACATTAACCAAGACAAGGATATCACCGCAACATTTGATGCACAAGATGACGAGGATGTTGTTTTCTAATTTTTCAAAACTTTCGAGTCTGAATTTTTGATGTGAAATAAATTACTTTAAAGTTCAATTTTATATTTTGATCACCATGTATTGCTATTTTTCTTCGTGTAATCATGAAAGAAAATTGGTCTATTGTGATTGCATCAAAAAGGCTGAACGCCAATTGGAATTGGATCTTCCTCCTTCGATGTATACAGACTGGCTTTGAGAAATCCAGTCTGGTGAACATACAAAATCCATAGTTCTATAATTTCTATATTTTCCACCAACTTTTCAGAAAATATGCATATTATTATATAAATAGCTTTGTTATCTTATATCAAAATTCGATATCTCATTTGCTTTGCTGTGAAAAACACACTTATTCAGTGTATTTCTTGAACAAAATAGCTGCATTATGTCCACCGAACCCCAAGTTTGTACTCATAGCTCCAGTTACCTCCATTTCTCTCTTCTCATTTGGTACATAATCCAAGTCACACTCTGGATCTGGAGTTTCATAGTTAGTAGTTGGTGGAACAACATTGTCTGAAATAGCTCTTGCAGCTACAACAGCCTCAAGTCCACCTGCTGCTCCCAATGTGTGTCTGAACACAACAAAGTACAAAACGTAAGTATAACGACTAAGGCAAGATGATTTTCGAAATTGATGCAACAAAGAAATAAATGACTTACCCTGTAACACATTTTGTACTAGAAACAACGAGATCTTTGTTGGTTGCATGTTCACCAAAGACGGTCTTGATTGCCATTGTCTCAAATTTATCATTGTATGCTGTGGAAGTTCCATGTGCATTGATGTAACTAACTTCAGTCTTTTCCATTCCACTCATGTCCATAGCCATTTCCATTGCCGCAGCTAAACCTCTTCCTTCCGGCGCAGGAGTAGTAATATGGTGTGCATCACAAGTAGCACCATATCCTACAAGCTCACAGTAAATCTTTGCCCCACGTTTCTTTGCAGAAGCCAAACTCTCAAGCAAGACAACACCTGCACCTTCTCCCATGATGAAACCACCTCTTCCAGCATCGAAAGGTCTAGATCCAGCAGTAGGATTGTCATTAAAGTTAGTATTCATAGCCTTCATACTAGAAAATCCAGCGTAAATCAATGGGGTGATGGTTGCCTCTGTTCCTCCTGCAAGCATCATATCTACATGTCCATCTGCAATCATTCCCATAGCCTCACCAATTGCATGTGATCCAGAAGCACACGCAGAAGTAACTCCATAGTTAGGTCCCTTGCATCCACATTCAATTCCAATAACTCCAGAAGCAGTATTACCCAAAAGTGCAGGAATAGTAAATGGAGAAACACGTGGACGATCTGGTTTCTTGGCAAGTTTCAAAGTTTCTTTTTCAAAAGTTTCTGCTCCTCCAAAAGCAGTTCCAACCATGACTCCAATTCTCTCTGCATTCTCAAGAGTCTCAGGTGTGTCTCCAATCTTTCCATCCTTCATAGCAAGTCTTGCTGCTGCCACAGCGAAATGAGTATAACGATCGTTGGACTTGACATTCTTTGGATTGGTAAAGTGATCATTTGCGTCAAACATATCATCTGGAACCTCGGATCCAATTTGACATGGGTACGCCGATGCATCGAATCTGGTTACTTTTCCAATAGAAGATTTTCCATCGATACAGGATTGAAAGAAATCTTCATGACCGATTCCACATCCTGAAACTACTCCAAGACCAGTAACAACGACACGTTCTTCATCCGACTTGGTTGCATCCAATTGAGAGAATGATTTCACAGAAGATTTTCCTGCTGGAGCAAAAGCGGAAATCTGAGTAGAGATGAGAAGCACGAGTGTAGATTGAAATACTTTCATTGTTGAAAATCTGTAGAATTGTTTATGAGAATGCTATGGCAATTCGTATCTCTATTTCTTGGTAAATAGAGTGTGTTTCAGCACCTTTGAGAAAAGCTGAGAAAAGGTATCTTCATCTACGTCATAGGCAGGTAAGGTATCTTAGATACATACGTATGTCAAGTTTGCAAACGGATATGTTTCACTGTTTTTAGCGATCAAACGTCATTGCTACTTAAGCCCCTTTTTGGCGCGCCATTTTTTAGGAAAAAGATCTGTTTGTGTGGCAGAGAGCCAACAAAAATGAACGAGCAAAGCTCTCGAAGAAGATGAGAGGAAGCCAATTGAAATTGTGATGTGTTGTGAGATCCAATAGCTTTGCTTCATATAATTCCGAATCCTAAAATGAAATTCCAAGGAGCAATTCTTCTAGCTTCGATACAAGGTATCAGTGCCTTTGCACCTGCTAGCTTTGTACCACATGCTACAGGAAAGAATCAGCTTACGTATCGTGCTGCTCCATCTGTATCTTCATCCTGTACATCTTTGAACCAAGCCTCTATCGGAGATCAATGCCTTTTGACTCCAGAAGGATTCGGATTCACATCAAGTGCTGAACGTATTCTGAAGGAAACACATAAAGGAGAATCTTCTGGATTTGCAGCTGTGAATGGAAATGATAGCGTTATTGATGTCATGCAAACCATTACTTCTGGAGAAGACGATGTAGCACTTGTTTACGACGGAACTGACTTGTTGGGAATCTTTACAGAGTCCGATTATATTAATGTAAGTCATTGCTGTATAATATATGGGAATCTGAGGCGAGGCGTTTTTTTATTCTATTCAATATCAATGTTGCTCATTCTATTTTATTCATTTCATAGTTCTCTACGAAAAGAGCAAAGGCTTCCAATGAAGCAGAATCTGCAAAATTCCTTGTTTCACCAATTAAAGATTTTGTTACACCAGCTTCAAAGCTTATTTCAATTCCTGCTGATGGCACAGCTAGTCAAGCTATTGCAGCTATGCAAAAGGCAGATGTGCGTCATGTTGTTGTGGAAGAAGGAAGTAGAATTGTAGGTGTTATTAGTATGCAAGATGTTATGAAAACTATCCAGAAAGATGAAAGATTGAGTTTGGATTCTCTTCAAAAGAAATTCCCTGGATTGCAAGACCCTATGAGTCAAATGAGAGAAGAAATCAAGAGTCAAGCCAATTCTTTGGCGAGAGATCCAGAAACTGCAAAGAAGGATTTGATTCGCGCAGGAACAGCTATCTTATCAGCGGTTACTGTAGGAGGTTTCCTTTCCGGAAGTCCATGGTTGTATGATCATGCTGACTTGGCAATGATTGGTATCTTTGTACTTGGATATCTCTTTATTATTTTAGAGGAAGTTTTTGAATTTGACAAGGCAGCAGTTGCTTTGTTGATGAGTACTGGAATGTGGGTTACTTATGCAGATTATTTCAGCAAAGCACATGGTGTTTCCACTGATACAGTTGTCGAGCAACTTGGAGAACAGTTATCCGAAGTGTCAGAGATTTGCTTCTTCCTTTTGGCAGCGAGTACTATTGTGGAGGTTGTTGATGCACATCAAGGATTCAAAGTTGTTACCAATCAAATTACTACGAAATCCAAGAAGACTCTGTTCTGGACCATTGGAATCCTCACATTTTTCCTTTCAGCTATTTTGAACAACTTGACCGTTACAATTGTTATGGTTTCCCTTCTCAAGAAGCTTGTGCCAGTAGAATCAGACCGTAGATTGTTTGGTGCTATGGTTGTTGTAGCTGCAAATGCTGGAGGAGTATGGACACCAATCGGAGATGTTACCACCACCATGCTTTGGATGAGTAATCAGTTATCAACTGTTCCAACCGTGACTGAACTATTTTTGCCATCTGTGGTTTGTCTCATTGGATCTTTGGCGTTCCTTGTGAATCAAGTTGAAGAAGACGGTTCCCTTGATAACTCCAACTTACCAGAACCATCTCCATTGGCTACCCGTGGCCAGGTTGTCTTCTGGTCTGGTATTGCCTCTCTACTAGCAGTACCAGTGTTTGCGGAGTTCACTGGATTACCACCATACATTGCAATGCTCACTGGTCTTGGAGCAATTTGGACTTTGACAGATATTATTCACATGGGCGAAGAAGAGGAGTCTGATTTGAAAGTACCTGCAGCTTTATCGAAATTGGACACAGCTGGAATTCTTTTCTTCCTCGGAATTTTGATGAGTATTGGAGTACTAGATAAGAGTGGTCTTTTGAAGGATCTTGCAATCTTCTTAAATGAGAATTTACCAACTCAAGATATCATTGCTACTGTAATTGGTCTTGCATCTGCTTTGATTGACAACGTGCCTTTGGTGGCAGCTACGCAAGGCATGTATGACCTAACTGAATTTGGAACTGATGACAAATTGTGGCAGTTGATTGCTCTTTGTGCAGGAACTGGAGGGTCTATCTTGGTTATTGGGTCTGCCAGTGGTGTAGCTCTCATGGGACTCGAGAAAGTGGACTTTCTATGGTATGCAAAGAAGGTTTCCATTGGAGCAGCAGTTGGTTACTTCGCGGGGATTGCGACATACTTGGCACAAAATGAATTGCTTCATGGTGGACTTTTCAATGCTGTTGTTCCAGAGGCAATGGCTGCAGTGGATGTAGTTGCACAAAGTATCTAAAATAAGTAAATATGACTAATGCATATGACTAGTCAATTTGATTTGAATACACATGGCTTTGTACAGGTTACGTTCATCATGAAACTAAAACTTGGAACTTCAAAGATCACATTGAGTCAGCTCGACTCGACTCGACTCAACTTCAATGTTACTCTGATTTTTTTGAAACTGGAATAGTAAGACATGGAAGGCTAGATATCTCCATGTGGAAAGTTCAAGTTGAAGATTGTATGAACTGAGTATGATTTGTGAAGTTTGTTACCAGACGCAAATGTTTTTGGAAAATGAGAGAAGGCAGGAAATGTCAGATTGTCGACAACTATTAGAGAAGCAATCTGTAGCGAGGAAAAGTTCAAGTTGACCGTAAGGTTCACTTCTACAGTACTTTTTTCCACTCACAATCGAGAGAAATCAGTTATCCATATGTTATCTTGGATGTCATTGAATCTTTCAGTACGTATAACTCCACTGCTTGGGTCGCTATCGCTTGTTTGAGTATTGAGGAAGTATCCAAGGGGGAAGAAAATTCACTTTTCGGAGTAATGAGAATGTAGTACCGGATGGAAATTTTCCCAAATTAGAGAACAGTGGGAATCATATTCCTTTGCGCTGGCAGCAGTAGAGATTGTTGAAGTGCATGCAAGGCAGTCGTACCAATTGACCAACTCATTGAATAGTCCGTCCGTAATGTGTCTCTTTTCCTAGTTTCTCTCGAAACACGACTGTTTCTGTCTTCAGGAGAATGCGGTCTCCATTTCTTCTATACAAAAAGCATGCAGATCGGTCTTGCCAAATCATTTTATTACAGTTCTCGCTTCTCTTTGCACTTGAACTTGAAGCTGAAACTTGAAGCTCATCTATGAGTTAGTTCTTCCCTTCATTTCATTTTATAAATTCTCGCTCGCAACCCTTACTTTCAATTGTCTACCATGGATATTGTTATGAATTTACCTAACAATGGTTTTCGCTATCTATGCGAAAAGGATGTTCTTCAGAGTAATATCTTTTTTACCATTTTACAAGCTCAAAAAGATGCAGTGTACAATTATTTCGACTTGAAGAAAAGAATATTCTTAATGGAATGGGATATCATCAACGAAAATATTGTAATTATTTCTAAGCAATCGCATGTTGAGGAATCTAGGTATAGAAAGATTATAGATGACCTGCGTCTACTGCGTTCAGCTGTTTTTTCGTTGCACGAATTGCTACAAACCAATCTCAATGATTTCAAAAGAGCACTTTTAGAATACGAGAAGAGAAGTAACACGAACATATACGAGGAAGAACTTGAGTGCTTGCTTGAGACGCATGGATTTATGGAAGGAGAATGGACCGAAGAGTTACTAGACAAATTGAGTGAGAAACTGACATTGTTAGAAGAGAAGAGAAGCGATGATAGCATGGGAATACGTATCTCCTTCAAAAAATGGAGTTTGATTCCATCCAAGAAGAAAGAACCGTCCAAAAATAAATCATCCAAAAGAGGCACGCGACTTTCCTTAATTTTTAGTAGAAAGGAGAGTAGATCGTGCCCGAACCTTAAAGCTTAACCGCAGTAGCTATAGTAATGTATATTAGCTTAAACCGAAGTAACATTTTTAACTCAAGTTACCTGTCGTGATTGTACTCAATGGACCTTTGTCATCGACCTGGGCATCAAGAGACTTTAGTAGATTTGATAATATATTTGCCTTCAAGATATCTGGATTGTCTGAATGACTTTCATCTTCTGCTCCTTCTCCTATTGTTATTCTGCGATCCGAATCCAAGTCAAGAAGTTGCTCGTCCATTGTTCTCTAAAATAGGAAAAGAGATTCGACTATGGAGTTAGAAAAGGAAGTAAATACATATCATCCATATTATTTTTGTTGAACATACCATTACTTCCTCCATTTGTACATCTATCTCATTCTCGTGGTCATCATCAAATTCCAGATCTTCGTTTGAAAAGTAATGTTCTAATGTTTCTTTCATTCTTTCCTGAGTTCCAATTCCCTGGAAATTAAAGTCTGGAAAACCAGGCTCAAGACTTCCTTTCAATATTGAGAAGAACACTTGCTCTTTTATCTCGATTTTTGTATTTACATGTTTTGGTTCTTTTGATCTCATGGAAACGCCCCCAATTTCACTAGACATTGAAACAAAATTTTCAAGGCCATCCATGAGATCATTCAATGCCGCAACATTTTCATCATTGTTTTCATTGACATCTTTCTGCGGACGAACAATATTTTTCATTCGTAATTCAAGATCGTCGATGGATTCCATATCAATCCATTTGTCAGAATCAACGTCAGATGCTCGAGGAGGTGGAAAGTCACGAGAAACCTCAACTTTATCAAACATATACCTCCGAACGTATTGCAAAGCGTTAGCTACATGGCCAACAATAGGTTTACCTATTCAAAAAAAGGAACACCACAGTTAATAAAAAGGACATGGTGATATGACTGCAGGAATTGCATCGGGAACCTTACCTGGGTTGGCAATGGGGCAAATACCACTGACTGTAATCTCTGGATTCCAAACTGGACATTTCAGTATTGTACTTATGTCATCTGCACTTTTATTAGGACCCTTTTCCCAAGCAGATTGTATCCACTGGCCGTCTCCTCCAGCTGTTTTATCAACCTTCTCTATATAATGTGCAATTCTTTGTTCAGTTGAAGGAACAAAAAGTTCTGGAAAAGATTTTTTATCATCGCTCCCAGTAGAGTTCGATGTTAGCCACTCAAATCCCAATGACAGTCTAATTCCGCATTCTAATGCATGTCGAAAATGCGAATGTCCATCTCCTCCACTCTTACATTGTCTTTTTATCCTATTGACTTCCATAGACTTATAATGTTTCGGGATCTTGATTGGAGGCAACAACTGACCCGCTGCAGTTAGAAGCATCGCATATAAAGTTTTAGGTAACATGATCCTAGTAAACACCAAATTTTCAAAAGGAATTTCAATGTGCGTTCCATTTGGTTGACTCTGCATTTGTTTCCCCATTTGAACGGAAACATCTTTTATGGATTGTTTGCAAAATGAAGCTATAGCTATGGGTACTAAATCTGGTCGATATTGTATCAATAATGCCAACTCAAGTGGTAACACAATACTCGATGTGTGATAATATTCCGTAAGTATTTTCCTTTGTTGACGAATGTCAAGCTTATTTTGTGTCAATACCTGAAGAAAAGGATGTATTCGTTTGTCAATGGCCTTGTTTAAACCTTGTAGTTCAGTATTTAAATCGTTGTCTCTATTTAGAGATGTAACTGCATCAAGTGCATCTTTTCGTGTGATGAGAAATGTTTTGCTGGAATTGCTGCAAACTTCTTGAGCTGTAATAGTAGGCGGTAGAACCAAAACCTCCCCATTCACATAATAAACTCGTTTCCTCATCGCCTCGACACCAATCTCATCGTCAACCCACGATGGAAGGAACTCAGCTCCTTCAATAAGCAGTATCTGACCATCATCTATATCAAAACATTCAATTGCCACGCGGTGACCATAGGTATTTGCAAGATCCAATGAAATACATTTCATCAAAGCTATTGAATAATATTCGTCTAAAGCATGTGGACCATACCGTACAATTGCTCTTAAATGAGGAATAGAGATGCCCCCAACATCCTCCTCTTCACAGTGAATCCCAAATGAAATACCTTCACCCCCAACAAACCACTTGTGCTGAAATCTCTTGTTGTATTTTGGTAAAAGTTTTCCATGTATTATATTTTGTATGGACGCGAGTTTCATAATGAGATTTTTCCTACAGGATAAATCCCTACATGATGTATCGTCAGTTGAATCTATGCTATATATCGAAATGACTAATGCATTTTGGAGTTCCATTGCTACCTCCATTCCATCATCATCTTCTTCATTAGATGTGAATTCTTGAAAAGGCAAGTCGAAATCATGTTCATGATCTCTAATTTTTTGCATATATTCCAGTGCAGCTGGAAGTAACGATCCTTGCTCCATGGGTTTTTAGTAAGTAGTTTTTTCTTCTGTCTTGTCTTTTCTTATCACTTAACTAGATTTCGATCAAAGCAAACTGCAAAACTTGTAAATAGTATTGGCACATCGTCGGTATCTTCACACAATAGTGTTACGAGTACACCACTTCGTACTCACAGCTTTTTGCTTTTCGAAGAAAACCACCCATCGAGCTCATTTTTAGAGATGGGACTCAAACCTACGCGGAATTTTATTTTCTGACCAAATTAGCTATCGTATATGCGGACAAGCTGCTAGCTCGACCTTTTCATCCGACGCCATAGACATCGCACTTTGCACAACAAAATTAAATGCTCATTGACCTTTTGATTGTGTGCATTGCTGCACTATTTGCCCTCGAAACAAAGGTAGTGATTATTCTACAGCAGCATAGCATTTGATTTTGCTCAAAGAAAAAGAAGGAAGGAGCTACAATGAGTGTAATCGGAAAAGCTTTCGAGTCTGGAAGGAAAAGGGCGCGAACAGAAGATGATGCTGCTAAATCTACATCTGCTGTTAGTAAGAAGTATGCTAAAGCTCCTTCTAAAGTTGATGCTTCTACTATCCTTAGAGCAAACAAAATATTCAGCAAATTATCTACTTTATTGAAGGAATTTCCAGAGCTAAAGTTCATTCTTGAATTTGAAAATTTGCAAGCGCAATTGGAGACCGCGGTAGTAGAGTATGTAGAGGAGAAAGAGACAAAGAAGTATGAAGCTCAACTTCTCATGAACTATAATAAAGAAGCAGTTCCGCTTCATTCTCTTCCAGATGAAGTGCTGAAGAATTGCTTGTCCTATGTCGGTAAAGGTCACTACGGTGTAGTAGGTCTAGTATCGAAGAAGCTAAATGAAGCCTACAAAGAAGAATTCGGACAAAAGACAGCATATCTTGAAATGGCTACATCTGTGAAACTAGCAAATCATTGTCTCAATGAACTTTGTAAAAATTTGGAAGAAAAGGATGAGCTGATCAAAGCAGCTGCAGTGAATGGGAATCTAGATATTTTGCGAGCTGCTGTAAAAGATGGCTATGACTTGTTTCCATTAGTTGCGTTGGAAAAGACAACTGTGTATCCAGACTTAGACGAAGATGAAAATGGCGCTTACTATGATCCTGAAGAATATTTTGAGCCTTTTGATGTATACTATACAGAAGACGATAAAAAGCAGAGCTCTTGGGGACCTCAAAAAGTGAATCTTGCCAAGCTAGTGGAGAGAGGTCATTTGCATGTACTCAAATATCTACATGAAGAACTTCATTATTTCTTAGGACTACATAGATACATTAAACCAGCAATTGAGCATGGGAAGCTTGAGATTTTGGAATGGTTAGAAAGTATTGACATTCTGGATAATTATGATTTGCGAATTGGTTACAAGGATAATTATGATTTGAATGACAAACTAGATTTTTGTGAGTGTGCAATCAAGAGCGGTAACGTTGATTCGCTCAAGTGGCTTCAAGAGTGTTACACTATAAACAACAAAGACTCCGTTTTGGGAGACGCAATCAATTCCAAATCTATAGAAATGATTCAGTATTGTTTTGATCTTGGATACGACAACTTGAACATTTACGCTGTCGAAGAAGCAATCAAGAAGACAAAAAGTGTAGAAGTATTTCGTTTATTGCACGAGCTAGGCTATGAATTCGGTGAAATGAAAAGGTGGCATGACAAGTATGATATGAAGGATTACTTTGAAATCATCAAGTTCCTTCGCAGCATCTCTATTCCATGGAATGATAATATTATGAATGAAATTGTCGAATATGGCACCATGGAGATGATTCAATTTGCTCACGAAGATGGTTGCCCTTGGACAGGTAAAGAATTTGGTCATCTTTTGGGTACTAGATGGAGCATGGACAAATTCAAGTATCTCATAGACAATGGCTGCAAATTTGACTACGAGAAGTCATCGGGTTTGACATGGGGTCTAAGAAGAAAGAAGGAACTTGTATTGCTTGACTATTTTGTCGGTAAGAACTCAAGTTTTGATAATAAACTTTTCAAGGAGATACTGGATTATGATGGGACTTGGTTCGAAGGTATTTCTTATCTTTTGGAAAAGGGCAAAGATGTTCAGAACTTCAAATCAATCGAAGAAGTGTTGCATACAAACCACAAAATAGATGGGATCAAATATTTTCATAGGCTAGGATTACCATGGTGTTTAGACAGCTCCAGAAATACTTATCTGCTTTCGAAAATTGCATGCTACAATAACTTGGAGGATGTAAAATGGGCATATGAGAATGGCTGCAGGGGAGGTTATTTAGTTCCGTTCGTAAAAGATGAATGGAAAGAGAACGGAATCAGACATTCGAGCTCGTGGAAAGCAAATAGTGTCTTCTTTCAAGAGAATGGACTGCTAAATGAGTTTTTCCTTGAGAAGAGTGGGTTGAATAAACTGGATTCATACAATGTTGAAGAGATTGGAGATGCCCAGCTTGGTTCATTGCATATGTCACGAAAAAGTTCTTTTTTCCGAGTGAACTTCTGTTCCTTGAAAAATTTAGTAGATTACGGTTACACGTTTAGTTCCGAGTCAGAGAAAGAAAGTGTGTGCGAAGAAGCATACAAAAAATGTTGCGCAAATTCTCATAACGAAGAAGATCGAAAGAGGCTTGCGCTATTTTTGGTTATGGGGGTTCGAGACGATGATGACTAAAAAGGGAAGTGATGAAATCTACGAGGACCTAGTATTACCGGTAACCAATGACGATTTTTTCTCCTGTGTCTTGGCGCTTCTCATCTTCAAATTTAGACAATTAGTATTTTATTGTCAACCATTTGAAGCAAGGTTTGGGGGTATTATGTTCAATGTTCTACTTTGAGTGAGTACTACGTATTCACTTGGTCGGTGGAGCTTATCATTATCCATTCCGCATCACTATAAGAGTAATATTAAAGTAATTTTACTGACTGTCGATCCCTTGATGCGTTGTAGTAACAGTACTGAAATATTAGAAGGTTCAAGTCCACGGGGGCAAGGAAATTGAATTCATGTTATCTATTTCAAATCCTTATGCTTTCAAATCTCCGGAACGCCGACTTGTACTTCATCATTGAAAATCACTGTTAACTCAATAATGTGGAACTCAATTTCTAGGTTTATCAAGTTTGTGAAAGTATTGTTCTAATGAGATGCCTTTTCCCGAAATGAGCAAGTCATTTTCCAGCTGAGGTATTTTGCAATTTATGGAGTAGGAGCTACAACTGCGGTCAATCCACCTACAGTACAAGCGGACATACAAGCGCCTTGAGTTACTGAACATGCTGCTGCTGCATGTTCAAGCAAAGGACCTGCGACTCCAGCCACCAAAACACTACCCAACATACAAGTCACATATCCGGCATTGCAAGCTGGATATCACATACCAACACCAGATCCAGCTACTATGGGACCTGTACTTGCTGCTCTTTCACGAGTACGCGAGTGAAATCGAAGGATGTTAAAGTTTACAGTACGCAGAAGCGATAATACGTACTATGTTACTTTATGAGAGGCTTAGCAAGGCTTACATTGTTTTTATCCGAAAGAAGCAGAGGAACGATGATCTTCGAGTCTGCCATATTCAATTCTTGTGATTAGATCTGACATTTTTAAATTCTGTGCTAGATACTGTCAACAAAATCCAATCATGTAATTTTATATCTATCTCTATTCACGACTGATTCTTTCAAACCGTGGAAACTCATTTTGCCGTTGCCCATAACTCATAAATTACTCTCTGACCATCAAACTCATTTCTTTCTCATTAGTTCCAAACTTGCTGAATTGCAAATTCATATACCAATTAGTGTAAAGTAAGTCCAAGATAAATATATTTATAAAAGTAGTATTCAGTCAGATCGGCTAACACATTTGCCCTTTCCTCAAGCCAATTTCAGTTCATAACTCTCAAAATGAAAACCGACAAGTCAGCACCAAACGTTCAGTCCACCGGCCTCGAGGATTTCAAGCAAAAGATCCAGGATAACATCCAAAAACTCACAGAGAAGCAAGGCGCGATTGAGACTCGTCATCAAAACATCCTTGACCGTCAAGCCGCTCTTGCGAATCAGAATGGTGGCACAGATGCTTCTCCATCTGATATCATTCGCCTCAATATCTGTGGAACCGAGATGTTTGCACGTCGTGATACCCTCACTGCTGTGAAGGGAAGTCGTCTTGCGGCACTCTTTAGTGGGTGTTGGGAAAATAAACTCCGTTGTGATGAGAAGAACAGAGTTTTCATGGATTTAGACCCATCTGCGTTCAGAAAGGTCTTGGACTACTTGTACACTTTCAAGCTTGACATTGATGGCAAACATACTCCTGATTTGCCGCCTGACACAAATGGTCTTGTTGAATTTTTCAAACTTGGTGATGGAGCTAAGAAGGATACCAAAGTTGCTGCTTCATCCCAACAGACAAATCAAGACGAGCATGGTATGTTGGATGAAATGATGAAGAATCTAGATGTTTTGGAGAAACAGCTAGAAGATGAGGAGTCTTTCGTATCCTATTTTACTGTGTCTGCGGACGAGGATATAAATTCTGATGAAACCAAGCAATCTGGTGTTTTAGATGACGTCAAAAGTTTTTCTTCTGATACCGTCCAAGACTCATTTGCCATCATTGAAAAGGGTCCTGTTTACAATGGAATAGTAACTCTCTTTATCAATGGAGATATTCTTTGTTACAAGAAATCTACTCTTTGTGCCGAGAAAGACTGTAAGATTGCGAAAGATATCCTCAATACCGACTGGATCAATGAACATACCATCGTTACAGACCAAGGAAGAAATTGCATTCTAATGGAGTATCCTCGTGAACCTCTACGAGAACTACTGGCTTATTTTCAAAGCAAGATGATGCTCGGCAAAGTTTCTGAAAAATATTTTGATCTATTTTGGTCTGAGTATTCATGTTCCATGATGGCAAGTATCTTCCAATCAGATAGTGCAATTTTAAAAAACATCGAGGAATGGGGCTTCAACGAGACTACTATATTGAACTTGCACAAAAGAAAGACTCTTAGACAGTGGTTGGACGACACAGGTAGAAGAACTACGAAACCAACTTTATTGTATCGTGCATCTCGTGATGGATGGAGTGCCTCTGACTTTCACAAATATTGTGTTAAAAGGGGCAACACCGTTATCGTTGCAAAAAGTTTAGATGGCCGTAAAGTATTTGGTGGTTACACTGATCTAAAATGGCAAAACGTGGACCTCTGTGATTACAATTGTGGATACAATTGTCAATGCGATGGAAGCTACAATCACACCTCTTCAACAAATTCATTCCTTTTTGTTCTTACTGGCAATCATATCAAGATGAATATTAAGACTGGACGTGAGAGTAAGGCGATTTACACCGGTTCTTCTTCATACGGCCCAGTATTTGGTGATTCGAGTGATCTCCCAAAGGCAAGAAGACTAGGTGAAGGTTGGGCTGATCTCTCAATCCAAGGAAGAAAATCTACTAGTAATCTCGGAAACACATATGATCGTCCATCTGATCTTAGTTATTCCTTCCTAAAGTGTGACTTGGCTGATTACGAAGTCTATCAGGTTTGAAATAAGAGTCCTTTTTACTTTCCTTCACCCGACAGAATCTTTCGAAATTACTTCAAACGTTACATGTCTCTCTCTCTCATCATGAAGGACTCCTAAGGCAACTTTTTGCTGACTTGAAGACATTAATATCACGGTACATGTAATTCATAATAATAGGATTTTGTAGATTATATTACATCATCCTTCTCTGTCCTTGGTTTTTGATTCTTGTTCTAACCCCCGTTTGTAGAAGTTCCCTTGCCTGATTTACTTACTTTGACACTTCCCCCGTACTTTTCAAGACACCTCTCAACTTCAAAACCCTTGATCGTTTACTTTCACGCGAAAGGGCTTCACAAAAGTTATTTGTAGCTTTCTTTCGAGAGATATTGTCTTTTATCCATTTATCCAAAACGTGCACCACAGTTACAAGTTGATCACTTCGTGGCAAGGAGGAGACCATGGAAACTGTCGAATTCATGTCCGGATGCCATTCGGGAAACTCTTCGACTATAGAAAAATGGTCTAGTCCTTTGATAACTACCGATACAGTAGTAGGCATCATTCGAGAGAACATGCCTACAAGCCCATTCTCTTTCTCTCTTCCAAATTCAAACATCACAGTTTTATCTTTATCTCCATAGAATAGACCAGCAGGTACATCCAAATTGTTAAGGTTGTCATGGAAATAGCTTGTACTTTCTCCACTGATGCTTTGAAACATTACGAGACTACCACCAAATCCTGCAGTCAAAATGACACCTTGATGGAAAGGGACTTTTGTGCCAAATTGACAGAATGGAGGTGTACATTGTTCATTTATTGCATTCAAAACGGTGGAAAATCCAAATGAGTGTCCAAGTAATACAACTTTGTTCAAATCAACTGCCGAGAAAAGGTTATATTCTTCATCTGCTTCTTGGTATTCAATCATTGCATCTTCAATATAAGAAAGCGCATTACTGATATCGACAGGAGTAGCAAAGTTATTTATCGACAATCCAAATTGCACTGGATGATCTAAAACTGCAATGATGTATCCTTTCTCAACCATTCCCCTTGCAAACGTTTCATAGGCTTCCTTCTTCAGAATACCTCCACAAATGATTATGATCAACGGAACCTTTCTTTTCTTATGTTTCTTCAATTTGTAACGATGAGATGTTTTTGTATCACAAACATAAATATCCATAAATACAGGCGAATGGAATGAATCACGATGATCTATACCAAGTTCTACCTCGAGTGCTTTTGTAGGGGTGCACCTTTTGGTTTCTCTCGCCACTGCTGTAATGGCCAAAGTGAAGCCTGTGAGTATATAAAAAAGATTAACGAGCTTCATATTTCAATACAGAAATGTTCATAGTATTTGTATTCGAGATTGTAAGAATGTCAATCAATTCCACGACCAAATTGCCACCTTGTTTTTCATGCTGGCTTCTTTTTTGATGATGTTATGGCTCTAGCTATCCTTAAGCGTAGTGGATAAAGCATTTGGTGATAGATGACAAGAAAAAATGTTGTAGATGGGATTGGTTTGCTAAACTGAAGTCCTTGACGCTTCTCATTCTTGATGCAAGCTTGACGCTTCTCAACTTCAAATTTAGAGATGGGACTCAATTCGATAGAAAAATCTACTGCAAAAAAATCAAGTTTTGTATTGCAAGTAATACCTCAAGTAATTTACATTGCACCATCAAATTTTATTCTAGATGCGATGTAGAGAACAGAATGTCTCCATCGAAAACCATGTAACAAGCTACTAGGTTTCCAAGATAGGAACACATGATGAGAAATGCCGCCAAGATTTCGCCACCAAGCGAAAGACGCTGAAGCTCATTTTTTCTGTTCAAAAGATTATCCCATACAAGAAATGTGACCATGGGAAGACAAAATTCTGGAAACAAGACATATATGGCCACATTCCCAATCGTTTTGCAGTTTTGCGCAGTCCACAAGGGTATCCTGGTCAATATTTCTTCAGATGCTGCAAAAATAAAAAGTCCAAAAACACCTGCAATAAGTGCAGATGAAAATTCTCCATTTGTTTGTCGAAGATGAAACCCTTGGCCAACTAATGTTGACAAGAATAATGGTATAGCCCACATGAATGGCATGAATATGCTCACTTCATATATTTTTCCGACCCCATAATCTGGAAAATGAATTGTTTTCAATCCTTTTGCAAGAAATCTGTCTGGAAATATGAAACAGATGCATAATATGAATAAAAAACGCAAAAGATCCAACCATTCTCTGTGATTTCGCAGAATTGCCACTGTAAAGATGCCAATGTACCAACCAACTACTAATGCTGCCACAACTACTCCGAGAGATGACTTTGGAGAAAGTGATATTGCTAGTATAGCTATCGCTGCAAATCCCAGGTGGAATAGTATGGCATCAGACTCTGAGCTAAGTAGTTGTTGGGATATATCTTCTAGGTGGACTCCTCGTTTTTCTATAGAATCTTTCTCGTGTGCATCAACAATTGTATGGGCTACGTCACTGTCCTCTACTTTTTGTACTATGGACTCATACGTAGACCTATATGCTAAAGGTGATGGGTTCTTCATAATGAACTCTATTCAGAATGTATCCCATTTTACTGAAGAAGGAGTAAGGTAGGAGTAAGTATCTAATGTCAGATGTGAGCAAGTGAAAAGTAGAAAGTAGAAAGAGAAGTGTCTTTCTTATGTACGTACTTGTACGAAAAGTCAAAATTTAAAAAGTAATAAATTAGATGTTAACAATCCAATGATCGCCCTTGATTAAAAAGAGCTGGTGGATGGTGGAGAACGGTTGCGTTGTTCGTTGTTCAGTTGTTCATGTAATTCTGTCCTTTATTGTATATTGCTGAAGATAACACAACGATGCAACTTGCATTTATATTGCATACACATTTTCATTTGTAACATATCTTCACTAAGTAGGTGAAAGATACGAAGGAAATACATACTCGTAGTAGGTTATGTCTGAACTCCAAATGAGGTTCATTCCGCAACTGTATCTTTCCTTTTCAGGTCATGAGTTTTTACTGCCTCGATCAACTTACGCATGTCCAATAGAAAATGAATTCAGTGCAAATATTCATAGCAATGTAGAAGCAAATGCAGATGCAATAATGTCCAATATAGACGACGAGTCACACACCTGTTGTGAAATGATCACCTTCTATCTTCATCTACAGCAACGATTTCCTCATGGTCAAATTGACTTGCACCAAATCACGTGTTGGTATAAAATGTATGTCCATGCTTGGAGTATACAATACAAAGTTACGAATGGAGTTGATGTGCACTACTTTGATTCCCCGATACAGCAGCTAAGAAATAGGGTGTCGAATTCAACAAATACTATTGAGGGAATATTGAAGCAATCTGTTTCACTCGCGGAAAATGAGCATATATTAGAAGTTAATGCAACGTCGCCCTTGGAACCAATAAATTTTACGACAACACATAGGAATATCGAATTTGGAGTAGAAAATAGATTGAATAGAGAAACTAAAGGAAGCAAGCTCAAATTTCAAGGTCGTAAAGTTGTAGCAATGGGTACTTCGTGCTATAAAGATCGAAAGCTGAGAATAGCACTCTTTACCGAGTCTATCAATTGGTCTATTGTTGGTCATTTCATATTACTGCACCGGTTGATTGATGAAGGGAGAGCTGACATTGTTAATTCCGATCCATATCAAGATGATGACTTTCAGTCTTTGCATGCTATTTCAAAATACATGTTCCAAGATACAAGCTATGATATTTTCAAGATTATTATTTCATATTTGCTATACCCACTTTGAGCTTGGAAAGTATGGTGAGTTTTCTTGGCAAATGTATGGTAATTTTTTGATATCCTTTGGGGAAGGAAAAATCAAGAACTGCGCGGGAATGGTAGCTGCTATGTTGAGTTACTATAATTTGAACATTGGTTTAGAACATCAGCTTCATATTGATGGGAGTGCGATGACTGGTGCTATTACTGCAGTAGGATTGTTGGCAGGCTTCAGATTGAACGCGAGCTACGGTCGCTATGATGAAGCGAGAAAATTTTGGAGAGAAACCAATAACTCATCGAGAGATTTAGCGGGCAATGCCATAATGTGGATTTCTAACGAGAAGGAAAAAGACAGAATGTTGAAATTTATAAAGGCCTTTCCTGTGGCATTGCTTTGGCATTTGAATTAAGGTGGATATTATCATACGAAACGTGAGGATACAACCTTTGAACAGGATCACTATGCTGATTTTTATGCTGAAATGAAGGATGTCTATGACGGCGATGAAAATGACGCAGATTTTAAATTGATTTGCAAGGAGTTTTTGAACGGAACGCATTTGCCATTGAGGATCTCGTCTGCCATGAGAAGCATTATTGTGAAGAATCATGAATATGCAGATCCCATTTACAATCGAGAAATGGATGAACAAGTACAGAGACTTGTGGGATGCCTTGGTATGTCAGAACGGGTACTTAGGACCCCCTTTCCTGTATGCTTTACAAGACATACTTCAAGATTGTTCTTCTTTTGGAGTAATTGTTTGCCGTTTGCATTGTATCCAGCTGCTGGTCCACTTGGGACTCTGCCGGCTTCTTTGGGTGATTCCTATTCATTGCTAGGTATTGGTGTCATCGGAGTGCAACTTGAGTCAATATGCTCCCGTTGAGACAGTACGCGGAGGGAATTTATGATGGAGTAGATAATATTCGTGACAGTTATGTCATTCAACAAAAGACTATGAAAAAGGACTTGTTTGTCAATGGAGAAAAGGCATCCTTGAATGGTGACAATGCCCACAAGAAAAGAAGTGAAGTGTTGGCTGCTGTGAATGTACGAAACAAGAAACATTTGGAAATGTAATATCTATCGAGCAAGAAAAACAATGATAGACAAGGAGTGGATAATATTCGAGATTCTTATAAGTTACAATCGAATGCAATCAACGCTAAAAAGAAAGATTAGCATTTAGGCTGCAGTAGAATAAAGTATTAGGTCATAGACAAGGTAGATACATATAAAGGCAATGAATGATATTTGTTGTATAAAAATTGGATACAACTGTCAGAGAGCTTTGCAAAGTTTCCTGTATTATACTTCTAAGGCGACTGCTACCCATAGTGTTACCATTAAACTTTCTCATTTTCGCTAAAGAAAGGTTTGTGATCGGAGAAAGATCTAGATAGAAAGAAAGGCTGCAGAAAAAAAAGAAAGCCAATGACATCAGCTAAACTCGCTTTCGCTTCAATCAAAAAGGGGATCCTACTTTTATCCTTCCTACGAGTACACCTTAGGCATCTTGCATCTTCTTCATTCGTCGCTCGTCGCTGTTCACATTGTTTTGTAATTTGTACTGTGTAAAACTGCAACTCCATCAAGGTACTGAACCCATTACTTGAACTAAACAGAACAAAATAGAGCTTCTAAAAAGTGAAGTAACACTGTATTTTCTGCCAGGGATTTCCTTTAGTCTGACGTGAAAACACAAAGTCAAAATTGAATCCGTCATACACAAATCATGTCAAAATTTCATCACAATCTTCATGTCCAATACATTCAGAATCTAGCCAAAAAGATTGACAATCCATCTTCATATGAAGGAGCAGTCACTGAGCATTTACGAATGAGTGGAATCTACTGGAGTCTCACAGCATTATCCATCCTTGTACCTCTAGAGAAAGTAGATGAAAGAATGAATCTCTGTTCCAAAGCAGATGCATCCGATGATACTCCGACAATTGTAGATTTTGTATTTGAATGCTTTGATGCAAAGTCTGGTGGTTTCGGAGGGAATAAATTGCAAGATGGTCATATATTATATACACTTTCTGCGATTCAGATATTAGCTCTTGCAAATGCTCTTGATGATGAACGTATGGTGGAGATTAAACCTAGAGTGATTGCGTTTATTCAATCATTGCAGTTGGACGATGGAAGCTTTATGGGCGATGAATGGGGAGAAATTGATACTCGATTTAGCTACTGTGCTTTGTCAGCTCTATCGATATTGGGAGAATTACACGGTAAAGATACGATTGACATTGATAAAGCTGCAGAATATATTGCATCATGTCAGAATTTTGATGGAGGTTTTGGATCTCAACCTGGTGCCGAGTCACATGCTGGACAGATTTTCACTTGCATCGGTGCACTTTCCATAGCGTGCCGACTTGATTTATTGAAAGATGAAGAGCTTTTGTGTTGGTGGTTAGCAGAAAGACAATGTGATTCTGGTGGGTTGAATGGAAGGCCAGAGAAGCAGTCAGATGTATGTTACAGTTGGTGGATCTTATCATGTCTTTGCATTCTTGGTAAAGTCAACTGGATTCGTGGAGATAAATTGGCCAATTTCATTCTCAAGTGTCAAGATGATGAAGACGGAGGTATTGCCGATAGACCAGGTGATATGGTTGACGTATTCCATACCTTTTTTGGAATTGCAGGATTGAGTTTGATTGGAGTCTTACATGAAAAAGACGGAGTGGTTCAAATTGAAGAATCAGATGGCGGAGACGACAGAAAGAATAGCTATAGGAAAATTGATCCAGTGTATGCCCTTCCGTGTGATGTAGTGCAGAAGCTTGGGTTGAAAGGTCAAGTTGCTCTACCTAAAGATGCACCAGTAGATGAACGATTGAAAGACTATGATGTGCACCAATGGAATAGTGAATAAAATACTTAACGTAGCTAATTAGTTTAAGATTCAGATCCTAGTTTGAAATACATGTTTTCATAGTGATCGTTATTTGAAGGCTTGTCTATATAAAATCATTTTCGAAAAGATATTTTTATAGCTCCGATATTCCGATATTCCAATCCTGGTCATTCTACAAATAGAAATAGCAACCCCACTATTTCTTCTTTTGTGCAGAGATATACAAAACATTATTTCCTCTTATGAAGCAATCTCCATATTTTGCCTTCAATTGTCCATCTACATATTCCTCAGTCTGTTCCATTGCAATATTCATGTATCCATCTAGACAAGCCAATACCCCCTTGTAATCTGTTCCACCATTGAGCTTTACACTGACTGGTCTCCCTAACACTTTTTTCAGAAAGTCAGATGGTGATCTCTTTTGAGTTGTGGTCTAATTGTAAAGGGAAGAAATTATATGTAAGTATTTACAAAGTATGAAAAAGAAGTGCAGATCGTTTTCTCATAGGGCGAGGTACGACGAGGTATTGAAATTCCGCCAAGAAAACTCACCGCTTCGCTTGTTGCCTCTTTGCTCTCTTCCATATTTTCTTATTGTGCAATATTATTTGAATTTACTAATAGAAACTAGTGAAGCTGGATGGATAATTAGATACAACAGTGTAAGAGTACCGATAAGGTAAGGCAAACATGGAACTGACTGAAAACCTATTGCTATTTTTTTTGGCCAATGTCGTCGTCGAGTGAAATATTACCATGGCATTGGACCTAGCTATCAAATTCAAAGCTCTGACATCATAAAATAGAGAACCCTTTTCAGGCCATCACCGCCGAAAATTCACCATCGAGCTAACAAGGCAGGCTTCTTTCAACTCTCCGGCACTTCAATCTCGCATCACGCTTTAAATTTTGATCTTAAAAAAGGTTCCGGATCTATCACAATTCATCCAACTGTCTCACTCTTTCATAGAGTAAAGCATAGTCTCTCCCTTGGTACTCTACATATTCTATCCACTATCCTGCTATTCTCACCATGACTAGATTGAAGACTGCAAAGGAAGCCACTAGAAGCAGAGAAGATTCCGACTTTACAGTTCTCTATTTCATTCTCCTCACTCTTCTATGTGTCTTTCTCTTTATTGGATTTTACTGGCTCAAGCAACGCTGGAATAGAAGATTCGAGCGTCAACTACAAGCTCGTATTCGCCATGTCAAAACTGCAGAATTTGAAAAGAAGAAGAAGGATATAGACGATAAAATTTTGAAAAAGGTGAGAATCTTCATGGGTGCATTTTCTCATGTCTCACTTTGCTGTAGCTTTCTCACTATCTTTGGAATTATAGAAAATTGTGGATACACACAAGACTGTAAATGCAACTTTGAATGATTGCAGTCAGAGCCAGGAAGAAGATGAAGATCTTGAATGCATTCCTTTGCAAAATCTTGATACTAAGGAATGCATCATTTGCTTTCAAGATTTTATGCATGGTGATGTTTTGTCCATTTCGACCAATGCCAAGTGCCCACATGTATATCATGCGGAATGCATTACCATGTGGATTATTTCTGCAAAGGATGGGCAGAATGGTTGCCCTACTTGTCGAAGACACTATCTTGAACATTCGGAATGTAGTGAAGTTACCATGAGAACTTCGAGAATGGATAGTAGAGAAAGCATCGGTGCTGTTAGTGCTAGTGAAGAGGTTATGGCAGAAGTATAGAGTGCGCATTGCATTCTTGCCTTTGCAAATAAATGTATTTTGTATTGCTATATATAAGTGTTGAATAGATGTTGCTACTGTCAATATATACATACGTAAGATAAGAGTAGTAATTGTAAATCAAAAAGTACTCTGTATTACTTTACTAATACCAAATGCAAGTTAAAGTATTGTTGTTATTCTTGATATTTAAACATCCATGGTTTCAATACGAGACGGTTCGTTGTCTTCGACATCTATCTTGTTTCTATCTTTCTCTTCGTCGTCCTCATGACTTTCGTCTTCAATCATATGTTCTTCTGGTGAAGAAGGAGAAATTGAAACATTTCCTAATAATTGATCTTCAATGATAGAATCTTGAGGTACAGAAGGAGAAATAGTTGATACAGTTTTTAACTCTTCCTCTTGAAGTGGCTCTTCTGCTGACATTCTTTCGCTTTTCTTTTTGATAGTTTTCACGCCAGAGGCCTTTAAAGATCGCCAGTCAGATGATGATGGTCCATGATCAGACCTTGACATGAAATTAAGAGATGATCGCCGATTATTTGAGGACTGCATTGATGATGCTCGTAAGTATGATGAACTCTTCGACCTGAGTGTCCTGTATTCCAAAGATATCGGTGGATTTTCATCATCATTTGCAAGTTCTGTATTCTCTGAAGCACATGGTAGGACAGCTTTCCGAACGTCTTGTTTTGTCATGGCAACAGAAAATGTAGCAATGGCTTGGAACGAAACGAGATATATGATAAAGTATCTAATCTGTGTACTAGGATTTTTGGAGAGTTCGTCAATGAGGTACAAGATTAAAACAGGTACCCAAACGCACCAAAATGAGGCAATGACTCGAAAGAAAAATATTGCCATGACTCTTTTATGATTATTCAATTGCAGTAATTTCTCACAGTGTACTCTGAAGGATATGTAAGAAAGATATATGAATGCGCTCCCAATAGTAAAATATATAAGATACTCGTCCATCCCGAACAAGTTTAGGAGTCTAGCTGCTTCAATTCCTCTAACAATTCCCCAACTTATTGTTATCGTGTAGATAATACCTATTTCCTTCATTACTGATTTGACTTTTGGTGCAATAATTCGACGACACTGCTTTGTTGCCTTTAGAATTTCGAACATACGATAAGCAATAATCAAATTGAGCCAGATGTTGGCATGAAAGTAAAATTCGAAAACTGGCATTTCTAGAACCCTTGGGTAAGGAATTCCTGAAAGTCCACAGATTGTCTCCAATAGTTGTGATAGATCAACCAAGAGGTCAGGGATCATTAGACCAACCAAGTAAATATTTTGAGCTTTTCCCCTTGTGTTTTGATTTCGGAGAATGCCTACGCATAGTGCCAAGGCGCATATAACTGCCAATGCAGATATAAGGATACGAAAGCTATCGTTGTCATAGAATCTATACTTTCCACTACCATCATCTTTATTGCAGCATGTGAAGTGCCGAAGCCTATAGTCTGATAAATCATCGAACTTTACGTTGAAATTTGTTCTTCTAGGATATGGATATCCTTCATCACCTTCACAAATAATCAGCTCACTGAAATCTTCTTCTAAACAATCCTTATTTCTCGGACTTGCGCAAAATGAGTCACTGCATGTAGGTGGCTCTTCATTATTTGGGCAACAGGCATAGTAGATAAAAATAGTACCCTCCACAGTTTGATTGACATAAGAGCCTGTGATTGGATCTTCTATCGGATGGCCTTCATAGCCTTCGGCACACCATGATGGAAATGAATTGCCTATTAGTTCATCTAGAGATGTATTTGTCAAATTGGCCCAGCAGAAACTTTCATCCTTGTCGGCTATCAATATACTTTCATCATCAAGAATATTTGAAATACACTTGCGAGAGTCGCAAATATCTTTTCCAAGAATAGATGTTGCAGCAGCAAGTTTCTGAGGAAAAAGAGCAGACGTATCACTGTAGTCCGTCGCCGAGATCGTTAAAAACTGAGATAAAAGTATTATTGTAACAAACATTTTTGCTTGAGTTTGCTATAGAATCATTCATATATCAAGTGTTGACATAGAATCTTCTATTCTAATTATTTCATAAATTATTCGATGGTGATGTGGTGTGATATTCTGTTCTCTGCTTTCTGCTTTCTGCTGATGTCTAATGTCTAGATGTTCCTTTTTAGCAGAGTTCAGCAGGTTCTCACGTTTCTTACACGTGAGAGGTTGTGGTCAGCTTTGAGAATATGACATTTCGACATTTCTCTCACGGGAACCTATATGACGTCATCGACTTGTTCAAGCTGGCGTGAGAAAAAGTGCATATTTGAAAATTGAAAAGGAGTACAGGCTGTACCTAATTTTTGGACCACTTATTTTGAGACAGATAAAATGCAGAGATTTCATGTGATTATATTTTAATATACGTTGATGGTTTGTTCTCCCTAAGCTCCATGCATATCTGGAAAGTTGGTCTCATCTAGAGTGAACAGATTTCCTTCATTTTTTTACAATAGGCTTGAACTTCAGGGAAAAGTGTTTATACATATCAAACCCAATCTCAAGACTCAGAGACTTATAAAAACATATATGCAGCAGTTCCTAGCAATGCCATTGTTGCAGATACTCCAACTTTTGCAAAAGATGATGACGACATGAAACGCAGCACTGGATCATAACTGATCTATTTTTCTCTTTGGAAGCAGAACGTGAAGAAAGTCTTTCCAATTTTTTTTTGGGATTTTAGGAAATCCTTTAGGCATTTCTACGATATTTTCACCTGCAACTGAAAACCCATTAGTGAGCTCCAGTGTTGCAGATTCAGATATGGCATACGAATCTTCCTCGCCATCTCCAATAGCTTCCACATCACTCCCATCACTATCAGTTTCCTTTATTTCACCAGTCGAATTTTGTCCATACTTCTTGCTGCCAGGGATACGTTCAACAAATTGCTTAATGAAGTAAAATTTTGGTGAGTTCCTCCATGCATGAGGCAAAGATCTTCCCCTACGATTACAGTGATATGATTATTGGGGTAAAATAAAATAATTACAATATTTCCGACTAGTCTAGTAAAATTACTGATTGGTATTCTCTTTCACAAATGAACCTAAAACGATACAAATCAAACGAATGAAGTACACCTTCAAGATAATACTTCCTCGTCCAACTACTCCCGTACGTAGGTGAAGATAACATCCAGAACCTAAAAAGGGGCATTCTTCATGGAATCGCCCAAGAGATTGCCTTTTTCAATCATGCAAAAAATCCAATTACCCAGCATGATGAACAACACTACCAGAGTTTCCATAAAAGAGAGATACATTGGTAGGCTCATGGTCCATATCCATGTAGACATCTTGATCCAGATCCACCTCTTGCCAAACCTGTTCAAGCGAATCAAGTTCTTCCTCCGCCAAAGCCTCATTGTTTTGATTCTGAACAAGACGACGCAAGTATTGAGCTCTAGATGCATATTCTTGATTTTGCATCTGTTGCGCTTTACACTTGATACTCGTTTCCTGTAAAGAATCCACCAGAGATGAAATACTCTTGCAAACCTCGATAAACTTGGTCTTTTCATCTTGATTCAAGGCTATGGTCAATGATTCATTGGTCAATTGTTCCAATTTCAATTGAACATGTTGACGAATGACGAGAGCGGTATCGGCATCAATTTTGGAAACAAGAGTTGAATCTTGAAATTTCTCCAAGGCATCCATCATGTCTTTATTGACTAGATCCATTTCATGCACATACTGCTTCTTGAGTTCCATTTCCTTTTGTTTCAAAGCGTCTAATTCCCGACTCGATAAGGTGAGTTGTTGATAATCGTTTTGAAGGTTGGTATTGAGTTGTTGGGCTTGTTGTTGGAGCATGGTGCGTTTCTTTTCTTGTACGCCTGAATTGGATGATGCGACTCTGATTCGTTCGGATAGATGCTGCATGGAGGATCGGATGCGGTTGCATTTTTGAGTTTCGGTGAGGCGGTCGGCGTTGGCTTGACGGATCTGTGCTTCGAGTTGTGTCTTTTGATCCGCGAGAGATTGGAATTGAGATTGAACCGAATTCGGATTGATGACTTTTGTAGAGTTGGAAGAGGACATGATGCTCGTTGTTCTTTGATATGTAAGGTAGCTAATGAGTGAGTTTGTATTGTAGAGGCTTTGTAGTTTGTTAGTTAGTTGTTCGTTGTTCTATTTGAATTGAACTAGATCATCATAGATGATGTGTAGCGTGTAGCCGTAGTAGAGTGCCATCGTCGTTGCGTTCGATTTTGAGTTGGCCAGGTGTCGGCCCCTTTTTTGCTTCTACTGTCAATTGAGGCTTTTCTAGAGTCAATTAGATGGGTTATGAGCTCCTTTCTCTCTTTCTTCTTCTTGCCTTGTCGTCACAAAGCTTTCTCATTTCATCACAATAACTCCTAATTCATTTCGTAATGAAGAGAATCATTGCGTTGCATTTACATCAACGTAGACATATCTATACAAATATTCAAAAGAGAATCATCAAAACAATGAGTGGAATCAACCAAGATGGAACTTTGAAAAAAATTGATAAGCCAAAGGCTACAACAGAAGCAGCAATCGCAGCATCCACAGGAGACTTGCAATCTCTACAAACTGTAAAACATACATTTTCAATGAGAGATGAATCTGGAAACATTCCACTCATTTGGGCTGCAGATCAAGGGCAAGATCAAGCGTTGGAATATATCCTTGAAAACATGCCAGAAGAAGATGAAATGAAACAAGATACTGGAATCAATGTAAAAGGATATCTTGGAAATACTGCACTTGGCAGAGCTGCGAGAGGAGGTCATACAAAGTGTTGTCAATTGTTATTGAATAGAAAGGATATTAATCCAAATATATGCAATGAAAAAATGCAATATCCTTTACATTTTGCTGCGTTCAAGAAACATCCAGAGACTGTAAAAATCATGCTTGACAGTGGGAAATGTAGTACTCTTGTCAAGGATCGAAAAGGGAGAACGCCAGCTGAAGATACTAGTGTAGAAGAAATCAAGGAAATGATTCTTGCGTATCGTGAAAAGACTGGAATGTAAAGTAATGTGGTTCTTGTTTTGATTGATAGCTATAGCATTTTATTTAGTTGGTGCATTACCTTTCATTTTGTCGTGAGCGAAAAAGATTAAAGCGATGATACCATCTTTTTGTGTTGTCCTTGATTTGTGTATTATCGACATCTATCGTGGGAATATCGCTCACTTCACTCACTTCTTGAACAACAATGGCATCAGGTTTGGAGTTGTCAGAGATCATCTTAACTTCTGGTACTTCCTCCATTGTATTCATTTCATGAGTATCATTTTTCACTTGTTCATCATTCGCACTGTTTCCCATCAAAGTCTCTTGTATCTGTACCAAGGCATCTTTTGCAGTGTCAATGATTGCATCTTTTCTTCGTTCTAGCTGAGATGAAAAGAAGTCCTGAATTGAATCTGCAGTGACTGTTCTTACTTCAACTTTATTCTCTGATACATCTTCAGTCACTGGTGTTACATTTTCATTGCTATCTTGTCCAACACGAGTATTCACTATCATATCATCATGCTGCACACTCAAATCGCCTTTCAATTCTTTGATTTGCTGTTCAAGCGAATTAATCTTGTCCAACAGTTGCGCATAGGACTTTGGATCCGATATTTGATGTTTCTTACTTTCTACATCTATTTTTGTTGGTGTGATCGAACTGCTTTCTTCTTCAACTAACCTCGTTTCATTTGTGTCGGATATATCACTTTCATCTTGAACCGCATTCTTGAATCCGAATAATGCTGCTGCAGCATCCAATACATTTTTCAACTTTGTAGTTTCCCATGAAGAGTCATCTATCGGCTGTACTACACCATCAGATCCATTTCCCATATTTCGAGACTGGACACCAGATTGTACCCCACCATTTTGAACTAACTGCTGCTGTTTATAAAACTCAATCATATCATCTTGTTTATACATACAAACCAATTGAATCAAAAGAGCAGGCGCACAAGCAATTGCAATATTGACACACCACCATTTGGCATCCATCACCACTGGTTCCCTTTTTCGCGCGGATAATTCTCCCTGTTTCATAAAATCTGGTAATACAGCTTCTTGTACATCTTTCTGAAAGTCTTTTATTTTTCCAATCATTTTCTTTTGGAATGCTGGTGACTGTACTACTTTTGTAATGGGCGGCAGTGGCTTTTTGGAAACGTTCATGTTTTGCTTCTGGAGTTGATTACGAATACGAGATAGATCTTGATTTATATTCTGTTTCCTTGGGTTTCCTTTTCGTCTTTTTGCTTTGGAAGATAGCCTTCGTATTTGACGACTTGTGCAATTATTCATTTTATTGCTTGAGAAATATATGTCCGAGCTCGAATAAAGAATGAGAGTTGCTGTCTAGACACAGTTGTTGAAAAAAGAATATCTAGGTCAAATCCTAAAAAGATTAGCCAATCTGTTCAATGTACACGAACAGCAGTTCCTCTTTTTGTAATTTTCATGCACAACAGCCTATGCATGAGTATTATAATTGGAAACATGGAATATGAAGAAGAATATAATCATAATTTTTTGTGGTTGGCGAAAAGAGGCAAAGGCAAGAGGCAACAGGTACACAACGGTTAAATATGAGGCAAAAAGGAGCGTCATTGTGTGTTCAGCATTTTGGTCTTGTTGGAGAGCAAATTCCTATGTGAAAGACTCGGGATTGATGTGTACAAGACAGAAATACGTCAGCATTTCGGAGTAGAATAAACAAAAAATGAGAAAGCACCCAATTTCAATTGCGATGTATGTGCATAGGTGATGAGAGCAAAAGTGATGAATTGATATTTTTAAAATAGAGCGTTCTGCATTTGTTATTGTCACGCTTACATCAAAGAACAATTTAATAAGCAGATCAATTAAGAGCGATAAGAAAAAGGAACGGCAGCAACTATCATCATTATTTCCTTCTCTCCAGCAGTAGCCTATTTCGTCGTCGTTGAAGCAGAAGCATAACTCATTCATAGTCGCCATCATGAATTTGCATTCTCTACTTATTACACCATCAGTCATAGTTAGTACATCGTGGATTTTATCAATAGTATCAGCCGATCGCACTTTTTCAGATCAAGAATTGTATAAAATTCAAGAATTCGAATATTCAGATACAATCATAACTCCGACAAGTGCTACATCTTTATCAATGATGCAATCTACATTTCAAGCCGAATGCATCACAGCTATAGAATCATATGCTCGCGATAAGCTCATATCTCAACATGAAATCGCAATCTTTCTTCAACAATACTGCATCAAACATGAAATATGTGAAGCGGACTATACCATTTCTTTCAATGCCCTATCTCCCTATTTACAAATTGCATTTGCTAGATTTGTATGTAAGGACAATCAAGATTGTCGAACTAAAGTTGAAAATGGTTCTCAAGATCTTGGATATACCATTGATCATGATGAGGGTAGTAGCAATGATGTATATGCCTATCAGGAGAGGGTTAATGATTTGTGTCAAAGTCTCTATAGACACGGTGATATGTTTCATGGTGGAAATGTTTCCAATGAGGAAAAGAGTATAGAACCGTCATTATCCAATGATTCACTCGTTGTACTGGCCACATTGGCAATCATGTGCATAACTGTGATAATGTTGTTTCTTTCAAAGAAATGGAATGAAGGAAAAGAAGGACAAAACCATTCGAAGCAATCCGACATAGATGACATGCAAGAAGAGCAGCATTCACAAAACTGTAGAAGTGACGATATGGATGTGGATATTGAATCTGTTCCTTTGCAATTGAGCAACAGCGGTGAATCTCAAGAATGTGGATCATCCGTGATTCAAGCAAAGTCACTCATGTCGGGTAATTTATTTCAAGAAGAAGAAACCTTTTAAAGTATGAAAAAAGGTAGAAAGTTCGAAAAAAATAGAGAAAATGCTAGCCAGATAAGATCGAAGAATGTTGAGTTTATAATAGATAAACATGTTGAAACTGTGAAGAACTATAATGATTGTATTGATAACAATTACTCTATCTAAAAATAGTACCTATTTTAGTGATATTATTATATAGCTCTATTGGAGTACACATCATCTATGAGAAGAGTTCATGTCGATGGTCACTTGACTCTCTTCAACTCCTATTTTATACTTTTAAATTGAAACTGGACTGTTTACAGCAAAACTTTTGAGATCCACTTTGACTTTTCTATATGATTATAAGCCTTATACACTACCCTCTCCATCTGTTTCTTTCCGTCCTCAAGCAAGTGAATGACATTCGGAGACTCCCTCGAATTGAAAATGTAATCTTTCTTGATGGGACCAATACATATGTTATGCTAAATTGGTTTATTGACAAGCAGCAACAGACTCAAATGACAACATTGACACTCTGCACAATGACACGCCAAAAAAAGATAGAAGCAAAGAGAAGAGCACAGATACTCACTGATAAGCAGCAAGCAGCATGAACTCTCATCATTGCATACCGTACCTAAATCAATGTATCGTCATATTCAATACTACAACCTATCATCTAAACCATGTCCTCTACAACAACTACTAAGAAGTCTAACGACGGCTCATGTGCAGCCTGTAACAAGGAAGAAGCAGTATTCCGATGCGCCCCTTGTTGTGACGCCGGTATTGATGTGTTCTTCTGCAACCGCGAGTGTCAGGTCAAGCTATGGAAGACACATAAATCTGTATGTAAGAAAACATCAAATGCCGACTCGAAGAAAGAACAGTCGAGTGCCAACAAAGAGGCTAAAGCAGAAGGGAAGAAGAACTTGCAACACCGCAAAGACACCCAATTTTGTGATAACTGCTCAAAAACAGATACTGATGTTGGATTCAAAGTACGCGTGTGCTCAAGATGTAAATCTGCATACTATTGCAGCCGAGAATGCCAAGTTGAGGACTGGCCAAAACATAAACGTATATGCGAGCATAATTATGAATTTACGAAGAGAATCGAAAGATCTCTTGATGCAAGGGAGATGAATATTTCTAATCTCTTTGAAAAATGGCTTGAGAAAAGAAGAACATCACTATCAGATGAATATTTTAGTGAAGCAGTCTATTTTGCTATCAAGGAAAAAGGCATTGAACAGCAACCACCTGTGGAAGCTGTCATCTTGAAAGTTGAATTCGATTACAACGCTCAGACTTTTATTTTAGCAGAGGAACCAAGAGCCGTGAAAATCGCTGATTTGAGTCAAGAGAGTAAAGAAATGCTCAAAAGCATATGGAAAGAATCAGTTGAAGGAAATGACCAGTCATACACTCACTTTCTCTCTATTTCTACTAAAGAGTTGGGGAACAGATTTGCAAGTAATATGAAGATAGAAATCACAGAGAGTCACTTAGACCATATGAATGCTAAAGAAATCGACATGTTCATAATTCGCAATATATGTCCACAAGTCCGTCTAAAATCAGATTTGTTTCGTGGGTGGAAATCCATCCGAAGAAACAATTTGCAGAAGCAAATGGAGCATCTTGGTCAATCCTATACTTCATTCGTTGAAAATGCATTGCAATTCTTTTCTAACAAGTCACTACAAAATACCCATCGAATCATGATCTCTATGGTAATGGGAAAAGAGATTGGTCAGATCTCACACTTACTAGGTTATAAAGTCATGACTATTGCTGAATTGAAAGAATGCAAAGAAAAGTCTAAAATATTTGTCATTCATGTGGAGGATATTATTGGACCTCAACCACTTCCATGTACCGACATTGCAATAGAGATCTTCTTTGTAGATCCCGAGAAATGTGTTGCATTTGAATACACTGTATTCTGCAAGGTGAATAACATGCAAAATAAAACTGCAAAGCAATGCAAAAAAGCTGCAGACAAACACTATCGAAAACTTCAGCAGTCGGTCAAGGAGATGCCTTCGGATCTATTAGAGAAGGTTAGCTTGTAATGTAGGGGGTAGTTTCAATGGAAGGTATGAAGGAATTCTTTTGACACAGGGGGTTGAGAATTTCTCATGAAGTAATAGTTGACATTTTTATGTTGATGTGCATATCATGTAAAAAGTAATGAGTGACATTGTGTTCGAAATATTGTAACTCCCCCTACTTATACATTGAGATGCTAGTGAAAAATAACCGAGCAGTATGTGAATGTTGAATGACTAAATGAAACGCAAAAGAAGAGTCATCTATCGACCTGATTACATACACATAATCTATGAGAAGATTACATGTCGATGGCCACCTAACTCTCTTCAAGTCCTATAATTATACTTTTGAATTCAAACTAGACTGTTTACTGAACAGTCAAGCAATAAGTGAGCATCTCTATGGCAGGTAAAAGACGGTTAATAAATGTACATGGAGCGTCATTGTCTTATGTGACACAATTTATTTTTCAAAACCGTTCATCTTCTTAGCCTTACTACTACTCGAAGCACGCAGCAACATATAATTCATCAAAGTAACGCTAAAACATTCAGTGCTATCTAACGCACATGTTCTTGCAACTATGACATCTACAACTACCAGCACAAAGCCTAACGGTATTTGTGCATCATGCAAGAAGGAAGGAGCACTAAGGAGGTGTGTTCCATGTAAAAACGTCGGCATAGATGTGTTCTTCTGCAACCAAGAATGTCAGATCAAGCTATGGAAGACACATAGAGCTGTTTGTGGGAAAGTATCCACTACCGACCCGAAAAAAGAAAAATCGCAAACGAAAAAGAAGGGGAAAGGTAGTAAGAAGTGCGATGAAGTAATTACATGTGAGAACTGTGGTAAATATGGTAAACAAATTGGATGCAAACTAAGTATTTGTTCCAAATGCAGGGGGAGTTATTATTGCAGTCGGGAGTGTCAAGTGGCCTATTGGCCGACACATAAAGCCCTTTGCAATAAGAACAGAGAAATGCTTAAAAAATGTTCTTTTAATTCAACACAAACAAAAATCGTTGATCTTTTAGATGATTGGAGAGTGTCGCCAGCAGCACCGGTTTCTGTTGCAATCATGCATGCTCTCGGGGAAGAAGGAATTAGACAGCAGCCACCAACAAAATTTACAATGATTGACGTATACTTTGATTGCAACGCTGAAACGTTTCTTATTTCAAAAGATCCATATGCAATTCCAATTGCTGATATGGAACCCGAAGACAAAAAATTTGTGTTGGAGACATACGAACGAGATAGCATCAAATCTAGGGGTCGCTCTGATCCGGTGTATCATCAATTTGGAAACATCAGATGTTACGAACTTGGAATTAGTTTTGGAAAAATTTCCTCAATGGCTATATCAGAAAGCAAGTTACGCAAACAAATTCAGTCTGGAATCGATTTACGTGCCATCTCCATGCGTCTGAAATCCAAACTATTCCGTGGGTGGAATATAATTCGAGCTCAAAACGTGCAGAAGCAAATTGATCATTTGAAGCAGAAACCTATGCTTTCTAAATTTGTCCAAAATGCTCTACAGAAAAAGCATTTGACACATAGACTGATTGTCGAATTGAGGATGAGACATGAAATTGGTCAGATTTACGAATTCGAAAAGTATAGAGTAGTCTCCGTGTCTGTTTTTCAGCGACACTTTGACTATATGAGAAGCAAACGGTCAGGTTATAGAGAGGTATCTCTTGGGGAATTAGATGCCACTGCTTCTCCGCAGCATAGTGCAAAGAAAATGATGGTACCAATTCTTTTTGAAGACGGAGTGACAGGATGCTTTTTCTTTTCTAGTATATCTTTCGATGAGACCCTCTCTGGAAATACTTGCGTCAGAAAAAGCAAAAAAGATGCAGACAAATGTTTCAGGAAGCTTCAACAGTTGGTCAAGCAGATGCCTTCGGAGTTAATAGAAAAAGTGAGCTTGTGAATTATGGGAGTGCTAAGGGATCGGGGGAGTGGGGCTTTTGGGGTAATCAAATTTACTAAAATGGGTTGATATTTTGGCTTGGGCGCTAAAGAATCTATTTTAAAATGATCTTGATCTCATAAAGAAAGTTAAAGTAAGGGGATTTACAATGGTACGTATGTGCGTAAGTGTATGTATCAACATTGGATGACGACGTATTATTATAGCTTGGTGGGAAGTATTTGTTTCAAATGGTCAAATTGAGCTTTCAAATGTATAATCGAGAAAGTTAGCGACTGAAAGATTCTACTTTGGATTACAACTACTTGATGGCATTTTACTACGCTTTACAAAAATATACATATTTGCTTTATGATGGGCTTTACTAAACTTTCTGTGCAAAAGCGATGAGAGTGGGATCAATACGTAGAAGTAGTCTCTTTGCTCTTTCTATGACAGCTCAATTATTATGCCAAGCTTTAAACCAAACGAGGCAATATTCTACCACCAAACTTTCAAATTTTACCTCTTGATTTGAACCTACGTATTTCAATTTCGATTCTTCAAGCAAGCAACAAATCGTTTTCTATATGGGACCAATACAGATGTTATGCTAAATTGATGTATTGATAGGAAGCAACAGACTGAAATGACAACATTGACACTTGGACCGCTACTCAGCTAGAAAGAGAGGATGCAAAAAGATCTAAGCCAGAATTGTAGCACGAACTCATCATTGCATACCTCTATATCTGAATAATTGCATCGTCATATTACAAACCACAGTCCACCATACAATATGTCCTCTACAACTACTACTAAGAAGCCTGCTGGCCCTTGTGCAGCCTGTAACAAGGAAGGAGCAGTATTCCGATGTGCCCCTTGTCGTGTCGCCGGTGTTGATGTGTTTTTCTGCAACCGCACCTGTCAGTCCAAGGGATGGAAGACGCACGGATCTGTGTGTAAGAGGGCTGATTTCACCTCTTCCACTTCAACAGTTGACAGATTCTTTACCAAACAGGATGCCAAAATTCTTATGAAAGATATTCGGGAGGTGCAGGAAGACTCAATTGTATGTGGAAACTGTGCTAAACGCGCTAGTCAAATCGGGCAAAGATTGAGCATATGCTCCAGATGCAAATGTGAATATTATTGTAACCAAAAATGCCAAAGAGCCCACTGGTCAAAGCACAAATCTAGGTGCAGCCAATACTGTGACACGATGGAAAAGTTGAAAAGCATCACAACTTCAAATGAGATGAAAATTCGTAGTCTATTTGAAAAATGGAGACTGCAGTCATGTGCCATTGTCACCGCCGCTCTATATCATGCCCTCAAGAAGAATGGTGTACTGCAACAGCCACCGGAAAAAGTTGCATTCTTTCGGACTGAATTTGATTACAATGCTGAAACTTTCGTCCTAACAGAGGAACCGAAGGCTGTCCTCATTTCTGATTTGAGTCAAACTGACCAAGAAGGCATTCAACGTTCATACAAAGATGGTACGGATCGCTTTAGCAATTACCATGACAAGGTCCTCACCCATTTTGTATTCATTACATGCAAAGAATTGGGAGAAAAATTACATCTGTAGTCACTGTCGGTATACGAAGAAATCAACTTGATCATATCTCTAACGACATCCAAAGCATAAATGAAGTTCGTGCATTATTTGCAAAGAATTGTCTGCAATCAGACTTGTTCAAGGGATGGGCTGCTATTAGACGAAACAACATCTTTATCCAGTCTGGGTATTTGAAACAAAGCCAATCTTACTGCAAATTTGCACTCAATGCATTGCAGCTATTCAGTAAGAAACCCATGCACAAAACTCATCGAATCATTGTGCATTTCCAAATGGGAACGGTAATTGGTCAGATTACCAAGTTCTGAAGTACGAAGTCATTCCAATTTCTGAATTCAATAAAGCAAATACGAAACTTGCAACGTTTAGTTCCAGAACAGATCAAAAGAAAATCGATGAATATGCATCAAAAGATACAATTTTGATATTGTGTGTAGCAGATGAGATTCAGTTCAGTTATGTGTCCCATGTGCCTTGGGATGGGCGTCTAGCAAAATCTGCTTCCATTAAACAAAGCAAAAAAGAAGCAGACAAGCACTTTCAAGAACTACAGCAGCTAGTCGGGCAAATGTCTTCCGATCTATTAGAGAAGGTTAGCTTATAAAGTAGGTATGAAAATGAGGTGAGAAGGATTTCTTTTTGCGTGGGGTGAGAAATTTCTCGTGAAGCAGAAAATTCATAGTTGCTATGTTTTGAGTAGAGTCATGATCTTGTTTGGGAACAGGAGATACTTAGTGTAAATACATATTTATGTAAGAAAAGCAAGTAATTGAATACCATAAAAATACATAAATTTTTCATGAAAAGTGAAATCATTTGCGTCTACTTCCACGTTAGTTGCATCTTACATATCCACTCTACGTCGCAAAATGGAAAAGAAAATCTTTATAGATGGGACCAATACAGATTTATACTAAATTGCTGTATTGACAGGCAGCAACAGACTGACATGAAATTGATGAGAAAGAAGATCGAAAGATCCATTTTCGTGAAGCGGCGGCGGGAGAACAAAACGAATGACATGAACTCATCATTGCATATGCCATACAAGAGATCTAAATCATTGAGCATTCTATAAGTATCTTTTTCTTCAAACCTATTCAACAATCTAAATAACTCAAAACTAAAACATGAGTCGTGATCGTTGGGCTTCGTCATTTCAAACAGGGGGTAAAGTAGATGTTAACAATCCAGACCAGTACAGACATGTACCTCTAGCTCCCAAGACAAGTGATCCTGAAGCATTGAACTTAGATAAAGCTGCAGAAATTTTTCTGACTGGTTTAAGAAATGTTAGAGATGGAGATCTACAAGCAGCTTGTCTTCAAATTGCACAAGCTTTTCTTTTAGACGGACGAAGCGTCAATTTCGTATATAAGATACCACCCGGTGCTTCTGCGGAGGTTGAACTACCGTTTGTTGATTCTGATATCTTGTGCACGTTGATCGAATCTGATCATACTGGCTTAGGAAGTCAAGTTATGAAAATTATCCTAGGACAGCACTTGGGACATCTCGCAGGTGGTGGGCAAACCGTGATTGCTGAGGCTGTGAAGGGTATTGACTTGTTGTTTGGTGTGATAGAAATGGACCCATGCATTGAGTGTCCAGAGTGTGGTATCTTTCGCGGTTATTTGACGAGAGCAAAATTATTTTATCTAAGAGCTACTTTTCAGATGATAATGGGGAATATGAATAGAGCCAATAAAGATCTATCTTCTTCGCTCAAATGCGATCCTAGCTATACAAAAGCTCGTGAATCAAGAGCACGATTATGGGCTAGTTCAAATCTGAAGAGTGATAAAAAAATTCATAGAGAATATCTTCGTATCATACAAGAAATACACCCTGATAGTGAACTTATGGAAGTTTCCTATGCTTGGCTTGCGCTTACAACACTACGAGACCCAACCTTGGGGACTTTGGCAGAAGCGAAAGAATTTTACAAGAAATCTATTCAAGCTTCGATTCGTGAACGAGAAATTTACGGAGACGAGAAGCATAAAGTTCCTCCATCTGTTGTTCCTCTTTTGAAATCTGAATTTGAATACTTGAGAAACAATCCTACTGCAAATAAAACTCGTCAAGACTGGGACAAGTTGGCAGCAAAGAAGTCAGAGAATGGAGAGAGTTTCTTTCACGTTCCGGAAGTTTTAGATGAAGATAAGAAACATCTTTGTCTCGGATGTGGTAAGCGAGAACAAGAGGATGGAAGCAAGCTGATGAAATGTGGACAATGCAAGTCAGTGAGCTATTGTAGTCAAACGTGCCAGGTGAAAGATTGGAAAGAACACAAGAGCTACTGTAGTCGCACGTGTCAGATGATAGATGGGAAAGAGAGCTACTGTAATATTGCAGCCACTAAGCCTGAAAGATTATGACGATGTTGATTAAAACTAGGGCAGCTAGTCAAGGAGATAACATTGATTCAATCGAGGTGAAAGAAATACATTTGGCATGGGGGCTGAAAAATTTCTTGAGAAGTTATATAGTTAGGATGATGTTAGTAAATACACTTTTTGTGAAAAGGATTCTCTTCCAATGAAATTAATATTGGTATTAGAAAAGCAAGTAATGAATACTGTAATAATATGAATATATCTGCTATCAAGCATTGCGTCTACTTTTACCACATAACAAGGCGCGAAGAAGCCAAAGAAAAGGCGTATTCCGGTACGGCAATCAACGAGAACAGGAACCAAAAACAAATAGAACAACACACTGTTGAAATTCAAAAAGCTAATACAACAAATAACTAATAGCATATATCTACGTTATTCTGATAAATCTTGTAGTTATGATTCCCGTTCAATAATTTCTCTTGTTCTTCCTAAAGTAATTGAGATCACTTGGCTTTTCTGTATGAGCCTTTATCATTTTTTAATCTTTTTATTTAATTCTCATCATCTAGTGCAAGCAAGCAACTGGAAATCTCATTCCAAGATTCTTCCGAAGAAATGAAAAATGAAATCTTTCTAGATGGGACCAATACAGAAGTATTCTAAATCATTCTATTGACAAGCAGCAACAGACTGAAATGACAATATTGACACCAATGCACAATGACATGGCTAAGATAAGAAAACGAACAAAGCAAGAGATGAAGATTGAAGATACGTACGAGTACATAGATAGATCGAAGAAGCAAAAGAAGCAATGATCGAGAGAAGAGAGAGAGATAGAGGTAAAGTGGTACCTAGATCTAAATCAGTGCATTGGCATATTCAATACTACTAAAGTCCATCATCTAAGCCATGTCCTCTACAACAAGTACTACTAAGAAGCCTAACAACGGCCCATGTGCAGCCTGTAACAAGGAAGGAGCAGTTTTCCGATGCGCCCCTTGTCGTGACGCCGGTGTGGATGTGTTCTTCTGCAACCGCGAGTGTCAGGTCAAGCTATGGAAGACGCATAAAAATGTGTGTAAGAAAACATCTAACCCTGACTTGGAGAAAGAACAGTCGAGTACCAAGAAGGAGGTCAAACAAGAAGGGAAGAAGGAATTTCAACTCCGCAAATACACCCAAATTTGTGCTAACTGCTCGAAAACAGATGCTGATATCGGATCTAAATTAAGCGGCTGCTCAAAATGCAATTCTGCGTTCTATTGCAGTCGTGAGTGCCAAGTCGAGGACTGGCCAAAACATAAAAGTCAGTGCAAGCATAATTTTGAATTTGTAAATTATATCGAAAGATATCTTGATTTATCGGGAAAGAATACTCGCCACCTCCTTCAAAAATGGCTAGCGAAAACGAGAACGCTGTCATATTTTAGTGAGGCAGTATATCTTGCTGTCAAGAAAGAAGGTGTGGAGCACCAACCACCTGTGAAAGCTGTCCGCATCGAAATTGAATTCGATTACAACGCTCAAACTTTTATTGTGACAGAGGTACCAAGAGCTGTGACAATCGCTGATTTGGATCAAGATAGTAAAGAATTTATCAGGAAAACATTTAAAGAGAGGACAGCTGAAGATATTGACTGTGGATACATTCATTTTGTCATCATATCTACAAAAGAGTTGGGGAAAATGTTTGAAAGTAAGATAGAGATAGGAATCACAAAGGGTGTCTTAGATCAGATGAATGCTGCCCATATCGACATGTTCCAACTTCGCTATTTATATGCACAAAACCATCTAAAATCAAATCTGTTTCGTGGATGGAAATCCATCCAAAGAAAAAATCTGCGAAAGCAAATAGAGCAAATGAATATTGGACAATCATATACTGTATTTGTACAAAATGCATTGCAATTCTTTTGTAAGAAATCTCTTCGAAATACCCATCGAATCGTAATCTACATGAAAGTGGGAAAAGAGATTGGTCAGATTTCACGACTGCTGCATTATGGAATCGTATCTATTGCTGAATTCGAAGAATACAAAGAAAGGCTTGAAAAACTTGTCATTCGTGTGGAGGACACTGAGTCGCGACCACATTCGTGTACTGAAATGGCAATCGAGACACTGTTTGTAGATTTCGATACATGTTTTTGTTTTGATCACAGTGTATTTTGTGGGGTGAATGCTACACAAAATAAAACTGCAAAGCAATGCAAAAAGGCTGCAGACAAGCACTTTCGAAAGCTTCAGCAGTCGGTCAAGGAGATGCCTTCGGATCTATTAGAGAAGGTTAGCTTGTAAAGTAGGTATGAAAATGAGTGAGAAGGAATTCTTTCGTATGGGGGCTGAAGGGTTTCTCACGAAGTAGAATAGTTGAGATGATATGAGTATCTTGTTTAGGGGACAGGAGATTCTTTCGTAGATACCCGTAAATACATATAACGTTTACCAAAAATGAAATTATTTGCGTATATTCCTATGTACGTCGGTTGTATTATGCATATCAAGGCGCGAAGAAGCTGAAAAAAGAAATATATCAATATGTAACATTAAAAGAGTGACTGATGACCAACAGCAATGTAGAATAGTGAAAAAAACTAATTTAGAACAGCACACTAACCCTAACCCCAAAGGTAATGTAACAAGCCTTGTCATTTTGTCCTTCTAATGTCCTAGTGCAATCGATCAATCAAGCGACAGCAATCTCAATCTGAGATTCGAAGAAATGAAAATTATCTTTCTTTGTGGGACCAATACAGATTTTATGCTAAACTATTCTACTGACAAGCAGCAACAGACTGAAATGACATCTTTGACAGCAATGCACAATGACAGCCAAAGAGCACGATAGGACGATAGATCCTGAACGAAGAGGAGAAAGGAGAAACAAAAGCTGTACTCACTCGTTAACATAATGCTCATCATTTCATATACTTCTATTAGGTTATATACCTTCCCTTTCTCGTTTGGGGTAGCAGCCTTGTCGATTTATCAAACTGAGTACAGAACTTTTTTCTTTTTTATTGTTTCAAATAACGTTACTAGTAGCCTACGGATATATTTTGATGAGTTTTTGAATACTGTGAAAGTACTTACGTTAAGAAGTTAACAGTCACAAAGTGTGAAATTTAAAATTTATTGTTTTCATTCTTCTTTTTAGTGCATCGCATCCAAACAAAAAGAAGATGTTTAGCATGCTCTGGCAAAAACAGAGTCGTTTTTACTGGATACGGGACTCGAACCCGCAACCTTCTGTTCCGAAGACAGATGCTCTACCATTGAGCCAATCCAGCGAACACTTGTTGGAGGAAAAAGTTATTACATAAATTCATATTGCAAGAAAATTGTTGTCATTATTAATTTCATTTTCCCTGAATGTTGTAATGTTGAGAAAATAAAGATGAAGGAACAAATGGAAATAATTCAATGCAGCTATGAACCTTACATAAGCGGATCTGGATCAACACTTGTATGGAATACTAGTGAGTACGCAGGTAGTTGGTGAGTTCTGTGTAACCTTACGTACCTATCTCTATTTACGCTGCTCAGATAAATCTTTTAGCTTTTGCAAAAATTTATAATAAACGCGATTTTTATCATGGTTTATTCTGCTACGTTATCGCTTTAGTGGATTAGTCTACAATTTTATTTCTTCTTTCATTTTTCATATCTCCCAACCTGAGATGGATACTTAGTCTCAAGATACGTTTGTTGAAGTTTGGCTCTCCTTTTTTCCTTCCAACACACATCCATCACTTTCCTCCCATTGGCATCCATTGTTGTAATTCAATTCATCCATTACACCAAATACAGTGCAACCACACTAATCTATAAATAACCATGAAGCTATCCTTGACTCTATCACTGTTCATCTCGGCAATTTCTGCATCACAAGGTTTTGCTCCTGTTTCTTCCTCCATTCGTCAAAGATCTCATCTTGGCCTTACAACTGGTCCTGGAGGAAAACCAGCAACTTCCTCGGAAGAAGACTTGGCACTCACACGTCAAATCATTATGAATCAAATCGCAAAAGAAGTCGGAGCATCCACTGATTCACCAGCAACCTCAGATGGACCAACCTACACAATGCCAGCTCCACCAGCAAACGATCTCATGATCCGTGCAGCACTTGGAAGAGAACCAGTGGAAAGAACTCCTATATGGCTATTCCGTCAAGCAGGACGTCATCTCCCAGAATACAAAGAGCACAAAGAAAAGACTGGAAGAAGTTTCTTGGATATGTTGCAATACCCAGAAGATGTAGCAGAATGTACCCTTCAACCACTCAGAAGATATCCAGTTGATGCTGCTATTCTCTTTTCAGACATTTTGGTAATTGCTGAAGCTTTGAACATTGAAGTTACCATGCCGGGTGGAGTAGGTATCTTGGTTCCAAATCCATTAGCTGGACCAGAAGAAATTGAAACTCGTGTTCCTTCCCTTGATGAAATTAGTCCACAATTTATTCAAGATAAGATGGGAGTCATTCTTGAAAGTGTCAAGTTGATTCGTCAAAAAATGAAGGAAGAAAAGATTGATATTCCATTGATTGGATTCTCTGGGGCGCCATTTACACTCATGTTTTATATGATTGGGGGATCATCGCGTAAGAATACTGATTCTGGAATGAAGTGGTTGAATGAGTACCCTGAGCAATCGCAGAAATTATTGGATGTTTTGACCAAGATTATTACAGAATACATGTCTGCGCAAGTAGAGGCTGGAGCACATATGCTTCAGCTTTTTGAAGCTATGGGAATGATGTTGGAAGAGAAGGAATTCTATGACTTTGCTATGCCATGTCTTGAAAAGATTGCTACTGCATTGAAGAGCAGATATCCAGATGTTCCTCTCATGATATTTACTCGTGGAGCTTGGTAAGTGTGATTGTAATATTTTCGAAATGGACTTGTTTGTTGTAATCAATCGCTCACAATGTCGCCTTGTAGCTATGCAAACGAAAAGCTCTCCAAAATGGGATTTGATGTTGTAACAATGGACGGAGATGTTGACAGAAGTACTGCTAGAGCAACCGTTGGAGATAGATGTGGACTTCAAGGAAACTATGATCCAGCTGAATTGATTGAAGAGAATGGAAAGACACCAGAAACTGTAAAGGAAACTGCAAAGGCTTTGATTGATGAATTGGGACCACAAAGACTCATTGCAAACCTTGGAGAAGGTCTTGGAGGAAAGGAAAGTACCGATTTGGTACAAGTTTTCGTTGACACAATTCATGAATACAGTGAAGCAAAGATTAAGGAGTCGGCATAAATATTTGACAAGAATATGTAAAGTCGTGTAATGATTCTTAATAGTTCGATCAAACGAGTCGATAGTATGATAGAAGACTTTGTCTTGCTTCAATCAAATTGCCATGGCAGTGCTTACAAACATGAAAATTGATTTTTGTTCCAAAAGAAGTGCAAGATATTTTGCTGGCGAAATATCAGGGGATATTCCGTCTACCATAAATCTTTCTTTTCTTTGACTTCTTTACGCATTTATTTATCATACACGTAAATAACTACTGTAGGAGTAGACCTAAATGTTTTCCTTTTTATTTTCCATCATTACTATTATGGATTCATTATTTGCTATTCGTACACGAATACGAATTTCATGAAAGAATTTCCTACTCCAAAAACAAGATCATGTACTCAAATCATCGTAACTACACTATCTCACGAGAAATCCTTCAGCCCCCATACCAAAAGAAATTCCTTCTCACTCATTTTCATACCTACTTTACAAGCTGACTTTCTCTAGTAGATCGGAAGGCATTTTATTGATCTCTTGTTGAAGCTTTCGAAAGTGCTTGTCTGCGGCTTTTTTACATTGCTTTGCAGTTTTATTTTGTGTAACATTCACTTCACAGTTTAAAACAAAGTCAAAAGTAAAGCAAATCTCGTTATCTACAAACAAAGTCTTTATTGCCATTTCGGTACATAGAGGTTGTCGAGACTCGGTATCCTCCACATGAATGAAAAGGTTTTCAACCTCTACTTTACATTCTTTGAATTGAGCCATAGATACGACTTCATATCCATAAAACTCTGAAATCTGACCAATCTCTTTTCCCATTTTCACTTTGACCACGATTCTATGGGTATTTTGTAGAGATTTGTTGCAAAAGAATTGCAATGCATTTTGGACGAATGCAGTATAGGATTGACCAAGTTTCATTTTCTTAATTTGGTTCTGCAAATTGTTTCTTCGGATGGATTTCCATCCACGAAACAAATCCGATCTTAGACGGGCTTGTGCACAATGAAAGCGAATTGAACGCATGGAAACATTACTTTTCTGACGTAATGTACTCTCTTCGAAAAATACGGGGGCAACAGTGTCAATTCTTTTGCCCAGCCCTTTCAAAGAAACGAAGGCAAATTGAGTGTATACCATATCAAGTCCTCCAGGTGCCTTCATGATAAAATCTTTATGGAATTTACAAAACTCTTCTTTTTGCCCTTGGCCTAAATCGGCAATTGCCACAGCTCTTGGTTCCTCTGTCACAATAAAAGTTTGAGCATTGTAATTGAACTCAAGTTCCATGAGAACAACTTTCACAGGTGGTTGCTGCCTTATGTCTTTTTTCTCGAGGGCAAGATATACCGCGCCAGAAATGGCTGGTGTCGGTCCATCAAGAGACCATTTTTCAAAGAGATTTTGAATTTTCTTTCCTGTTGAATCAAGAGCAACAGATCTTTCCATACTCTTAGTGACTTCACAATTATGCTTGCACAGGCCTTTATGTTTTGGCCAGTGGGCAACTTGACATTCACGGCTACAATAAAACGCTTTTTTGCATTTTGAGCAAATGCTCATTTTGGATCCGATACCAGCATTTTTTTTGAAGCAGTTATAACATAACTCGTCTCTGTGTTGAAGTCGCTTCATCATTTCTTGTTTGGTCTCCGAGTCGGTAGTAGATACTTGTCCGCAAAAAGCTTTATGTATCTTCCATAGCTTGACCTGACACTCGCGGTTGCAGAAGAATACATCCACACCGGCGTCACGACAAGGGGCGCATCGGAATACTGCTCCTTCCTTGTTGCAGGCTGCACACGAGCCGTGGTCAGGTTTCTTAGTAGTTGTTGCTGTAGAAGGCATGTTGCGGACTGTAGTTTGGAATATGACGATGCACTGATTTAGATTTAGGTGCGGTATGCAATGATGAGAGTTCATGCTGTGCTTTCGAGGAGTAGCGGGTGTCATTGTGCATAGTGTCAATGTCGTCATTTCAGTCTGTTGCTACCTGTCAATGAATCAATTTAGCATAACATCTTTATTGATCCCACCAAGAAAGATTTCAACTTTTCAATCCCTATGTCAGTAAACTTGCTTGATTGCTGGAAGGCAGAAAAGAACAAAGGAAGAGGGTAGAAAAAAAAAAGGCTGATATTCTTGATCTAAGCACCATGCTTCGTGGGTGAGAGTTGAGACACTTGGACATCGTAGGTCCAGATCATCTATCAGAAAAGATCATAATCAAATCGGAAGTGGTCTATCCTAACGCAAAATTGTTCACTCAAATTGATTTTTAGTTCCATAACCAGCGCAAGATTTCTCGATTGGCGCATTATCAAAGTACTAACCCTAAATTTCCTTTGGCTTCTTCTCGCGTTTACAAATACATATGAGTAACTAGCGCAGGAGTAGATGCAAATATCTTTTCATTTGAATTCATTATTATTATTACGGTACCATATGGTTTTCACCACTTGCGTTTCTTACACGAATATGAATTTCAACAAATGAATTTCCTATTCCGAAAACAATATCATATACGCATATCACTGCAACATTTTCTACTGTATTAGAAGTAATTCAGCCCCCATGCCAAAAGAATTTCTTCTCATCTCTTTCTGATACCACCTTTACAAGCTGACCTTCTCTAATAGATCGGAAGGTGTATCCTTGACTGACTGCTGAAGCTTTCGAAAGTGCTTGTCTGCACCTTTTTTGCATTGCTTTGCAGTTTTATTTTGCATATCATTCACCCCGCAGTATACAGTGTATTCAAACGCAAAACACACCTCAGTATCTACAAACAAAGTCTCTATTGCAATGTCGGTATCTGTAGGTGATCGAGACTCAATGTCCTCCATGCGAATGACAAAGTTTTCACACTCTTCTTGGCATATTTTGAAGTCGACAATAGGCGCGAGTAAATAATGCGATAACTGTGAAATCTGACCAATCTCTTTTCCCATTTTCACATAGACTACGATTCTATGGGTATTTCGAAGAGATTTGTTGCAAACGAGTTGTAATGCATTTTGTACAAATACAGTATAGGAATGTCCAGGTTTCATTTGCTCCATTTGCTTCTGTAAATTGCGTCTTCGGATGGACTTCCATCCACGAAATAGACCTGATTTCAGACGGACTCCTGCACATACATTGCGAATTTCATGCATGTCAATATGACCAGCATTCATCTGATCAAGCTTACTCTTATTGAATACTACGGGTGCAATATTTTCAAAGCTTTGTCCTAACTCTTTAGTAGAAACGATGGCAAATTGAGCGTATACCTGATCAACTCCCCCAGCTGTCTTCGTGATAAAATCTTTGTACAATTCAAACAAACGATCTTGACGCTTTTGACTCAAATCAGCGATTGCCACAGCTCTTGGTACCTCTGCTACAATAAAAGTTTGAGCATTGTAATTGAATTCAATTTTCATTATGACAACTTTCACAGGTGGTTGCTCTTTAATGCCTTTTTTCTTGAGGACAGGATATACTGCGGCAGAAAGGGCTGCTGTCGGATCCCATTTTTGAAAGAGATTATGAATGTTCATTCCCGATGAATCAAAAGATCTTTCCCAATCCTTTGTAAGTTCAAAATTATGCTTGCACAGACTTTTATGTCTTGGCCAGTCCTCGACTTGGCACTCGCGGCTACAATAATAACTTTTATTACATTTTGAACACATGCTTAAATTGGATCCGATTTCAGCAAATGTTCTGAAGCAATTACCACATATCTCCTTGTGTTGAAGTTCTTTCTTTCCTTCTTGTTTGGCCTCCTTGTTGACATTTGACTCTTCTTTCTTCGGCTTGGTAGTGGATGTTTTCTTACATACTACTTTATGAATCTTCCATTGCTTGACCTGACACTCGCGGCTGCAAAAGAACACATCAACACCGGCGTCACGACATGGAGCGCATCGGAGTACTGCTCCTTCCTTGTTGCAGGCTGCACATGAGCCGTCGTTAGACTTCTTAGTGGTAGTTGTTTTTGTAGAGGACATGGCTTAGAGAACTGGGTGCAGTATGAATATGACGATGCAATGCTTTAGACATAGAGGTATGCAATGATGAGTCGCTGTCGAGTAGCTCGTCTTGTTGCTTCTCCTCGTTCAGTATCTTCGTTTTCTTGGCTGTCATTGTGTTTTGTCATTTCAGTCTGTTGCTGCCTGTCAATATATCAATTTAGCATAACATCTGTATTGGTCCCATCAAGAAAGATTTCGATTTTTCATTCTCAGAAATTTACTTCGGCGGAAAAGAACAAAGGACGAGGTTAGAAAGACAAGGCTAATATTCTTGATCCAAGCACTTCGATCTTCTTGGGTAGATGACATTATAGGTCCAGATTATCAATCAGAGAATGATCATGTTCACATCGGTAGATCAGTGGACAGACTGTCCCAACGCAAAATCGTTCACTCATTTTGATTTTAGTTCCAAAACCGGCGCAAGATTTCTTCATTGACGCATTCTCTAACATAAATCTGACTTTTCTTTTGTTTTTTTTTTACACACCGTAAATATATATACTACCGTAGGAGTAGACGCAAATATCTTTTCATTTTTATTCGTAATTTTTATGGTACCATTCATTACTTTTTTCTTACACAAATACGAATGTCAATGAAAGATTCTCCTATTCCAAAAACAAGATCAGAAACTCATATCATCACAACTTTTACTTTGCGAGATATTCCGCAGTCCCCATACCAAAAGAATTTCATATACAATGAAACTATTCAATTTTATCACAAACTCATTTTCTCTAATAGATCTGCAGGCATCTTCTTGACCTCCAGCTGTAGCTTTCGGAAGTGCTTCTCTGCAGCTTTTTTGCATTGCTTTGCAGTTTTATTTTTCATGTCATTCACCCCACAGAATACAGTGTGTTCAAACGCAAAACAAGCATCGGCATCTACAAACAAAATCTTTGTTGCAATGTCGGTAAATGTAAGTTGTTGAGGTTCAATGATGTCCTCCACACGAGTGACAAAATTTCCAACATCTTCTTTGAATTCTTTGAATTCAGCAATAGTCATGACTTTATATTCTAGGAACTTTGAAATCTGACCAATGTCTTGTCCCATTTTCATCAAGACTGAGATTCGATGGGTATTTTGTAGAGATTTTTTACAAAAGAATTGCAATGCATTTTGGACGAATACAGTATAGGAGTGTCCCAGTTTCATTTGCTCCATTTGCCTCTGCAAATTGTTAATTCGGATGGATTCCCATTCACGAAACAAATCTGATTTCAAAGGGACTTGTGCACATTCAAAGCAAATAGTGTCCATGTCGATATCAGCAGCGTTCATATGATCTAATTGACTCTTCGAGATTCCCATTGGTAAATAAGCTTTATATCTTTCTCCCAACTCTTTAGTGGAAAGAATGACAAAGTGATTATATACCTGTTCAATTCCTTCAACTCTCTTTTCTTTTTTATTTTCCTGATATCTTGTGATCATTTCTTTACTGTCTTGACTCAAATCAGCGATTGCCATAGCTCTTGGTACTTCCGCCACAACAAAAGTTTGAGCGTTGTAATCGAATTCAATTTCCACAAGGACAACTTTCACAGGCGGTTGCTGCTCAATGCCTCTTTTCTTGAGAGCAAAATAGACTGCAGCAGAAATTGGTTTCTTTTTTGATTTCGTTACCCATTTTTCAACAAGATTACAAATATCCTTCTCCCTTGAATCAAAAGATCTTTCTATATTCTTTGAGGTCTCATGATTATACTTGCAATAGCTTTTATGTTTTGGCCAATGGGCAACTTGGCACTCACGGCTGCAGTAGTAACTTTTTTTACATTTTGAGCACACGCTTAAATTCGATCCGACATCATCCTCTTTTTTCATGCAGTTTTCACATAACCGAAGTCGGAGTCTCTTCCCTTCTGCTTTATCTTCTTTGCTGGTACTTGACTTTTTTTTCTCCAAGTTGTCATCGGATGTCTTTTTACACACTACTTTATGCGTCTTCCATTGCCTGACCTGGCACTCGCGGTTGCAGAAGAATACATCCACACCGGCGTCACGACAAGGGGCGCATTGGAATACTGCTCCTTCCTTGTTGCAGGCTGCACATGAGCCGTCATTTGGCTTTTCATTAGTAGTTGTTTTTGTAGAAGGCATGGCTTAGGTAATAGGCTGTAGTATTGAATATGACGATGCAATGATAGTGACTTATGCTTGCAGCTAGTAGTGTAATAGTGAATAGCTGTGCTGATATGCTCTCTTGTTTGTTTCTTGAGAAAAATTGCTTTTGTGTGCATGTGTCAATGCTGTCATTTGTCATTTGAGTCTGTTGCTGCCTGTCAATAAAGTAAATTAGCACAACATCTGTATTGGTCCCACCTAGAAAGATTTCATTTTTCATTGTTTCTCGAATGAAAATGAGTCGCTTGTTTGATTGGTTGAGGGTGGGAAAGTAATAGAGGGTATAATTATGAGATTTATTAAGGAATCAGATTAAAGTCTTTTAAAAGTTTGAGAGAAAAAATAAGGAACATATCGTAAATGTAACTCTTTTATTTTATAAAATGTACATGGCCTTACAAGGCATTTTCTGATGACTCCTTCGCTAATCTCTGATTAAACGATTTGATTATCATAGCTCATTGCACTGTCATCGTCACCAGCTAGACTACTTTCTGCGAAACTCAAATCATCCTCCTTGACTGAAGGCTGCCTCTTTGATGCAAAAGCAGCCTTTGGTGGTGTTTTCTTTGGAGTACTCATGTATCTTGTCTCCTTCATTACCTCAGCAATATCTGAGTCGACTGTGTTTCGTGGTGCTCTTGACTGTGGAGCTCTTGATTGTGATGTTGTCATAGGAGTACTTCTCTTGGATCCATATACTGCATGGATTCCACCAGTTGCGCTATTTCGGATATGAAGCTCGTAGTCAGGGTCGTGGAAGTTGTCGAGATATTTCAAAGTCTTGTTGTTTGCACGTTGATCAGCAGTAGAGCTTTGGTAGATTCTGTATCCCATGTATATCGTTGTTAGGAAGGCCACAAATGCACCGACAGAAATTGCAGTAATATCCATGCCACCCAAATCACTATTATCATTGATGAATGGATCGTCGTCTTTACCTGTAATTTCTGATGTTGTCTTCATTGCACCAGTGCCTTTCTCAACAGACATTACAAAAATATCACTCGCTTCTGCACCAGAGGTTTGTAGAGTCTCCTTTTCTCTGAATCTCATCATGCTTCCTCTAGTATTTCCAAGAAGGATAGCATTTCCATCATCGTCACAAACAATACCATTTCCTCTAGCAAGCCAATCATTCTCAGTAGAACCAACTTGCTTAACAAAATTTGCCTTTCCATTTGAACTATCGTAGTTTGCAACAAAAATATCGTCTCCACCTGCGGATGCAGTAGCCTCAGTTTTGAGCTTAATCTTGTCACCATCGGCGATAGTACCTGCCATGTATACAACATCGTCTCCAGGAGAGACTGCACATCCATATGAAATTGCATCTCTTCCCAAAGTTCCACCAAGTTGTCTAGTCCACTCACGTTCAAGTGTATCAATATTCACCTTCATAATGAAACCATGTCTACTGTGTCTTCCACTTGGATCCTTGGAAAGATCATGAGGTTCCATATCATCAGCAACTAGACCTCTTGTTTCTCCTACAACATAGAAAGATGTAGGTTTATCGATAGAAGTGTCAACACAAGTTCCCTTGAATACTACATCCTCCTCCTCAAGCTCGATTCTAGTAGACTTGATCATCTTTCCTTCAGTGTCGAAAGTGGTGATGAAACCTGCCTTGTAGTTGAAAGCCTCTTCGGTGTAATCAGCATCTGGGTTCTCACCACCGAAAGCAGCACCATACCCGCTAGTTGTTCCTACTAGCAGCAATAAATCATCTCGCACAGAGTTAATCTTGCGAGAAACATACTTGAGGTCAGAAATCTGCAAGTAATGTTCAGTAAAGATATCATCGTAGGTGATGGAAGGACTCAATAGTTCAGTCCATTCCTTTCTCAAAGTCTGCTTCAATCCGCCTTCGTCATTCTCAACTCCAAGAAGATCCGCTTCTTCCTGATCAAAGTTCATTTCCGCCTGAGATTTAGTAACGACTTTCTTCAAGAAGACACTGTAGTGATCACCATATTCTGGCTCATCCATACCACCTGCAGCAGCAGTATCAGGTCTCTTATCGAGATTTGTTCCTAAAGAATTCTTATCCTTGAATGGACTCGAAAGGGAAACAACATACATTGATCCCTCATCTCCTGCCAATGGTGCAGGATTCGCAGCAATAGCAATGGGGTACTGTACTTCATGATCATTCAAAAGAGCCCCTCCTGCAAGAGAACCCTTTACACTATTGATACCAAACAAATTACTCGAAATATCAAGATCGAGATTGAGCAAAAATCCATATACAGTAGAAAGTGGCGTTCCTAGAAAACGAAGCGAGGTAAGAAAGCCTCCCGAGTTGGTATGTCCAGCAGCAACAATCTTGGTCTTTCCATCTTTGGAAGGGAGAAAGGTAAGTGCCGAACATGATTCTTCTACATCTTCCTTTCCAAATCGTCGACTATATGCAAGATTCATAGTCTGACCCTGTTCAGGTCTTGCCAACACGGCCAAGAAGCAATCAGGCTCATCGAGTTCTTCTAATTCTGCAATCTGACTTTCGGAATGCTTGGCTCTGGACCAGTAGCTCCAATATGTACTTCCTACAATGTAAGCAGCCTTTTGAGCAGAATCATAGTGGATTGAACTTGCATAGGAGTTACTGGTATCTTTAATGTTTGCAGTAGACTTGAAGCCACCACTTTGAAATCCATAGATGGTAATGTCTTTTGCAGCTAGTAATACTTTGGTCTGACACGACCAAAGTAGAAGGCAGAGTAACTTGTTCATTTCACTTCCTTATTTTACACTTTTATAGGATGACTAAGAAGGAATAGGTTGTTTATCTAGTGCAGGTTGAAGGAGTTAATTACTCTTTGAAACTTGGAATTGATTGTGCAGTACCAATACTTACAATTGAGTTGGTGTTTGGCCTTCTCTGTGCAAGAAGCAAGAAGTGTGATACTTTTCGAAGAAAGGTGCTCTCACACAAAACATGAGAGTGATAATGTGATATTTTTGGCCAGAGAGTTTGAGAAGAGTCATTTTTGGCTAGTTTTATGTAATTTCAACCTAGTCGTATTGTCGTAGAGAAGCCAATTTTCATTTTTTTTTGAAATGAAAAAATAAAACCCCCAAATAATTTCACCCTTTGTTCTTCTAAGTTCCAATCCCATAGAAAAAATAATAGAGTAGCTTGTTTTTCATTATTTTTAAAATGTTTATCATAGGTGCTACAATGTGTTCGCTAGGTTTATAAAATTCTTGTGAATTGCATTTTCAGAAACATAATTTTCTTGCAGCTTCTTTCTTCCTTCTCAATCTGAATTTGCATTGGCAAAGAGACCAGTGTAGGTAGATGCAGTCAATTCATTACCACTAGTCATGGGAAATTCAGGTTGTAGTTTCGTACGTGTCTTGATCCGATAAGCTTCGACGGTAACTCCACTGACATTACTTTCAATTGCACCAGCAACTATCCCCGCAAGTTCATCTCTGCCTAGACCTCCACCTATCAAATCACCTTGATTCAGTTCAATGTCACTTGCACCCCCTTTTGATTTTCCACTCAATAATACTCCAGGACGAATAATGACATAATTCTTTCCAAGAATCTGTTTGCATTTTGTCTCCCCATTCAATTTAGCATCCATGATTTTGTCCATATATCCGCCTATAGTATTTGTAATTTGAAAACTCTTGGATTGAGGTCTATCCACAGCCAAAGCAGAAATTAAAATCAATCTTGCACCAATTTCTTTACACGCTAAAGCAACATTTTCAACTCCAACATCATCGACATCAAATGAATTTCCACCCTGTTTACTTGCGGATGCAGCATACACTACATAATTCGGTGATGATTCTTTCAAGGCTTGAAAAACACCATTGGCATCTCTGACATCTACCGACCCTGGATACAAGGATAAACGTTCCTTGGTGGAAGGTGGCAATTTGACAATTTGAAATGGATCTTTTCCAGAGCGTGTCATGATCATTCCATTCATTTTATATGCATCACTTGCGATTGTTTCAGCTACTGACATTCCTGTTCTACCGCTTCCCCCAATGATTGCTACTCGTTTGTTGGAATTGTTTGTAGCATCTTCTAGTGCAAATGTAGGCGATGGAAATGCAGTGTAGATACCGACAGTACTGACGGTTGAAATAAGTTTTACCAGCGATTGTCGTCTAGTTTCGGTAGTAGCAGATGCACTACCTATTTGAGTAGAAACGAGACTTTCAGTTGATGCTGGTATCAGGTTTGCATGATTCTTGATGGAGAATCCAAAAGCAGCACCAGCTAAAGAATTCAGTAGGAGGTACAAGATGCTGCAGTGAGTAGCCAATGACTTCATGTTTTCCTAAGTCGATGAGAAGCTCCCTTTATCAGCTAGAAACTAAAACACAAAAAGTATATGGTATAGCACAATAAAGGAACATCAATTAACTCTAACACACTCCTACGCACGGATGAGGATATCAGGGTATCAGGGTTAGTTTTACCAAAAATGGTCTCTCGTCATTGGAGTTTCTTTATGCCTAGCCACATGATATTATGTAGCACGTCTTTTCATTCTTGTAGTCATTGGTCTTGGTTTTAGACTATGTAAAAAGGGAAAAGGTAAAAGGGAAAAGGTAAAAGGTAAAAGCATGAGGTAAAGTTCAATTAGAGTTGATTTGAGTTGGGAGCAAGTCCATAGGCATGTTGAATATGAATGTATGAGATGAAAACCAAACGGTTACTTCTAAATTACTGTACAGAAGGATGATGTAAAAACTTAATGTTATAATGAATTACAAATGCCGTGATATGTATGTCTTGAAGTCAGCAAAAAGTTGTCTTGGTAGACCTTAAAATAATAAGGAGAAGAGATAGACACGCAACGTTTGAAGTAACTCCGAAAGATTCTGTTGGGTTAGGGCAAAGAAGAGGACTCTTATTTCAAACCTGGTAGACTTCGTAATCAGCCAAATCACCACAAAAGCATGAATAGGTCAGATTACATGGACGATCATATGCTCTTCCGAGATTACTCGTTGATAATCTTCCTTGGATAGAGAAATCATGGCCACCCCCAAATGTAGGGCCGTATGCAGAAGTGGTGTAAATCGCGGTACTCTCTTGTCCATTTTTAATCTTCATCTTGATAGGATTGGGACTCAAAAGAAAGAGAAATGATTCAAAAGAGCTGTTGTAGCTATTAATGATTGATTGCCATGATACATCAGTGTATCCACCGAATACTTTGTCGTCATTCAAGCTTTTAGCGACAACAATGGTGTTGCCCTTATTATCACAGTGTCTGTGAAAGTCAGAAGCATTCCATCCATCACGAGATGCGCGATACAATAAAGTTGGTTTTTCACTTCTACCTGCGTCTTTCAACCACTGCTTGAGTGTCTTCTTTTGCTGGAAGGTCATTACAGTACTAAACATAGCACTATCTGATGGGAAGATACTTTCCATCATGGAACATGAATACTCAGTTTCAAATAGATCGAAATCTTTTTCAGAAACTTTACCGAGCATCATTTTGCTTTGGAAATAAGCCAAAAGTTCTTTTAGAGCTTCGCGAGGATACTCCATTAGAATGCACTTTCTTCCTTGGTCTGCAATGATGGTATGTTCATCAATCCAGTCAGTATTGAGAACATCTTTCGCAATCTTACAGTCTTTCTCGGCACAGAGAGTGGATTTCTTGTAACAGAGAATATCTCCATTGATATAGAGAGTCACTACACCATTGTAGACAGGGCCCTTTGCGATGTTGACAAATGATTCTTGGTCGGTGTCAGAAGAGAAGCTTTTGACGTCGTCGCAAATACCTGATTGCTTGGTTTCATTAGAATTTACGTCCTCGCCCGACTCAGTAAAATAGGATACAAAAGACTCCTCATCTTCCAGCTGTTGCTCCAATACATCTAGATTCTTCATCATTTCATTCAACAAAGCGTGCTCGTCTTGATCTTTCTGTGAGGATGAAGCAGCAACTTTGGTATCCTCATTTGCTCTCTCGGCCAATTTGAAGAATTCAATCAGATCATCCATATCTGAAGGCAAATCAGGAGTATGTTTGCCACCACCAGCAAGCTTGTAAGTATACAAGTAGTCCAAGATCTTCCTGAACGCATCTGGATCGACATCCATGAAAACTCTATTCTTCTCATCACGAAGAAGTTTACTTTCCCAGCGCCCACTAAAAAGTGCCGCGAGACGGCTTCCCTTCACAGCAGTGAGAGTATCGCGACGTGCAAACATCTCAGTTCCACAGACATTGAGATGAATGATATCAGATGGGGCAGCACTTGTGCCACCATTCTGAGTAGCAAGGGCAGCTTGACGGTCAAGAATATTCTGATGACGAGTCTCCATAGCGTCTTGCTTCTCATTCAGTTTCTGGATCTTGTCCTGTATCTTTTGCTTGAAATCCTCGAGGCCGGTAGACTGAACGTTAGATGTAGACTTGTCGGTTTTCATTTTGAGATATATCAAATGAAATTGACTTGTGATTGTGGAAAATGAGATGTGTTATGTAAAGAGTAAAAAGCCAAAGCCACAAAGAACAATATTTATATTGATGTGTCATGTGGTGTTGATTGCAAATTCAATGTCAAAAATCAAAAATCGTCTCTCCGCCGTCATTGGATTTCTCTAGGCCTAGCCATATAATATGTAGCACGCATTTGAAAAATTGTCATTGTTCACGTGGGGACTGTAAAAAGGAAAAAGGACCTATGAAAATGGTATGAAGGATTAATGCTCAGCTAGAGTTGAAACTAAGTTCATAGATATGTTGAATTTGAGTGTATGAGTTGAAGACGAAAGGTTTTCTTCTAAAATGAAAAAAATAAATATACAAAATCCTATTGTTATAATAAATTACAAGTGCCGTGATATGCGTGTCTTGAAGTCAGCAAAAAGTTGTCTTGGGATTCCTTTTATAAATAGGAAAAAGAGAGACATGCAACGTTTGAAGTAATTTCGAAGGATTCTATCAGGTGAAGGAATGTGAAAAGGACTATTGGTTCAAACCTGATAGACTTCGTAATCAGCCAAGTCACACTGAAGGGAGGAATAAATGAGATTAGATGGCTGATCATATGTGTCTCCAAGAATGCTAGTACATCGTTTTCCTTGGATAGAGAGATCATTTCCACCTCCAAAGCTAGGACCATATGTAGAACAACCGGTGTAAATCGCATAACTCTCTTGTCCACTCTTAATCTTCATCTTGATAGGATTGTCACTAAGAACAAAAAGGAATGAACCATAGGAGGTGTAATTGTATTGACGGCCGTCACTACTCCAAGCTATATCAGTATATCCACCGAATACTTCCCCATCATTTGAGCTTTTAGCGACAACAATGGTGTTGCCCTTATTATCACAATGTCTGTGAAAGTCCGAAGCATCCCATCCATCACGAGATGCACGATACAATAAAGTTGGTTTCTCACTTCTACCTGCGTCGTCCAACCACTGTCGAAGCGTCTTCTTTTGATGGAATGTAATAACAGTACTTTCGTCGAAAAACCACCCTTGTAAAATAGCACTATCTGATGGGAAGATACTTTCCATCATGGAAACTGAATACTCAGCTCCGAACAGATCGAAACCTTTTTCAGAAACTTTGCCGAGCATCATTTTGCTTTGGAAATAAGCCAAAAGTTCTTTTAGAGCTTCACGAGGATATTCCATTAGAATACACTTTCTTCCTTGGTCTGTAACGATGGTGTGCTCATCGATCCAGTCAGAATTACTGATATCTTTCGCAATCTTACAGTCTTTCTCAGAACAAAGAGTTGAAGTCCTGTAACGAAGAATATCTCCATTGATAAAGAGAGTCACTAATCCATTGTAAACAGGCCCCTTTGCGATATTGGCAAATGACTCGTCAGAAGAGAAGCTTTTGACGTCATCTAAAATACCAGATGAAGATTGCTTAGTTTCATTAGCGTTCACATCATCGTCCGTAGACTCAGTAAAGTAAGATACAAAAGATTCCTCGTCTTCCAACTGTTTCTCCAATACATCTAGATTCTTCATCATTTCATCCAACATTGCGTGCTCGTCTTGATCTTTCTGTGAGGATGAAGCAGCAACTTTCGTATCCTTACTAGCTCCATCATCAAGTTTGAAAAATTCAATAAGATCAGCCGTGTCTGAAGGCATATCAGGAGTATGTTTACTTTCAGCAGCAAGCTTGAAAGTATACAAGTAGTCCAAGATCTTTCTGAACGCATCTGAATCGACATCCATGAAAACTCTATTCTTCTCATCACGACGAAGTTTAGATTCCCAACGCCCACTAAAGAGTGCCTCAAGTCGACTTCCCTTCACAGTAGTGAGGGTATCGCGACGTGCAAACATCTCAGTTCCACAGACATTGAGACGAATGATATCAGATGGAGATGCATCTGTACCACCATTCTGATTAGCGAGGGCAGCTTGGCGGTCAAGAATATTCTGATGACGAGTCTCCATAGCGTCTTGCTTCTCATTCAGTTTCTGGATCTTGTCCTGTATCTTTTGCTCGAAATCCTCGAGGCCGGTGGACTGAATGTTAGATGTAGACTTGTCGGTTATCATTTTGAGAGTTGTCAGCTGAAACTGTCTATGAGGAAATTAACGTTTTGTTAGTCGATATGTCTAAATGCTCTTTTAGGAAGTATATTCTCTCGTACTTACTTTACACTTATGATAATGAGTCTGCAATGAAGCAAGTTAGGAATTTATGAGATGTGATTTGATGTGACGGAAAGAATAAAAGCAACATCCACGGTTCGAAAGTATTAGTCGTGTTTAGGAATAGAATATGGAAATAGGAATAGATTTTGATGACAGTATGAATCGAATCGCAGAATTTAAAATTGTGTCAGATCTTATCACGAGGATTGAATGGGACAGACTCGAAGATAAGATAGGGCGGAAGTGAAAGTCCATCTTTCTCCCTATTGTTGTTCCAAATATTGAGCACAGTCTAAGCCTCTACTAAAGTATCATGGTATCGTTTCTGAAAATTGCAAGTCTAACCTCCTTACTATTCATTCTCATGCATATGTTGGAATATGTAAGTGCAGGTCCTATTGTAGCTGGATCTGGTGTTGCTATGTGCTATTCGGCTTGCAATGCAGGATATGTCACTTGTATGATGGGCTGTGGCTTGGTGGCTGGAGTTGCAGGTCCGTTGGCTGGACCTGCAGCAGCAGCATGTTCAGTAACTCAAGGCGCTTGTATGTCCGCTTGTACTGTAGGTGGCTTGGCTGCAGTTACTGCTCCTACTCCATGAAATGCAAAATACCTTAGCCGAAAAAGATATACTGATTTCGGTAACAGACATGGCATGAGAAAACTTTTGTAAAGTTGGTAAAGTTGAGATTGAATTCCATGTAAAATAGTCTTCATGTGCTGGTTTTGAATGATGAAGTACAAGTCGGCGTTCCGGAGATTTGACAACCTCACTTTATATACAATAAAAATGGATAAATATGCACCACTTTCAAGCATGAAGGTACAACCCTTTATAGTTATGAATTCAATTTCCTTGACCTCCTGGATTTGAACCTCCTAAAATGTCAGTACAGTACTTTTAATACAGCGCATCAAGGGATCGACAGTAGGCAAAGCTATGTCGACAATCGTGTAAACAGCAGCATACCTATTCGAACACAATTCATCCTGCCAACCCAAAGCTAATGCTGTGTCATCATACAGACCCCCTTTTGTCATAAGAATGCAATCGTGTCCTTCACTATTGCTTGGTTGATCTGGATGCCAGTTCGAATAATCAAAAGGTGTTCCGTCTTCGTGTACCCATACAGTTTCATTCTTTTCATCATTGCCTGAAATCCATATTTCTGATAAAGATCTTTGGAATACGATCAAAACGTTGGATAATATGAATTGATATTCATCGCTATGTAAGGACAATAGATGACCATTATAGTCTTGGGCTATGAATTCATGTTCGTGATAGGAATGTTGCGCAAGATTCACGCAAAAGAATTCCTTTCTCCTCTTCAATGGAGATTTATTATATTCAATGCAGGCTCCATCATCGAATCCACATTCTTTAGTATTGTAATTGCCAGAGAAGTTGCAACGACCATCACCTACTAAACTTGGATCAGCTACTCTGCATTCGGGAAATCCAGGAACGCTGCAGTCGCCTGAGTCCCAACCACATTCAAAAGAATTGCAGACCTCATCACAATTTCCATCTCCAATGAGAATGTTGGAACAGTTAGTAGCGCACATTGGAAAACGGATTGAAGAATCCACGAAAAGACAGTCTCCGCCATCTGCCATGCAATAGACATTATCATATTCAAGTGTATCAGTGATATCGCAAATACCATTCCCGAGCCTAAATGGTTCTGAAGCAGCACAATATTCATAGTTCGAGTCGGTGTTATACTCGTCACAGTCCCCTGTATTTATACAAAGTTAGACAGTGATTTGTGTATATGTGGAAGTAATCTTGATTTCACTTACCTTCGTCCCACCCACACTCTATTGAATTGTACAAACCTCCATTGCAATGTCCATCGCCCAATTTCGAAACATCTGTGATATTGCAATGCGGTCTTCTTTCTTCAAACGAAAGACCAAGACAGTCTTGTCCATCCCAATCGCAAGATAGGACATCGTAGGATCCTTGATCGCAATTCCCATCGCCAATCCTAAACGGATCTTCTACTGTTGTGCAATTTGGATACATTTCGTTGAACTCGAGACAGTCTCCACCGTCAAATCCACAATCAAGACTGTTGTATGTTTGGCCATTGCATATACCGTCTCCAATTCTACTGGGTTCATCTACAACACAGTTGGGATAAACGTTGTACACATCGCAGTCTCCCTCGTCAAAGCCGCACTCTAACTTGTTGAGGAATGAGTCACAACTTCCATCGCCCAATTTTGACATGTCTGTTACGTTGCAATCTGGTCGTCTTCTTTGTAGTGACAGTCCTAGGCAGTCGCCACCGTCCCAATCACAGAAACTAGTATCGTACATGCCTCTATCACATTTTCCATCGCCAACTCGAAATGGATCTTCAACTTTTCTGCAACTTGGATATTTCTCGTTGAAATATATGCAATCTCCACCATCAAAACCACAATTCAGAGTGTTGTATTGATTTCCATTACAAATACCGTCTCCAATTCTAGCAGGAAAATCCACAGTACAGTTTGGATATCTCTCATTGAAAACTAGACAGTCTCCCCCGTCAAATCCACACTGAGGACTATTGTATAGACCATCGCATCTATTGTCATAAATCTTACTAGTATCCACATCTATAGGATCAAAATTGCGATCTAGAAAGCACAAAGGATACTTTTGCCTCACGAAGGTGCCATTATACTGCCCAATGACAACCAGCAACCAAAGCGATAAGAAAGAGACCAACAATATGTGCACTGATAAGATTTTGATAATGTAGCCCTTGCCCATTGCTTTCTTTGAATTCCGCATAGCCTGCGTGGAAGAATCATTATTTTCATCAGAGACAAAGATTGGGGTATCTTCTGATCTAATAGCTTTTCTCTCTAGCCGCTCTCCAAAGTAACCACGTTTGATAATGATAAAGACAACATTATCTACGCATGAAATGATAAAAAGTGCAGTAAAGTCTTTCAATAGTTCAACAGAATCATCACTTTGGATAATGACAAGGAGACTATCGGTAACAAAGAATCAGATTTCAAGTTCTCACTATCTATATATAGGTATCATCCAAAAATGCAAAGAGGGTCTTACCTTGCGAAAAGAACAATCATTCCTTGCGTGAATTTTAAAAAGTTTGGAAGTAGCAAGTGCATCAACCAAATTCTAAATGTCGCTTCTTCTGATGGAATCCCAATTGTCTGATACCAACTATAAGGCCCATTGAATCTCAAAATTACAGGTATACGAATTGAGTTCACAACGTCCTCTTGAATGTATACAGCAATGATGATAGAAGCAAATTGTACAATACGAACCGATACTTGTGAATGCACTGGAATGTTTAGAAATGAATCACCAAACGAGACAGTACTTTGGTTCAGAAGCGCCTGCGATGCCAGCAAGCATTGGAATGCAAATACCAAGAAACCAAGTAACCATGAGAGCCCACATAAATTTCTTGAAAGCATCATGAGAGTATATGTATCATTATCAAGACATCCAAGTTTCTTATCATTTCTTCGCTTAAAGAATAAATCATTCGCGGTTTTTCTCTTTCCTTCGAGAATTCTTTGATTGTTATTCGGGTGTTCTTCGTTGTGTTCATATCTATCATCCTCTGCTTTAGCAATATGATCTTCTACCCATTCCTCTTCATCTTCAGCTGATAAAATACCCATTATTTCTCCAGTGTCTAAATCAATTTTACTGTTGGCAAGAGAATCTACAACTCTACTACTTGTTTTGTGATCGACGACTCCCTCTTCATAAGAGTCCACAACTGAAAAATCTTCCATTAAAGAGGATGATGATTCCTTCAGTAATGCAATTTGCTCGTGTACATTTGCCAAGTCAGCATTAACCTTTGCCTCTGACCTACTCTGAGTAGAAAGCAAATGTGACATTTCAAGTTTATGCTTTTCTTCCATACGTTCTTTGAGCTCTTTCATTTCTGCTTGATGCTTCTTATCCATTTGCTTCATACGTGCATCAAACAAATCATGAAACATCATTTTCAGTTGTTCATTTTTCTGTTCGGGATTTGTATCGGTAGTAGTGTTCATGATATAGCTATTAGTTGTGGTTGCATCGGATGGGTCCAAGCTGAAAGCCTCTTCTTCATCATGATTGGAATCATGAGTTTCTGAACGAAAATACACCTCGTTGAAGCCAAGATCATACATATCTCTGCCTAGAATAGATTCACTTATATTTACCCACGTTCTCAAAATGAGAAGCAATCCATTGAAAAGAAGTTAATGTATGATACCGGTAGAGCTTAGGATACAAAAAATTTGATGTTTGACCCTAGATACAAAAAAATAGTGCGCACCTAAGAATTTACACTTCTACTCGTGCTAGATCGATGACAAAAACATCTAAATTAGACCCAATAAAAAGAAAGCTTTTCTTGAAAAAATGAATTGGAAAGAAACTTGTAAAGAGATTCTTTACTACAACAAGAATATATATAATTAATAATATTAATTATACTTCTTCTGTACTTTGAACTTGCAATTGAATTTTTTACGATGGCTCCAAATTATTTCAAAAGGAATGTCGTAGACACGAATTCAAATTTTGACACGAAATTACCGAATCATTTTCGTTCCATACGCATTTGTACGTACTACTACGCGGCAGTCGCATATCTTTCTCGTTGTTGACTGTTAATTTCTATCAATCAACTAAGTAACATCATCGCATATAAAACTATGAACCCAGCACAAACATAACCATAGTATGCTCTCTATAATATTTCATTCCCTACTGCTCTTATTATCTTCTCCTAATCATGTGGATGCATTTTCATCGCAGCCCTTGGAAACAATCAAGAAGAGAACCGGAACATCAACAAAGACAATCAGAATAGGAACTCGGCCATCACCACTTGCCAAAATTCAAACAAACCAAGTTGCATCCAAACTTGAAAGGCTTTCAAAGAATGAAAATATTCGAGTTGAAATTATAGACATTACAGCTACAGGAGATGAGGAGAATACAAAACATTTTCAACAAGAATCCAAAATAGATGCTCCACTCGCAGTTCAATCGGTTGATTTTACGAGTACACTCGACGATGCACTATTGAGAAACGAAATAGATGTAGCAGTCCACAGTTGTAAAGATATACCACCCGCCAATCGTTGGTGCAAAGAGAATGGCAAGAATTTATTAACTATCGCATCTTGTCTCGAACGAGAAATTCCATGTGATGTCCTTGTTTATCGAGAAGAAGATTGGGATGTATCTTGGAATGATGAGATGAGTATCGCGAGTCTACCATATGGATCTAGAGTCGGTACTAGTGCTATTCGACGACAAGCACAATTACTTCATTTGCGCAACGATTTGGAATTAGTGAATTTGAGAGGTAACGTAGGAAGTCGTCTTGAGGCATTGAAAAGGGGTGAGGTGGATGCATTGATATTGGCATATGCTGGATTAAAGAGACTATGGGAATCATCGTCTGATAGTACAATTACTGCAGAGCTATCCTCTTTGCATGGTGGAAGTATCCCCAATGAACCAACGCTGATGTACAGTCCAATTCCTTTTGACGACATACTTTCGGGATGCTGCCAAGGAGTAGTTGCAACCGTATGCAGATCGGCTGATAGTGACACATTGGATCTATTGAAAGGAATTGATTATTTGCCCTCAAGTATAGCAGTTGCAGCAGAACGATCATTTCTCAATGAGCTAGATACATTTCATCCCCAAACATACAAGTATAAGATGAAGTGGAAAGGTAGACCACCATTAGCTGCCTACATGAGTGCTAGTACAAATGCTTCGAACGAAGACAGTGTCACGAATTGGAATTTTCAAGGATTGTTGACTCGGCCAGATGGATCGAAACTTATACAAACTTCAAGAACATATGAGAATGAAGGTATTATGCCATTGGAGCGAGCAGAAGAGATTGGTCGTGATCATGCTAGAGAGTTATTGAGTAAAGCAGGGGCGGATTTTTACTTGGATGACAACGAAGATTGAATACACATCTAATAATGTTTTTGCATGTGATATGTATATATATATAAGATACAAACAACAATGAAACATCTACAAAGCAGATATGTAATAATTGCTAATACGCTAAGATAAAGAAGAGTATAAAAAATATTAGCTTGCTACAATCTTCTTTACAAAGTCCCATTCTCCATCTCCTTTGCTACCTTCCCAAGGGAAAACAATGTCGAGAGCTTCCTTTAGCATGGATTCATCGTGCTTCATGAGGTAGTCACGACGACTATCACGTAAGGTAGGATCATCAAATTCAGGTTGTGCGACAGCAGGTGAAAGATTGAATTCAAACATCCATATGTTGCCATGAGCATCAGGCATCCAATCTACAGAAAATACCTCATATTGCTTCTTGCTCCTTCCCCGCAACTTTTTCGATTGGATTGCATTTTGAATGACTTCTCCAGTAGCCTCTTTACATTTACTGTAAACGGAATCCCAATGCTGCTTCCATCCTTCTGTTTCTGCGGGATGCTGAGGGTGTCGGTGGATCGTCACTTGAGTATCCTGAGATAGATCAGTGGCACTCCATTTATGAGGAGATATAGAAAGTAAAGCACCTTTGTAAGTATACAAGTTCCATGTTGTCCCATCTTCTTCACCTATTAGCAACACATAGAACTTTAAGTGTGTCTTTCGTCCATCATCTGTCAATAATGGATCACGAATATGTTGCTGAACCACATATCTCTTATCCTTGACAATATGGTTCATGATTTCAGAAGGTTTGGCAACAATGACAATGGCTGCTCCTCCAAGATTCTTGTCTGCTTCTTTGATAAACCATGGTGCTGAAATAGCACCATCTTCCTCGTCTGATGGTGGCATGTCACCAATCCATTCACCATTTTCAATACAGTACGTCTTTGGCATGTACTTTCCTGCAATTTCAATGACTTTATCTTTTTCATCCAAATGATCACGTCCAGCAAGATACATGGAAACCTTGCTAAAGTCAGGTTCATCGCAAAAGTCAACAACTTTCTTTCCAAGTGGACAGTAGAACTCGCCTTTGATAAAGTCTTCGTACCATATTTGATTGGGATACATTTTCCAATTACCCCTTTGCATCAAAAGTTCAATGTAACGAGCACCATGTCCTCTACGATTACAATCCGTTGCATACAAGATATCAGTCTCTTGCTTGTCATGATTGGAGATTGAATCAATGTACATTTCCTTTGTATCAGAATTCAATTCGTCCATACCAAAGTCATGTATTATATCTTGCAAAGGAGTGACATTTCCATAGACTGGAAGTAAATGTTTTAAAATAGCCTCACATTTCTCGCCATCATCATCTTTGATTGCATCTGGAATCGCAGTACAAATAATGCCCGTATCCATTATAGATTGCATAGCATGCTGTACAGATCCACTAGCCTTGATACCAACGATATACGCCTCTTCAATCTTTTCTTCCTTTAATATTTTTACAAGATTGTCATGACAATGACTTGATCTCCAAACATGTCGCATTCTCTCATCATCTGCATGCAATTCATGAAATTCACTCCCAGGATATCCCTCCATGAACCAATGAACAGCTTTATCTCCTAATTTCAAGTTAAGTTTCTTGAGAGCTCCATAGAGTTTATGAGATTCGGATACATTTTCATAACCTGGTTGAAACTTGAGACCGGAATATACAATGAGCCATTTTCGTTTTTGTGCAATTTCAATCAAGATTTTGAGAGATGTAAGAAGCGCTTCTTTTTCGGGTATTGAGCCTAATAGATCTGGTTGTAGATCACATATGACTAGACTTGTTGTTTGACTGCTGGGCATATTCTATCAATGATTTGTGTGATGCAAACAATGAACAATGTTTTGTGGATAATAGCAACGTTAAAAAAAAACAATGTCATGTCTGTACGTACATGTACATACTGAAATGTATACAACTTCTTTCCCTGTTGGCGTTGGTCGCTAGCTACCTAACAAACATTAGTTGGAGGAGATCGTCATTGTTCATTATTCTCATGCTATGCTTCTGGCTTCATTTTTGTTCCGACGACAACATTTTTTGTTATTCCGTGTATGCTATATTCCCCTTCATATAAATTGCACCAACTTTTATTAGGCTACCACTGCATATATCAACATGAGAAAAATTAATGTTTCCCTCGTCCTCTTGACTGGGATTGTATCGATTTCCAAGTGTCAAGAGGTGCAAAGTGCTTCTAAAGAAGAATCAGCTTCAAAGACTCGAAGGAAACGAAAGAGATATGATGCATCGCATCCTAATGAGAAAGCATATCCTTCATCTTCCATCACATCTCACTATTCTTTGAGATCAAGTAAAGCTGCTCTGCCACGAAATAGTAAAATGGACAACATATCACTCGAAGATCGATGGGAATTTATATTAGCTAATGAGAATCATGCAGATACATCGTTTGCTGCATTACTGAAACAGCAAAAGGAAAATATAAATTGCAACAATAGTACATTTACAAAAGACGAAAACGATGGATCTAACTCGAGTACAATAGGCATATTGGAATACATATCTTCCATTTCGTATTCGATTCTACTCACGACAGTGACAGTATTATCCATGACGAGTTTCAAAACTCTAAAATCAGTTCTATACCAATATCCATATCAAAGTCTAGATTGGCAGAAACTTCCAGATCTGATACCCTTAGTTCTATCTACAGAAAGTAAACTTGCAAAAAGTCTAAAGTCATTTGCTACTGAAACATTGATGCCCACTGCTACGGAAACTATACATAAAATGGTATTGATGGAATGTTGGAGAACATTTTGGATGAAATCGTTTAAACTTTTGAGAAAATATTATCATTCTGTTACTGGTATCAGTTATTATAAATCTGACTGGGAAGTATATGCACCAGGATGGCTTCGAAGAGGAATTCGTTCTGCGTTTGTCAAACACTTTCAGAAGCGTCTTCAGAATGTTGTCTATTCCTGGATGACTCGTGGATGGGAAATTGTGAGCATTGGTTTTGGTCCAGCATGGCTTGATTTTGAAATATTTGGAGATGGTTATGCTCCTTCTGTCGACAGTGAAACCATAGTTAGCAAGTCTCTTGAACTCGATGACGAAACAAACGATAGTGAGGAGGCTTTGGATGAGTTGGATGTCGAACTAGAATTGGAGTTTGAAGATACTGTAATAGAGGATTCAGATGCAGGTGATTCATCAGCAGAAAATGAAAATGTTGCTTCTATAGATATTACTTTGATAGATGATTCAGCTGATTTGGTAGAAGAATAAAATTACTGCAAGTTAAAGTCCTCAAGAATCTGCTCAATGTTCAGAATTTTCCCTCTGGTACGGGTATTTGATAGTCATGTCCCCTCAAAAGTCATGTTATTGAAATCGAATTTACCTTCGTTGAGAACTTTGAAATCGAATTTGATTGGATTTGAATACCAACCTAAGTTGATTTGGCATGACTGATACCAGTATGCATCTGTTCCGTCATATCGCACAAAACCATCGTCAATAGAAGCTTCCAATCCATCATTGTCCACAAAAGAACCTGTTAATTCGTAACCCCACCTATTATCTGAGAATCTGTAAAAATTAAGTTGAGATTGCCTGTCTTTATTGTCTTTTCATTTCTATAGTCTGTGTATGTTACTAAGTAAGGACCGGAAAGCGTAGAACTTGGTCTCTGTGTTGACTTTATACCTCGAAAGTTGCCCATCACTGTACTTTGAAGATTGCCCCGTTCTGAAGCTGGAAAACTATGTTTGACCGATAACATTGTTAGTTGCTAGTGCTAAAACATGCAATGAGAGGTGTACCATCAATAACTGGAGTAGTTTCATGTTATATATTATGTTATTGTATTGCTTTTTCTATATTGAATTAGTTTTTCATAGTTGAATCTATGATTATCAAACGTATTTTCCTTTCTCAAGCAAGGTATTTAGTATTCTCGTTTGTCATTTTCAAAACATGTGACAGTAGTAGGAACAGGTAAGATACGGTTAATGACGTCACGATGATGATGTCACAGTTAGATCAACGCTTGCTGATTTTGGTTTTACTCCCTTTTGATTGGATGTTTTGTTCCGACCACCTTCGTACACAATTCTATTCTTTTCAAGAACGCAAATACATCAGCTATTCAATATGAAGATTTCTCTCGCATTTTTACTCTCATCAGCATCTAGAGTCGCATCATTCTCACCATTGTCTCGTCATGAGTTGCTGACTCATCCAATATCCAAGGCTGCACTTACACTTCGAGGAGGAGATGTTGAGGATGTAGTAGTAGATGCTGCAGAGGGTATTGTATCTCAAGAAATTATGGAAGAGGTTGTGAGTGCAACTGTTGTTGAGGAGACTGCAACCTCAGTTCCATATCTCAAAGTGGTGGTACCAGCAATGTCATCTCTTTTAGAGAAGCCAGCAATGAAATATGTGTTAGTAGCTGCAATTCTTATCGTGATCGTAACAGCAATAAAGAGTTTATTTTTCTCCAAGGAGGACGATGAAGTTGTCGAAACACCAATTATCGAAGCAGTTCCTATTCCAAGTATCCCAAATATTGAGGAAATCTCTGTACCTAATAGTCTATTGGAAAAGAAAGCTAATGCACAAATGTTGCTTAGTGTTTTGATCGGTGGTCTAGGAGTAGTAGCTGGATCATTAGCTATGGTAGCAGAATCAGTAGATGGTGGAGTTGGAAAATTGGCATTTGGAAAGTCGGAATCTGCAGCTCCATCAACTGAAACTGATTCTGATAAAGATGGTTCCTCAGATGGTGACTTTGGAAAGAAAGTGGGTGTAGGTGCTGCAGGTGGATTCATTGCTAGTGGAATTATCACTAGAGTGGTTGTAACTGCAAAAGTTCTTGCTGGAATGTTTTAAAATATTTAGCGGAGAACAGGGGATTTCATTTTTATATATATAAGTAATTACTGATAATAATATCATGCATTTTACACTTTCATTTGTGAGGGGCGTAAAGCGATTGCCAAGACATATCTCAGAAGTTAGGTGCAATCTTCTAAAAATGATGAAAGTGCAAGTCCAAAGAAGCAGCATATTTGTATTTTCAGATAACGTTTCTTTTCGAAACTTAGCCTAGATCATTCTCTGAACACTTCTATCTTTTCGTTACTATCGTGTACTTCCACGCAACGGTAAATTCTGTAATAAATTACCCTGATCTAACATCCAATGTAATCTACTCATTTTCATTCAATCTTTGAAGAAGTTCACTTTTGTTACCTGATACTTTGAGACCTCTCTCACGTAGTAAATCTTTCAATTTAGGCACTGTGTATGAACTATAGTCTTGCTGGTCTTTTACCTCACTATCTTTTACCTCACTGGTATGTGAATGTACCGAGCCAGATTCTCCCATGGACTGGAATTGTAATCCAAGAGTATCTGCTAGCAATGCCAATTGTGCGGCTTCTTTCATGTCATTAACGATTGTGATTGCATCTCCACTTTCGTTTGCTCGTCCTGTTCTTCCTGAACAATGTGTATAAGCCGCTGCAGACTTTGGAGGAGAAGATAAAAATACATATTTGACATCATTGATATCAAGTCCTCTGCCAAACTTTTCGCCGACGACGTAGATAGGTGCATCTTCCCAATTGTCCGCCTCAGCATTTTCATCAGCAGTTTCATCCCAGTGTACCTCATCTCGAAGAGTGTTCACATTCTCAAAGCCTTGCTCATTAAGCTTTTCTACCATTGTCAATACACCAGTTTTTCCTGGAAATACAATTGTCTTTTTTGGAGGTAATGATTTCATAGTACAAGCTAGTGTATTGATCATCTCATCGTCTTTATCGCAGCATACGTACGAATGAGTAATTGACGATGGCAAAATACTACTCTTGCGAAGTCCCTCATTCTTTCCAGTTCTATCATCTGCAGTCACTAAACTTGCACTCTTATCAATAGACACAGCATCCGTAATATCCATAATTTGACGTCGAAGTGTTCTTCCAACTGTTGCACTTGCACATATTAACCTTAGACTATTTGGAAAGTTCACATTAAAGCTAAATCCCAACCTCTTCAATCTATCGACAAGTTGCAAAGTTGGCGACTTTGCATCAATTTCTGTACCACGAGCTACATTCTCAGTTTGCAAAAGACGATCACATTCATCCAACACAATAGTTGACAAATTTTGCAATTCACCATCACCCCTTTCACAAAAGGATAACAAGTTGAGAAGACTCTTTGGTGAACCTGCAATGATGGGAGCCTTTGTCAATTTAATTTCCGACATTGTCAATTCAAAAGTTTGATCATTCATATCGGGCGTTTTGACAATGTACATTCCTGAATGACCACTTTTGGTCATGCCCCAAATATCATCTACAACTCTTTGGATCTGATTGGCTAAATCGAGAGTAGGAGTTACAATCAATACTTTACCATAGACATCTCGTTGGATGGTGGATAAGAGAGGCAATATAAAAGCCAGAGTTTTACCAGATCCTGTAGGCGAAGCAATGACTATATTTCCTTTGGACTTTGTAATTGTTGAAAAAGCTTCTTCTTGTATAGCTGTAGGATTCTCAAATTGTTGCTTCAATTTCGGTGCCAATACAGGTCCAGCACTGATGTTACCCCACATGAATGGAGACGAAGGTGCCTTTTTCTTTTCAATAGTTACTGTCTGAGACTTTGTAGCATCTGTTTCTAAATGTTGAAACTTGTCCAATAAGAATTCTTGAGGCGAAGCAAATTTCTTGACAATATCATTATATTTGTCGATATTTTGAGGTACAAATAATGCATCTCCTTCCTGTTCCCATTTAGGTGGCTTCTTTCTCTTTGTTTTGATACCCGATGATCTGATGTTATATCCCTGTGATCTTTTGGAAGACGATGAAGATTGTTTTGGTTTCCGTTTTTGGAATGGTTTTCTTACATTCTTTGCTGCAAATGATTGTACATGAAGAATTGGAAATAGCAAAAGGAGAAGCAAGAATCTAATGAAGGTGTGTCGTGACGAAGTCATGTTGATATTCATATAGTGGAGTTATGTGATGTTCTATAGATATAGGGTCGGTAATACCTTCTTATGATGTCTATTAGATTCTATCGAAGATGTGACGACGAGCGAGGAGGCTCAATAAAAAATGAATGGCTCCGAAAAAAGAATGTTGTCAATAAAAACGGTTAAATACCACAATGACGGTTAAAACACTACGAATGTGAAATGTGAAATGTGCAAAGTGCATCAAATGTATTTAAATCTATTAAAGTTGTAGTTATGATAAGACAACAGGCTACATATTCCAATGACTATTCAAGGACAAGAGGAAGAGGAGAAGAAATTTCTCCTAAAGCACTGTGGAGGGAGAGGTGCTTACTTATGGAATAGCCAAGAACTCAGTCATGCCATCAAGACGTTGACAGCAACCCCCACAAGCAATTCCACTCCTACCGACACGTCTCAAACTTGCAGCAAGGAGGATCTAAAACAAATGATTTCTAGTCTTTTACGAAATCGAGGAATATTTCATCCGAGGCCGATGGCGGGTCAAAAGAGAAAGAGAAGAAAGGAAGAAACTCTTTTCCCGCATGTCATTTCGGAAATTATGTCACTGGTGAAAGATACAGAGAATGAACAGCAAGTGAATATTGAAGAAGACATGATTACACAACTAATTGTAGATGTAGTGCAAGATAGACATTTTACAAAAACATCGCATCGTTGTTATCAGGAACGAGAACAGAGAGTAAAAGATCCAAAGGAATCTTGTTCAAATGAAGATGGTGGCAATGATGGATACTTTACCACTCCCTCTGCAATTACAAAGAGAGTTTATGCTCAAGTTATTTACAAGCATTTGACATGCAATGATGTAAAAGTTGAAAACGCAATAGATGAAGATGGTTCAAGACATCATATTTTATCGACAGCTACCCATCAGTTTTTGGACAAACTTGGTAAACTTGCAGAGTTGGAAATTGATGCATTCGAAGTCTATCTATTGCTTCATTTAGAATCTATTGAAATGAATTCAAGATTGGGAAATATTGGCGATGCAACCATTGCAATAGAGAAAGATGAAACTGATGTAGATGCTAGGCAGAAAGCATTTCATAAGACAATGTCCTCTGCTATTGTGGATATTGTAGATGCACATCCCGATGTGGTATGCAAACTTCCATGTGAACTAATCCTAATATTGGCACAAAAAGACTTTGCTTTTGCTAAAGTTGTTTCAAAAGCAATTATGCGCTGCATAGTCGAGTATAGTGCAATGATTCCTAGATATACATGCGAGCAAGTTGAGAGTGGGAACAAACGAAAAAGAAGCCGAAATGCAAGAGATGATCCTTTCAAGATGCTTGAAAAATGCAGAACGCTATATTTAGAATGGAATGGTGCTTCAGCAGATATGAAGGATTTGTTGAATATGCAAGTAAAGGTGCTTATAGATGAGGTTGAACCGAATCAGTTGGTAGCTCTTCGAGACTTTATAACTTCTTGTAGAGATGAAAAGTGAATCTATGAATCTTACATAATGTGTACCTCTGTAAAGTGTAAAATATATTTTGTACAAAAATAGAAAGTTTTAGTAAATGGAACTGGCTATGGCACAATTACTTCTAGACGCTCCCTTCTATCAATGATTAGATTTTATAAAAACAAAAGATTTGAAGAAAAGATTAAAATAGCCTGAAGCGTCATTGTTCAAAAGAGAAGATTCAGATGCAAACACATTATGTTTCGTGCAGACGAGGCTGTCTAAGAGTTATTTGTGTGCACCTATTGAAAGCAGCAATGAGAGGTAATAATACGGATGAGCGTTGGGAAATAAAATTCCTTTCTGTGAATAGAACAAAGTATTCGAAATTCAAATAGAATAGTTTTGGTCTTGTTGACATCAAAATAAATGTATATTGACATATACCAATAACCCTGCATTAGCTATGCTGCACCAGATAGGTCTACCGTTTGATATAATATGTATTATGTCGCATCCAAAGACTATGCGACATTTTTGTCACCACAATTCCAATCAGCTAGCGAACGAAGAATTTTTTTCCGAAGTCGCACATCTAATGTATCAAGTAATTAATGCTGAATACTTTTCAACAGGAGAAGATTCCATCTTTTTCTAAATCAACTTCAAAGTCTTCGGTAAAGTTCAAGTTCCATCTTTATCTCCCATCGAGGGCATCCTTGTTCTGTCCATTTACATCAATCTTGTCGAGGAAAGCAGTTGGAATCTGTCATCTGTCTGCAAGTTTCTATCCAATCGCTGATAGCCATTATTTTTACACATCATGAGCGGAGCCACTCCAGGAACTAAGCAAAAGGCTGCCATTATCAAATTTATTGAAGAACCTCCCAAACACATCTTTTGTGACAGCTGGTTTGATGTTGGGCTTTCTATTTTCACTCCAAGGATCACAAATACAACTGAAGAAATTTCGGCTCCAATCAACCTTAAACCAAAATTATTTCGATGCACTCAGGGAAAGATCAGTTCCCAAGCAGTGAATGAAGGGGACAATGTTGAACTTGTGATGAATCCAGATGTGATTAGCTTTCCAGTCAGTAAAACTGGAAGCCCATCTGAACACATTGCAAGAGGAAAGTTGAAAATTTCTTCCACTTCGACGAAAGGCTCCAATCCATCAGCATTTGTCATTCAGTTTGAAGCAGAAACAGAAGAAAGTCTACCATATGATGTTCCTCCAATCTATTCTCAACCTCTAAGTATTGTCACGGCCAAAATTTCATTGGAAGCTCCTGAATGGGAGTCGACTTGGTATAAAGATATGGGAGGACGAGATAAAGCTATCGAATGCACTGCCTCATTACTTAACAATAAAGGGGAAATCGTGAGAGGTAGGAAAATACCTTTGCAACTGACTTTGCATTATGACAATGAAGAAGTGACAGCAGTTTCTAAACAAGATATATTTAGAATGGTTGGTGCATCGATTCCCAGTATTGATTCAAGCACAGGAAAATGCAAACTCTACTTTAGAATAGAAGATGTGTCAAAGAATCATCAAGGACAGAACTTTGTTATTAGGGTTGCTTCTGATGAAAGTAAGCACCTTGATATCGCTCCAGCATATACAAAGCCCGTTTGTGTAAGATCCAAGAAGAAAAAAGATTCTGCAGCTCGAAAACGCCCACCAAGTGCAGACAATTCCGTCCAAGCCATGAAGAAACATTCATCACAGTACTCGTTTCATCCGTCGCCACATGAACAGCCTCACTTTGGAGCATCGCAAATGATGAGCAAGGAACCGTTTCCTTTGCAAGTTCAAAATCCACAGCATTTGAGAGATGCAATGAAATCTGTCATCAAGTGGACAGAAGAAGTGGTGAATGGACTAGGGCCATTGAAATGGAATGTCATTGGTTACTCTCAAAATGCAGAAGGTGTGATTGACTACAACCAACCATATCATAGTATGCCGAATCCAAATGAAAAGATTACTCATATTCTCAAAATGTATTCTGATCATACGAGGGAAAATCTACGTATGTTGACAGATGCTGTAGAGAATTCAACTGCGATAAATAATCCACAACCAAGCCAAAACTATCCATACAACAACCAAATGTCAAATTATCAGCATCAAGTTCACCAGCATGGGGTTCCTCCTCCTCACTTTCAACAAAACCCTAATCAAATGCATGGAAACCACTATCATTGGCAAGGATCATACCAAGATCAGTCTAGGCCCCAAAGTTACATGGCACAAATGAATGCCCCTGTTCCTGAGAACATGATGTCACCAATTGTTCAAAAAAAACTCTACCCTCCAGATGATAATGGTCACCAACGTGACCTTAACAAAGTCAGCCAGGATAAATATTGGAACTCACCAGGATACAAGAAAGATGATAGATCAAAATTGTACACGCATTTGGAAAATTACAATGAGAGAAAGCAATCAGATTCCGATATGCCAGATATCGAATTTGATATTGAGAGCAAACAGACAGAAGTTACTTATGTTCTCGGAAAGGTCTTCAAATCTATGCAAACGAATGAAGATCTTGGCTTTCCTGCCTACAGTCTCACAAAAGAACTTCTTGGTTTTTACAAAGAATCATCATCTCAACGAGGTGGGAGGTTCACTTCAATAGACAATCATCAAGATGAGTTTGGTCCTCCAGAAATGGAGCATGCATCAAACATTTTGAAGAATGCAATAATAAATCACAGTACTTCTTTGTTCAACGTGAACAACTGGGACTCTCTTAGTAACATGTTGGAAAACATGTTTAAAGCAAGAAACGAAAAAACCATGCATATGAACGCTCCCCACGGGCCTCATCATCAAGTTTAGGACACTGCCAATATTCATAAGTAATTTCACCGAAGTCAAACATTAAAATATTCATAACTAAGCCTCATTTAACTTTTGATATCTTGATTTGCTCCTAGTAGGTATAATTACATATTATACCGCTGAGTTTTGTCAATCAAAAGTTCGAAGTAGATGGTTAGTGTTTGCTTTCTACACTTGACAACAACTTGGAATTTTCAAGATGTTGATGACAATGAGAACCGACCTTGGCATATACGGTGAAGACTGCAGCAGTTGAATAATAGAAGTCATGGGATGGAACAAGACTTTCAAATTTGCCTTTTTTAGTTTTAAGAATCAGGAAATACTTTGCAAAGTGCAAGCTCTTTAATTGCATCTATGGACGATTCCATGTCTGAATCCATTGTATTTCTAATAATCTCCGACATGGAGTCGGTTGTTTTCTTTTCTTCCAACAAATCTTGAATATGCGACTCTCTAAATTGTGGGATGGCTAGGTTTTTCATTCGTTGAAGTAAGATAAGCATGGACAACTCTTTTGCTTTAAGTGGATCATTTTCTGCTTTCAACATCTCTTGCCTAATTTCAAATAGAAGATTTGTGACTTAGAAGTCGTTTTGACTGCCGATAAAATGAAGAACTTCAACAATTTACTTACATTTGACGCTTTCGTTGGATCAAGATCTTCTTCTCGAGCTTCTTATCCATTATTTTGAATGGAATGCCTACAATTGAGAGGCAAGATTGCTCAGCGTGTAGAATGAATTCGCGCACATTGTGTCTGTTAAAATACTTGGTTGCAATGTGATCATCATCTTCTGTAAATCCTCCATCGTACATCCCACATATCATCCACATTTTTGCAAGATAATCTCCTGAACATGAAGGGAGGACATTGCACAATGCTTGTAACACTCCTTCTTCGTTATTGTAACCTTCTTTTGTACAAGCCAAATAGATACCGCCATCTATCTCTCTTGCCTCTCTTGCTGAGACAAATGACATTTCTCCAAAGAATTCATTGACATGGCTTTCATTGCCATGTTTGGTCAAGCTGAAATCTTTTGTTAAACCACTTTTTAGCAAACAGAATGCGGTGAGAGAAGCAGTGAAATTTGCTGCTACCTGAGTGAGAAAACAGTGACATTCCTGTGTTTCATCGCTGGTGGTATCCAGTGCATATTTCGATAGCAGTTGTAGAGTGTAACAATTTTGTGCAAATGATGCTTCGAAGCAGGTGGTACTTTCAACACTGGAGAGAGATTGATCTGATGAAATGACAGCAGTGGAAGCCTTGGATCTTTCTATAGCTTTGATTAGTGCTTTTTTCCAGTCTCTTTGAAATGATGGTAAGTCATGACAATACTTGGCTATTTCGAATGCTGCAACTTGAACTTCTTCGTCATCTTTGGAGAATTGCTGAGGAAACGCCTCGATTAAATGGTTAGATAGAGCTTCTATAGGTACTGATATTGTCTTTTGATCAAAACTATCCGGCTTCCCCTTTGCAGTTTTATTTGCTGTATGCTTTTTCACATACAACGTTACGAATGGGTCAATGAAGTGATTCTTTAGTTCTTTTGTAGCCTTTTGGATCATGGTATTACTCGAGTATAGATAAAACTCCTCCCCAGAAGCAATTTGAATGACGCCCTCTATTTTTTTCCCTTCCCCTGGGATATAGTCTCTAAGAATCTGGCACTTGTCAGCATGAGATACCCCTTCCGGTAAGTACTGTGAAAGGTCCAAGAATGTATCGCATATTTCGACTGCCGATTGCATTGGTAATATAAATTGATCCATGTTTACAATGGACTCATCTAAGTTGGCCATCGAGGACTATCACTAGAGTGAGGAAAATGTTCATAAATAAACCGCCTACAACTGAATGAAATGGGACTTACACAATGACTAGAAATAATCTCTTGCAAACGGCTCTTTCCTACACTCAAGAGACTCTGTGCATAATCATAGGTGATGAATCCATTCACATCATAGTATTCTCGAACCTCTTGCTCTTGAGTTTCTGTAAATTCACGAGGAATATAAACAGCAGTAGAGTATGAAGAATCTTTGATTGACAACGACCCACGATAGACTCCCTTATCGCATTGACTCTCGATGTGATTTCCTAAAGAAAGAGTACCCAATGCAGACACTTTCATCTGTATTTCTTCTATAGTCACGGGTTGCTTTGCTGCTTGTATCATTTCATCAACTTGCCCTAAAAGAATTTCCTTGTAGCTTTGACTCATTATCAATTTGGTTCCATCCTGAGACGTGACTATTTCCATCTCTTTCAACATTTCCGAACTAATCCATTGAGGCAAAAGTGTCAGAAGATATTGCAATGGTAAATGGAACTCTTGTGCTATGCATCGTATTGGTTTCATATCAATATTCTGTATCGATATTTCATGACACATCTCCTCCAACGTAGATTTTGAAATAACTTCATTGGAAACAATTTCAAAATTCTCATCGGTAGAAGTTGCACTTGTCAGACAGTCTTCAAGAATATTTCTATCCACTTGATAAAGATTTGCTAGATCTTGGATCGACATTCGCTTCTTCTCCATCAGACATATATTTATATTTTCCAAAAGTTTCTCTTTTGTGATTGCAAGACATGAATCTTTCTTTATATTTTTCAATGTCTGAGTGGTGATGATCAAGTTTGAATCTATTGGGGAACAAGACGTTTGCTTGGTTACTGTACTCGTCTTGAAGTGAAGCATATCCTCAATGGTATCATCTGGGTAATCATTATGGAAAGATATACTTGGTAAGGTAGTCGAGTCAGAATGAAAGTATCCACATTGGTTCATTTTGTCTAGCATTTCTACAATGGATTCCAACTCGTCCTTGTCGACAACATCAGTTGTTCTATCCTCATTATTGGACACTTGTTCTTGGAGACTCATTTTTTCGGCTATTTATTCTATTCAAGTTGGAATTCTCGAGCATCTATCTAGAGAATATAAATAAGGTCACAATCAACACAGCTACTACGTCTTTGTAACTGGAGCAACGCTACTACTACAGAAGAATCAATTAATTAGATAATCTCATTGTTTTGTGGATCAGTGTGATGAGGTGTGTTCCAATTTTGCTGTGGTGTTTCGGTTGTCGGTCAAAAGAAGGATCCTTCTCTTCAAGTCAAGGAATTGACTAAATTGGTTAGACAGCAGATCCAATACTAACTTAGCCAAAAATGACACTAGTAAAGGACACGCGATCAGAAAGAAGCTAGCACCCAACTGCCCCTAACTCGCTCTCATCCAAACCTTTGTAGTACTTTGAAAGCTCTATCAAAGACTTTATTAGTTATTCAATATTAAGTTTCTTCTTCCAAAGACACACCAATAAGTCAATCAATTCTGTTGAAACTTGTTGCTTTTTGTTGTTTGTTGTGGCTTTGACCTTCGTCTCTCTGTCGTCCGTAAAAAGAAGCTTTCATTCACCTAAATTGGCTATAGACACTAAAGTTGATGATCCAATGCGTTCCCACACATGCTAGCATAGACCAAGCGATAGCATAGACGAAGTGAAGAAGCAGTGGCAGTGGAACAGCTACTGAAACAGTGCAATAGCTCTATCACCGATAGCAGCTACCTTTCTTTCCTTCGTCATTACATCAGATTCATTAAGAATGAAAGAACTTTTTCGAGTTCGGCTGAAGGAGTCAAAGACTGAGATGAGATAGCCATGGAAAGGGAGGTGCAAAAGTAGTTCCTAGTTTTCCATATCCTTCTTTTTGATCTAGAAAAGTCCATAGAATTCCCAAAACACATTGCAATTAAAAAGCTTACTGATTTTTTTTTTAAAAGGATGGGCCAAACGGACCTTTTAGAAGTGTTGTATTACTCGGTCGAAAAGAATATTAGGTAGCTTCTCGTTATGAGAATGAGACAATACCACTGCAGCCAGCTTCCATTAGAAACTTCAACTAATGATCTTGTAGAATTAAGAACAAAGTGATGAAAAGATATCCTAGAACATTGGGAATGAGCGTGTATTTTACTCGTGTCAAGAAGTCTCTGATAGAATGAAAAAAAAGAAGATTTGTATTCTTTGAATAAATCTGTCCAATTGTTTCATCGTGAAACTCCGAAACGGTTGAGATTGCATCGCAAAATGAATCATCATTCCAAATTACCAAGCATCTCTTCATTTCAGTCAGTTACAAACTTTACAATCCTACAAAGTATCATAGTAAAAGAGTCAAAGTTGTAAACATACATTGTAAACATACATTGTGCATTTGAATTCAAAAGAAATGGAAATGTTGCTCAAAGCTACGATTCTCACTATTCTTGCATCACTCCATTTGTCAATCGTGAATGCATCAACTGAACCCTTCTCTTTTGTGGTAATGGCCGATGTACATGGCTTCACTCCTCTAGCTTTTCAAAGTGACGGATACAAGTCAAAGAAGCAGTGGAAAACTCGTTTATCCATTTTGAAAAATATTTATCAAAACTATGGTCAGTCCAAATTTCTAATCACAATTGGAGATTCTGTGAGTTTTGGAGGTATCCGAAATGATGATGAGTTTGTAAAGAAGCTTGGTGGAAACATGTCTACGTATGATGCAGTGTACATGGCAGGGGTTAATGCTCATAATAGGACACGGGAGATGGTATTGGAAGCTGGATTCGAACATCTTTTGCCGGTAGTGGGAGATCATGAACTTGGAGGTATGTAGTTTTACAACGTTTTATTCCAAAGCAGCAATTTACAAGTATCATAATCTCATTCGATGCTTAAATTATTTTGTATACTTGCAGGTAATGAAGGATTTCGAGTTGGAAAGAAAGTTGCAAATATTCCTGCTTATAGGCAATCTTTTGCAGATGGATACTTCAAAGGTGACAACAACCTGTATGATTATAGTGATGACATTGCAGGTGCTAGCGCAAGGCCATTTGGGACTACTTTTGAAGGTAAGGTGTCTTGCAAATTTTTGAAAAGCTGTACAAGTCTATTGGAATATTAACACAAACTGTTTTCACTGCTTTCAGGTTCTTCCTATGCTTTCAGGTTTAGAAATATTGTCTTTGTTGCAGTGGATGTCTTTCAGCTCGTTGGCGATGGTAGCTCAAACTTTTTTGATAGAAAACATGGTACGGGCGGCGAAGGTACCCATACGTGTACAGTTGTTGACGAGCATCTAGCTTGGTTTGAAGACGTTTTAAGCTCGTCCCGAGGTGATCCAACAATTGCACACATATTTGTGGCGGGGCATGTACCAATTCTTCAGCCAGTTCGCGCAGTGAAGACATCTGGCCAATTCTTTGATTTGGCCGAAGAAAGTACATTCTGGAAATTGATGATAAAGTATGACGTCGACTTCTACCTAGGTGGTGATGTTCATTCAAATACTGTTACAAAAACTATGGAGCAGGACTCCAACACCATCCAAATAGTTTCTAGATCCAATCGCTTCAGTGGATTTCTTGTGGTTAATGTTATCGAGGACAAGGTTCAGATAGAACATTACAACGAAGTTGACGGAGGTGCAGATAAATTCAATAACAACTATGTGAAAGATGGCTCTCTCACTGTTGATAAATCAGCTGGCACTGCAAGCATAGAATCAGAAGGTGAATTGCTTCTTCATAACAATTGGGATAAGGCTTTGATTTCTTTTGATTTTGAAGAGCTGATGCCTATTGATGCAAGACAGGTACTTGGTCTTCGAGGTCATAACGAATTGATACCCACGAGTATTTTAATTGACGGAGTCATGTGCACAGACAGTTTTCACAACAATGGAATCTTTGATGTGCAGTATGATGCCCAAGTTGGTAATATAATCCTGTCACAAGGCAGGTACAGGGGCAGTAGCTCGGCTCAATTTCATCCAGACTCTAGAGTTGCAATTTTTGGTACAGGTCCTCTTCATGGTGGCCAGATTTTCTCTATTTCTCTGTGGTTTAGAACAGAGCATATCGAAAAAGAAATGGTGTTGGCATTTTATGGCTCATATTGGGGAGGAAGCCATGGTACAAAAGATCACTTCTTATTAACACTAGATCAAGGAATACCTACAATTTACGTGAGGAATGGAGAGAAATCTCTTTGGGCTCCTACAGTGAAACCTCTTGCAGATAACTTCTGGCATAATATTGTAGTCACTATGCCATTCAAAAGCTGTCGCCCTTCTGACATGAAACTCTTTGTCGATGGCAATTTTGTGAGATTGATGCACAACGAAGATTTGACTGAAGATTACATATTCTTCACTACAGCAGGAAGATTGAGCATTGGTGGATTTGGTTATGGCGGAAATTCTCTACATTTTGACAAACCAAAGGAGCCGTACGATGGAAAGATTGATGATGTTTCAGTCTTTGGTCGATCTCTTGAACAAGGCGAGATATCTGGACTTGGCGAACAATGTTCAAACGGTTTAAATTGCGGTTTGCAATATTGCCAAGATAATGAATTCACGTGCTCGTCATTGGAATGTGATTTTGTATGGTTAGGCAAGACTTGCAAACCATTCTGTTTGGAAGAGGATTGCGATAGAGATATTTGTTCCGGTTGTCAATTTTGCTCACCACCCAGCACATCTCAATGCAGTTTTGCATATTTTGAGGATATCACTGAGATTGTATTCAGTGGCAGTCCATCCTATTGGTACCAGCTTGATCATTCAGGTTCTCCGTACGGGCATGAAAGAGCTCCTCTCTTTCGTGACATCGATGGTGATGGTGTACTTGATTATTTGAACTCCATGCATGGTCATACTATAGTAAATTCCAATGGAACATTGGACGGGCGTTTCGAAATAGCATTGAGTCGAATCCTTGAAGATGGAACAATACAGTTACAGCCTATTGGCAATCGTATTGTGATTGAAGATGAAGTTGAAGAATTTTCCCCTTTTCATAAAAAAAATATTGGGTTCATTGACGCACATGGGGAGCAATTGATGGACTTAGATGGTGATGGTATTTTAGATCTGTTCATTGTACAAGGCGGCAATAGAGGTGAACTCGTACGAAATCCAAAAATGCAAGATAATCTCCTCTTCTTCGGCGAGATCAACGACAAGAAGTTGGTCTTGCGAGGAGGGAGGAAGCAGGCATTTGATGCAGGATTGCATGGTCGAAATGGAAGGGGTCGTCAACCCTTCATATTCGGTAAGGAGTTAGGAAATACTTCGACTCGATTATTTTTATTGCTCATGTCTCATGCTTTTTTAGATGCAAATGGCGATGGTTTGCTAGATATATTTATTGTTCAATCGAGGCGGACTGACAATGAAATAGAACCTGGGATCCTATTATTGAATCAAGGAAATCGCACGTGGATTGCACATGAAGACATGGCAGAATTTACACGAGCTGTAATCCTTACTGATATTAATGGTGATGGGATTGCTAATGAAGTAATTATGCATCGAGCATTTTGCTTCCCCCAGCGCCAAGGTCCAAATACTGATCCTGTTTATGAAAAGTATGGTCCATTTGGCAAAGAAATTAAAGAATTTTGCAGTACAAGACCAGTTGGCACTTTGGTAGGTTATCGCTTCAACCAGGACAGCCAGAAAATGCAAGAAATTTCCCAACAATACTTCAATATTAATGCCGATTCCGATTTCCAGCCACCTTGTTGTCCGCATGGGGCCTTTGACGAGCAATATGGGTGCAATGCACTAGCAATTGCATCTGGTGACTTTGACAGTGACTTGCTAGCAGACCATATCTTTTTATATCAGACAAAATTGGTAATTTACTACTCTTCCGATAGACCCCAGGGTACTTTACCAATAGCGAACAAATATCCAAGTGTTGAGCTGATACTTCCAGACTATTGTCTCTCTGCAAAGAGCGTTAGAGTCACCGATTTCAATAATGACAGTGAAAAGGAAATCTTCATCATGTGTAAGGCAACTGGAGCCTTTGCATTCTATACCCAAGAAAGTGTTGATTCCAAAAAATGGACACTTCACCCTTCATGTGGTAGGAATGATTCGATGGGAGACATTTCTAAATTGTCTCTGGCATATCCAAAGTTTGACGACCTCTTTGATTCTTCCAGCGTCAATTGTGAAAAGTTTGAATTTAAGCATGTTAGAAAAGAGTGTTTAAAGTATCAATCCGGGAAGTCTCTTATGCTAGGCGCTGTAGGATTGACACTTGCTGATATGAACAATGATGGCTTCATGGATGTCGTGTATTCAAATGCATTTGGTTATGTAAGATTTCTTCTGAACAAACCAAACAACAATGACAAGACAAATGATTTCATTGTTTTTGAATTGAAGGGTGACGGCACCAATAATGATGTTTACGGAATAGGTGCAACATTGATTCTAACCACTGAAAGAACTGATGGTTCGACACGAAAGCATTTTCAAGAATATTCACGTAATGGAGATAAAAGTGGCTATGATGATCCCCGCGTATATTTTGGGCTAGGAAAAGACCTGAAGCCGGTCAGCATACAAATCACATGGATGAATGGTCATCAGCAAGTTCAAGATCTGCAGCATTGGGAATTTCATGGTTCTGTCGCTCCTGTAGTCCTTGTAGACAACACCATAGCTACCTCCACAAATCCAAACTCTACACCTTCCTTTGATCCAGTTATGGATCCTTCAGAACCACCCTCCTTCAATCTTAGCGATAGTCCATCTTACTCTCCGACATCTATTCCGTACGAGCCTCCTTCGATGAGTAGTGAAGGGCCATTGTCTAGTCCAAGTACTTTGCCTTCTTTTGGCAGTAATACGCCTTCTTCGAGAAAGTCACAATCACAGACACCGAGTAAATCTCAGTCAGATCTGCCATCTGCTACAGATTCAGTCAGTCCAAGCGCTACAACTTCATTGAGTCCATCAAAAGGAGAGATTCAGATATTTGTTGATCAATCAAATGTCGAATATGGAGGCGCCGCAAAAATGTTTACATGTGTTGGAACAAATACCAATATGATTAGGTACGTATCATTAATCCCATCGAATAGCAAACTTTGTATGCCCTTTCAATACGATACGAATGAAACTCATGTATATCGAAATACAACAGTGGAATCAAAGATACTGGTTATTTGACTTTCAGTATTGACCTCCAGTGTTCAGACGCAGATGTTGAAGTGAGCTACGTATCTCATGTAGCGAGAAAGTTCCATGTTACTGTCAACAATGAAAAAGAAGAGGTTTTTGATTTCAGTCCAACTGGAGAATGGTGTTTTAGAGGAGGTACTTCATCATCAATGATTTTGAGTAATCTTTCAGGATGGAAGAAGGGTATAAACACATTATCTTTTAAAAATCCGACTAGAAAGGCGTCACCACTTGTGGAATGGGTGAAATTCAAAGAAAAGTGCTCAGCAACCTCAAATTGAAACACAGATCAGTCTCGTCATCGATTCTATGTAATTGAGAATAATTTCTGTATCATATTTATGTAAAGTACTATTTGTCTACAAGCTCTATATCAATTCTTTTGCAATCGAAATTATGCTTGGTCGTCATTGAATGAATCTGCAATACTCTTGATGGTTGTATCAATTGACTCTTTAAACTTTTCTGGTACATCATCAGAATCAATTTTACCATAGGCAAATGCATATTTAGTCACCTTTGTGTCACTAAAGTACCCAATTGCAGCAATTGTAAATTCCTCAATGCTGAGTACGCCGTTTTTGTCTTCATCCACAATGTTGAATGCTATTTTTGCATCCTCTTCGGAGAGACCGATCGGTTTCACTAATACATTCAGTCGGTTAAGAAGATATTTTTCAGAAGGTGGAAATGTGCAATCTCCGAAACTTACTCATGATGTAGTAAAATTCCTTCCAGCTGAGTTCCCCATTTCCATCGAAATCAAAAGCTTCAAAAACAGGCTTGCAAAACAATTTAAAGAAAGTCTTGAAGAAAGGAAGTTTGGATGTCGTAATCAAGTAATTGGCAAACCTTTGTTTATTTTTGCCAGCGAACCCATATGCAGTCATTGCATTGACTTTGAACAAGTGAGAAAAAAGTTAGATCTACATTGATACATTGTGATGAAAATATGTTTAAAGTTTTCTTCTCAATCACTTACAGACGCGTCTTATACGCTGAAGCAATTGCTTTTTCTGCTCCTCGGATACAGAGATTCCATCTTCTTTCATTAACACAGCAGCCTTGTCGGCCCACAAGACTAGATCTTCGACATTGACACTTTGGTTATTGTCAAAGTCCAAGAAATCAAAGTATCGCTCTATTTTATATTTCTGTAAGTAGCGAGTGAATACGCGTTTAGATTAGCGCAAGGGTTTTCAAAAAGTACAGAGAAAGATAGCACGACATGGTGATGGGAATGAAATATATGGTGGCACCATGTTTTGCTGACTACCGTGTATAGCAAGAAAGCAATAGCAACAGTGTGGTAGCAACAAAAACTTCTAATGAAACGTCTCTTAAACTTGAGTAGGTGTCTGCTGTCCACATTCTACTTACCTGGAAGCTACGATCTTGACAACAAACCATTTTTCTACAATGTAATTTTATGTTGTAAGTGGGATGAAACTATTCAAGGCAGACGTCTGTGTGTTTCTTGCTGACGAGCTGACGAGTGACGAGGTAGATTGGGCCCATTTGAATTCAACCCTTTCTGGTTGGGAGGTGGAAATCGTTAAAATCTACATGTTCAAAATGTATTTTGGAACTGGGAGAATATGAATGTATTTTTCCGTCCATATGATTCTTTCCATCCTATGATATCTCTTTAATATTATCTTTTTAGAAACAAAGAATACTTTAGACTCATAGTCACGTGTCAATCTATTTGCACCCCATTTAATCCAAGTAAGATATCTTGGATCGCAAAAATTCTTTGACCTCTCGTCTCCCTTTCGTTGCAAGGTGAAGTCATTATACCTAAATTGGCTATAGACACTAAAGTTGACGATCCAATGCTTTCTCACACACTTGCACAACAAAACCAAGAGCGACGAGAGCTTGAAAAAAAAATGAAGACGTATCTATTTTCATTCATCGAAATAGACTCATTATAATCTATTCATTAAAACCACAAAAGACTACTACAGGATCATCCCCAGATCCATTTGAAGTATTGATTTGAAGTCATTTGAATTTCTTGCTGGGAAATGTCTGACTGCATATGTCATATAAGGAATATCACACCGGACAAAAATCGAAAGAAGAGCAATGACTTTCTAATCTAATCATCGACTGATTTTTTAAGACTAATGTCTTCCCATTGCTCTGTTATCTACATTGTAGCAGCAGGGTCTCCCATCGAAACGATACATAGCGTGCTAAGTAATGAAGGAGTCACCCAGAAATATTGGCAAGGCTTCTTTTTCTGATCATAAACTCTCAGGTTTTTCAAGACTAGCTTACAATACATCTTTTCAGAGTTTACTCCAGAACAGTTCATAAATTCTAGAAGATAGAATAAGAAACCAGCCCAACCTTCCATCTACGTACAAATAAATCTCAGCATGAAATACCTCGAGACAACTCTTTCAATCGCTATTCTAGCGGTGGTAGCCCTCCCTGAGAAGGTACGATTTTCTTTTTCTATTATTCAATTCAAATACTATTTTTTTCTCAAAAAAACTCTGATTGTAAACCCGAAATAGTGTAATTGTGAGCGACATTGAAAACTTATGGCATCATGTATTGATACTTCTTGTTATGCTAACGGACTTTGCATATTTCTCCCTCCCTTTCTTGTACAGCTACATTGCGTGGCAACAAAGATCTTGCACAAAACACTTTATCTCATGACGATGAAGCCCGTGTACTTGGTGGAACAGACAAAGGAAACACACCAAATGGTAAACCATTCGAGCATATTCAAGGTCAGATTCAAAATCTTGAAGACTTAATTCAAGAATTACAAAATCAAGCAGATACACTCGCCCAAGAAATCTCTGATCTAGAAGAAAGAGTTGAGCAGAACGAAGGTGATATTCTCACTAATATTGACGATATTGATGCTCTCAAGGACTCTACACAACAGTTAGGATCTACACTTGCTGCACTAGCGGCCACAGTAGATGCAAACGAGCAAGATATCGAACAAAAGTTGTCTGACTTTTGAGGAGTTTTGATACATATGTTAGTGGAACTCAGACTCTATTGAATGATCTAGATGCAAGGATTCAGACTAACTCTGTAACCTTAGTTCAGCATATCTTTGATGCTGACCAAGCAATGCAAGGTATGCAAGCAACACTGGAAGGCTTGATCGTTCGCATTGCGAGTCTGGAAACATCTTCTGCAACCAAGACTGAATTGTTGAATAGCATTCGTACCACTAGAACTTGGGTAACTGGTCAGCTCAGCTTGAAACAAAATCGCATTTCATCCGCCTGTCCTACTGGCGAAGCAATTCGCTAAGTCTATTCATCTGGCGGAGTTTCCTGCCAAAAAGTTACAAATGAAGTTGAAATCTATTCACACGAGCGTTCAACTAATTTGTTAGCCTTGACTTGTGACATATATTGTCCATCAACAGATACATTGGTCGGAGGTGATTGGGAATGCACTGACAATCCTATACTGTTGTCTTATGTTACGGAAGACGGCCCATGGTTTAATGGGCATAAAGTTACCCTAAGGTACTCTCTCCTTTTCGCCAGTAAAAGTGTCGCAGTACATGCACTCTGCCGCGAGGACTAAGCAGCTGTATGCCAGAATGCATATCGTACTCACTTCCATGATCATCATTTGCATATTTTCAAGCCACAACAGAAGATCTTTCTACTAGAATTTCTTATCCACACCACACTGCATATTCAGAAGCAAATCTAAACTCTTTATACATATCATCTACACAAAAAGGAGACAGTTCCTCGCCTCTCCTGACAATGAGAAGAATGATCCCTCTTGTTTCTTCTCCTCTCACAAGCACACCATCTTCATCTTTTTATTTCATTTCATGATTGCATGTAGTCCTAACTAGACTGAAAGTAAGCTGCGGACTGCTTCGCACGGCGAGTAAAGCAAAACCTAAAAAAATATACATATAATATATAAGGAATCAATTCTCAATTACAAGAGTGTGTATTAGAGTGTTAGGTACATCATGTTCATTTGGAATAAAAGAGTCAGTCAAGTAGAAAGTAGAAATCGCGATGTTTGTTGTGCTTTGGCCTCTGTCGTCCCTCTGTCATCCGAGAAAGTGGATTTTATTCATCTAAATTGGCTATAGACACAGAAGTTGATGATCCAATGCTTTCCCACACAGCTACAAATTGATGAAGGAGGAAGCAAACAAAAGTTGAACAGCGTATCTTTTCTTCGTCATTCATCATTCCAATAGAGTCTATTTATTAAACCTACAAAAGAGTACTTGAAGGATCATCTCCAGAACCTTTAGAAGCTCATCATGACTCCAGCTTCAACTCTACAAATCATCCTTTTGTGCTTTCTAGGAGTGAATCCCATCTTTTCATTTTCTCCTCTCGACACAAGATATACAAAGAAGAAGAAGAATCATGTTTCTCTATCAGCAACAGCATCCAACAAAAGTAACAACAAAGAACACTCACCGTATCTTCAAGACATGAAAAACAAAAGAGCCTATCCACAACAAACACCGCACGCAGGAAGACACTTTCGCCCCTCTCACCCCAACCAATCCAAACTCTCTCAACGATTCAACCGCTTCAAACGTCATCCACAACGAACCAAAACGAAACGATTCATGGAAGGATGGTATTATCGTCTCACAATCCCTGAATCAAATGTATCATTTGCATTTATATTCAGTATTGAAGATCCATTCGAGTCGGAATTATCACTGAGTTGTGTACAAGTTATGGGACCGAATGATGAATATGTGGTACAGGCTGAACCATCTCATGAAAAGTTTTGGGCGTTTGCTCATTCACAGTCTTTTGGTTGTGTTTTTGATTATAATGCTGATGCTATGGTGAAGGATGATAAGATTGGAAAGAATGAGGTTTTGGAAGTTTTGGATCCGGATGATTTTGAGAAATATGTCAAGGCTGGGTTTCAAATGCTTCCTACGAGATTACAAGGAAAAGTCAAGGGTCATGATGGGTCTTTAGGTGGAGTGTTGGAGAATCAAGGTATTCCAAGATCATGTGATTTTGATGTACAAATTACACCATTGTCGGGATGGGGTGACGATGATCAAGATTTAGAAAAGTCGCGACAAAAGTCTACCGCGGGATGGCTGGCTTCGTATTCGGTATTTGAACCACATTGGCAAGTCACTTTGGCAGATGCAAGGGCTACAGGATATGCTACTTGGAATGGAACCAGATATGATTTTGAAAATGTTCCCTTTTATGCGGAAAAGAATTGGGGTGGTAGCTTTCCTTGTAAATGGTATTGGGTGCAATGTAATTCATTTCAAGGTTTTACATCACCAGATGGAAGTAATAGATTGTCATTGACTGCCGGTGGAGGGATACGAAAAGTACCATTCGGAGGAACAGAAGATCTTGGAATGGTATGTATACACTACAATGGAGTCTTTTACGAAGCAGTTCCATGGACGGGTGACATGGAATGGGAAGTAGATCCTTGGGGATCATGGAAATTCTCTGCCAAATGTACCTCTGGAAAACGTCTATTTGAAGTAGACGTCGTAGCAACCTGTGAAGAGGATGGTGTAGTATTAAGAGCTCCAACACAAGATCTTGGAATGGTATACTTTTGTCGGGATTCCTTTTTTGCCAATGTGGAACTTTCTTTATATGAATTGATCTGGGATAAAGACAAGAAGGAATACGTGCGCGGTAATGCGATATTGGAAAATGTAAAGAGCATTGAACGAACTGGTGCAGTGGAAATTGGTGGTGGACCCTACTGGAATCCTTGGAAAGGTAAATCCAAAATGAAGTCATTCCTAAAGTCATTGGTGAAGCTTCCATATTTGTTTGGAAAGTAAAGAATGCGTTGCAAGTTGCGAGGGTGGAGAGTTTACTTGTGATTAAAATAAATAGCTAGCAATAAATAGAAACTTGGTATCCTATAAGTTATTCCTAGCTAGTAATAGTAGAGTTCATAGTATTATCATCATCTACTCGTTATTATTGAGGAGTGGCAAGTCCATTCAAACTCACCAATGTAATATCATATACAAGAGTCGCATTTGGCGGAATGTTTCTTCTTGGAACACCTTGTGCACCATACGCTAAAACAGGAGGAATAATGACTCTTCTCCGTTCACCTACACACATTCCATTCAACCCAACATCCCAACCCGGTGGAAATTGTCCAAATGGCTGCTTTCCCAAAACAAAAAATATCGAAACATCATTCCCTCTCCCAGGAATCCCATTGTCATCAATTTTAACAGCACTTCCATCAAACACCGCACCAGTTTCAAGTATTTTTCCCACATAGGATATTTCCAAAAGATCATCAATGGTTGCACCTCTACGACACATTTTAGGCGCTACAAGCTGTTGAATGGTAATATTCTGATCATCTTGACTAGTCTCCTCATAACCAAATTTCACACTTCCATCTAAGTTCCGTTGAGTGGTATCACCCTTGGGAGCAACTTGAGTCGTTACTTCTCCTTTATTGGATAAGTTTTTCAAATCTTGAGAAAAGGAATCATTGCGAAAGGTTAGTTCTAAATTTTGTGCATTGGACTGTTTGACTTGTGCAATCATTTGCATGACTCCTTTGGCATCGGTTCGTTCTGCTGACTGATTGTTTATTTTGACAAATATGTAATTGGGTTGTATGTTGTATTGTGCACCTATGGACGATGGTAGAATTGATTTCACGTATACGCGACGATTGGTTCGGAATTCTACATCTGCCACTTGTATTCCTAGTGGAGATTGTTGTACTTTGGACATGGGAATGATGATCTTGACTTCATCTGTCGGTGTCTGTAAAACTTTGTTTGTGTTTAGAGTTGTTACTTCTGTGTTGGTCGAGTCTGTAGGTAATGTTAATGTTTGTTCAGGTGGAAGAATGTATGCCGAGTCTTGGACTGCAAATGAGTTCGTTTCATCTGTGACTACTGCAGTGGACTTGGACGGTGTAGTGATGGAAGCCAGACTGCCAATGAGAATGCCATTCATGAATTCATTTCGTTGCATCATATTTTGATGAGGTGGAGTTTTCTTTCTCGATGACAAAGATGATGATGTGTCGAGGGGGACATGAAATGCAAAACATGAGGAGCAGCAAAGTGCGGCTAGAGCTACAGCAAACAGACTCTTCATTCTTAACTTGGATTGTAGCTATGAATGATGGTGCCTTGGAGTGAGTTGTGATTATGTATTGTATTGGAAATACGTAAAAGGAATAGGTGCATCAGTTTACATGAACAAATTATGAGGCGGTAGGGAAGGCGGAAGGCATTAATTATCCCAAAATATCCATCCTACCAAATCTACCGATCCTACTAGTCCTACATCCCCCTATCCTCTCCCACGAACTACCTCGTCATTGGCCAATACAATAGTAATGCATGTATTGCTATAAAAGAGGTCATCCTGTGATTATGATTGAAAATAAAACAACAACTCAGTCCCAAAACGATTGAAGGCATGTTGTGTTTTAGTAAAATTCTACCATCAATGCCCCATGGGAGCGAAAATTTTCACAGTTGACTTTTTTCATTGAAGAAAACAGAATTTTTGATGCAATGCTTTAAAATTACGTGTACTCATATGATACAGTAGTAGTAATAACTCGAGAAATAATTTCAAGAGATTATGTGCTTGCATTGTTGGAATATGAAATGATTAAAAATAACTTCTACAATCACCTGCGGATTATGCATCAACGGTAAATCTAAACCCAAAGGTCATAAGTGGCGCTCTTCCGGATATTCGTCAAAACCGTCATCATTCCTATCCTCAAAAATCTTTCCATATTCCCGCCATTTCTTTTCTTCATCCAATGATGAGAATCCCATTTTCATCCCACTCAAACATTCCACTAATTCATCTTCATCTCGTGCAGAATGAAGAACAAATTCTATCGGAGGTGAATGTATCGAACTAAATACAAATGATAGACAATCTGAAGATGTAGGTGCATCTTCTGAACAAAATTCATCTTGACCATTTCCCAAACCGTCTTGTAAAGAATTCCATCTCGTAGATGTGAAGCAAATTACAGGTTTATCATTCTCTCTTGCAGCAGGTAAAGAAAGTTTCTCTGCAGCTTCTTTATGAGACATACCATAGCGTAACATCAGCACATCAATTTCAGGTACATTTGCTAGAATACTTCCGACCACATGACTATGAGTGGAGATACCAATATAGCGAACTTTGTCATCTTTGACCCACTGTCGAAGTGTTTGATTGCATTCAACAATTCCGTTCCTATATCTGCTTTCGGATAATCATTATTATCTAAATTTTCTATTTCATCTGGAAGAACATATTCTAAAATAAATAAATCTAAGTACTCATTTCCACAATACTCGAGACAATCAGCTAATCTTTGATCCAGTGAAGCTATAAATCTACTAGTCCCTCCACCGGCTACAAATATATCTTCGCGATTGGTTCTGCATGCATCTTTGATACCATTCATAAAGTCTGGATATCGATGTGGGTTATAGTAAAAGAAAAAAGGAGCTATGCCTTCTTCTAATTCTTGAATGTAAAGTGAAGGCAAAGTGGACGGTTGAGTACTTCGAGCTGCTCCACCGAGACCATAACGAGCTATGGGCAGCCCTGACTTGGAAGTAAATCTTGTTGACGAAAATCCAAAGGCTTCACATGATGAAGAAGAGATTACAAGTACTGCTACCAATAGTTGTAGCAGCATGATCAGCTTCGTTTTGTGATGAAATATCTTGTATCTTGAGGAAAAATGATGTCAAAAAGATACGAAAGATATGTAAGTATCTTTGAGGCAGGTAAAATACGGTTATCTTCGCGCCAAAACGCACCTAGAAGGGACGCCACACATCTTTCATCCTCACATCCAACATTCCAACTGGCGTTTTTCTTCAACTTGCCTGCACATCAACAAGTCCAAGAGGCTAACATTAAAACCTGTCTTCTTCTTCATCATATTTGATTCTATTTCCTTTCTCAATATCATCCACTCCATTTCACTCATCTTTTAATTCATCAAAAATGAGATTAATTTGCGTTCTTTCCATGCTCGCAGCAGCAACTGCATTTTCTCCAGCATCTGTACCACAAACTAGATTGCAATCATCTGCACTATTTGCAAAGAAACCAGCACCAACAATTCCAAACCCATTGAAAGCACTTCCATGGAACGTAAAGAAGGAGCAAGAACGTGAAGCACGTAGACTCAAAACTGAATCTGCCAAACTTCATCGTGAACTAGGAATTGCAGATGATGCTACCTTTGAAGAAATTCAACAAGTTACAAATTCCCTCATTGCACAGGCTGAAGTCGAAGGAGATGTCAAGAAGAAGATCAAGGTTGAAGTTGCAAAGGATCGTATTATGCAAATCAAGTTGAATGAGAGAATGGCTGGTTTGACAGAATTGACAGATGATGCAAAGGCACAGTCTCGTCTTGAAGAAGCAGAGTAAGTTTGATATTTATAGTATTGTGATTCTGTGTCTTTTTTTCTATATCGTTGCTCAAATATTATTTTCATTGAACTTTTAGTGAGGATGAAGACCTTGCACCAGAAGAGAAACCAGATAGAAGTCTAAAGATGCCTGGATTCCTTGATGGACTTATTCAAAAGCCAGATGAAGCATGGCGCAACAAGCAACTTAAAGTATTCGGTATTATGACTCTAGTATGTTGGGTACTTCCACCGATGGCAGAGAGAATTATCATGATCAATTGGCTTCCTGCTGCTGGACAGATTGGTAGACGTGGAATGAGTGACAATATTGAGGCAGATTTCAATCCTTATGCTGGAAAGAGATCACAACCGCATCAGCGAACGGCTATTTTGTTGAGTTTGGCTTTGTGGATGACTTTGAAGGTGTGGACTGCAATGCTTGGAAATATCAAGATGATGTTTGGAGCTAGATACGCTATTGTTATTGAAGCAACTCTTATGAATTTGGGTCTTGGACTCTTCACAGCGTATGCACAAACATACAAGGGAAATAAATAAATATCATGTAACGTAGTTTCAATTTTATAACGTGAAGCCAAGCTTGAAGCTTTTATTCACCAAGTTGTTAGCACCAATCATTGAGAGATTTCTTCGATACAATTAGGAAATCGTCATTGTTGGAGCAAAACATGGAATTAAATGAATTGATCAAACATTCATATTATTGCATAGAAAATGATGCGCCTATTGCCTAGCTAGCTTGTATAATTGTTTGACTGACATTTTAATTTTTGCAGCCTTTGCATCCTGGAAGATCACCAGGTTTCGGATTAGAAGCACGTTCATCAGCTTCGACTCTTTCTGCCATCATTGTTTGAAAGTTTACATCTGGACGTATCGGATCTTTATATCTCGACTCTCCTGGATAAATCCCTGATGCATCTGGAGTATTCCCACCATAGGTCTCAAAGGGATTGAAATTTCTACTTGATCGAGGTTGATTTGGATCCCATTTTGCATATACATCCTTTTTTGCATCATTGTCCCAAAGTTTTCCATCATATTCACCATATTCGAAATATAAAGCTGTCTTTGGATGTATTATCCTTGAAGGAGCGAATGCAGATACTCCAGAAATAAATATTGTATACAAGAAAAAAGTCAACTTTATTGAAAACTTGATCAGTGAGAACTTGGTACAGAAAATGAAAATGCTTGTGCTACGTATAGATCTACCGCGAGCGCTATTGCTGTATCCAAAAGTAAGATTATTAATCAGTCTCCAAGTGCGCCTACCTAGCTCAATCCCATCACGAATGAAGTTACACCAACTTACCATCATTTGTATGGGGGTTTCCAGTATTATTTGTAAGTGCTAATTATTATACAATTTAACAAAGTTACAAGTTGCAGAATGCAATTATTGAAGAAGAGATGAATGGGTAGATTAGAATGACGCGTGTGTGACGATGTTGTGATGATGATGATGATGATATCTTTGGCAGATATATGTGGCTATATACCATAGCTACCTAACTAAAAGGGTCATTGGTTTGAATGCAGGAAGCTTGATGATTCTTTGAGTAAAGATCCACCAACATTTTCCCTTACGTATCTAATCAGGGAACACACTTATCCATGTAATGTCAGCAGACTTCGATAATACCAAAATTTCTACAAACTAAAATATAAAGAAAATATTACATACTTTTTATGTTGTTCGAATTTTGAGAAGATTCGAAAGTTCTGTTCCTCCTGATAGTTCAAACACCATAATTTAAACAGCACCCTGCGACATCATTGCATTAGCAACTCTCAAGAAGCCTGTAATGGTTGCTCCTGTGTACAAATCACCTCTCGCATGAAATTCTTGTGCAGCATTCTTTACGTCAGAATATACTCTTGCAACTTCCTTCTCAAACTGTTCATCCATCGCATTTGGTCCTAGTGCATGATGAATCGAACATCCAGACAACGTCAACACACTTGGTCCGTACATAAGTCCTCTCTTTTTAATAATCTTTCTTGCGTCGTTTGTGACTGCTGAATGACCTCCTTCAATAATACCCTTACATCCATTATCAGCCAATTGAATTGCAGCTTCTTGAGTAATATCATTCATGGCCGCACACGGGAAGCATAGATCACATGAAATATCCAAAAGACTTTCTGGATCATTGAATTGGGCAGTAGTAGAAGCAATAATGTATCTTCCAAGCAAAGCTCCTCTCTCATCCTTGATCTTGTCAATGATCTTTAGCTTTGATTCATCAATTCCATCTGGTTCATACAAATGTCCAGATGAATCCGAGAAAGTGAGAGGGATAGCACCAAATTCAAGAAGCTTCGCTGCAACAGATCTAGCAACCTTTCCAGCCCCAATGATAAGACAACGCTTTCCTTTAAGACTGTCACCCTTGTCTTTGAGCATTTCATTTGCAAAGTATACGACTCCTTCACCAGATGCCTATTGTAAGCGCAAAACAAGGTAGAAAGGGTTAGAAAAAGGAGAAATCAATGAAACAAAAGATACTCATCCTATCCTGTGTTTCAAATAAACTTACATCTTGATCAGAAGTAGAGAGAAAAGGCTTGCCGTTGGAACTACTGACAATGTTAATTCTCTTGTATTGTCCGTACATGTATCCAAGTTCTTTTTCACCTACACCCATGCCCATAGTCGGCAAATCCATATCAGGTCCAATATACTTGACAAGTTCCGTCATGTAACTCTGACAGAATCTCTGAATCTCAGCTTCGGATTTATCAAACGGATTCAAATCACATCCTCCTACAGCTGCACCAATTGGAAACCCAGTAAGACTGTTGCTAAAGACGGAATCAAATCCAAGAGACTTCATAGAGGAAGAATTGATGTGAGATCCAAAGTGAAGACCACCTTCATATGGTCCCAAGGCAGAGTTGTACTGGATACGGTATCCACGGTTCATACGAATAACTCCAGTGTCATCAAGCCAAGGCACACGAAATTGAATCAAACGTTCTGGCTCCATGAGTTGCTTCGCTACAAATGCATATCTTGGATTTCTCTCAAAGATGGGGCTGAGGCAACTCATGTAAGCAGCAATAGTCTCAATGAACTGTGTCTCATGTGAATCACGACGTTTTGCTTCCTGTACCAGTAGGTTGGCAGCCTCGAGTCCAGTTCGGAATCTAACGTCGCCTTGACGGCGAAACAAAGGCTTGTTTCTCCAGTTTTTGGAGAGTGTCATGTTGGAGTGAACATTTTGGTTCTTTGCCAATAGAGTTCTGGATGAGCTTGGCTGCTCGCTGGATAGTACTGATGAAGAAGAGTATTCGCGAAGAGAATTGTTCTGGATACCATTGATGACTGCACTGCTGCTGCCAGTATGGATACGTGATGAAATGGCCGAAGCCGATACTTTGCTCGAACGAAGACGGCTCAACATTTTTGAATGTGTTACTTCTGTAGAAGACTAGTTTATAAGTCAATGTCTATCTGATCTATTATTTAACTTCCCTTTTCAAAAAGATACATGAACATTCATCGCATCACTGCATCTTCTTCCGAGTTTCATGGTCGATGTTTGATGTCAACAGAACAACATAAGAACCCCACCGAATTGTATCTATTTGAAAAAGAGAAGGGAAGAGAAGAGAAACAGATGCTTTTACCAGGTTTTTACCTTCTTGATTATTGTCACAAATCTAAATGTTTACTCTCTCACAACCTTTATCTCGATCTCACCTGCGCTCAAAGCACAGCAGTCATACCACATTTACCAAACAAAAATATATAAATTCAGCTCCAATAAAAATAAATATCTTTATAGATTTTAAATGTTGAATAAAATCACTATTTACACTAGTGTCCTTAGTTCTTGCGTCTTCCCCTTCTTCCCTTTTGCTTTGCAGCAGCTTCCGCTTCTGCCTTTTCCAAGTTCTCATAGTATTGCTTGGTCAAACTGTACAAGAGAACTCCTGAAATACCAATACCTGATCCAATTCCAGCCTGTACTGAAACTGGATTACGGAATACAAGAACAGAAGCAACCATGATGAATACACGCTTCATGGTATTTCCAACTGCAAGAGTCACCGGATGAACATTACTGAGTGCAAGATACATGACTTCATTGTTCAAGTAATGGAAAAGTCCAGAAGTAATTACAGATTTGACAAGGTCATTGGATGCAATAGCATTCTCTCCAGTAGTAGCCTTTGCCCACAATTCCAACAACAATCCCTTTTCAGCAATCAATGCAGCTGGAATACACAAAAAGAAGGATGCAATAGTCACAACTGCAAAAAGATTGACAGCATTCATATTCTCTCCAATATAACTAGTCATACCGGTCTTACTCACAACTGCTCTCAATGCAAATGATAAGTTACTAGACATGGCCATCCAAAATGCCAACCATGAAAAGGAACGTTCTTTCAAACATGCATATCCTACACCTCCAACCACAGGAATAAGAGTAGCATATACTTGCGGTTTCATCCATTTACCAAATACCAAACCGGAAATCATTGCTGAAAAGAATGGTTCAAGAGCTTTGACAATGTGTGTGAAAGATACCGGTCCTGCACCTAGAGACACCATTGAAAACAATTGTCCTGATCCATGGTAGGTTCCTACTTTCCATGCGATTTCACGTCCCTTTGCTGTTAGTTTTGGTGTAGCTCTTAATTTAGTCATCCAGAGAAGTGCAGCGTATAATCCTCCGATACCAAGTTGAATGGTTCCTACTGTCACTGGTGCAGGGATAATATTCAATAGCTTTTTGTTCATGACTAAAGAAATAGGGGTAAGTTTTTAATCATGATATTTTATAAATGATGTACATGTATACTGTAGAAATGGACTTACTGTTGTAAATAACATTGAGAGCATACCAAAGTCCAAAGTAGAAGCCAATCTTGAGTCTCTCTTTCATTCCAGTATTGGCCACTTCAGGAACCTCGACAGCTTTCTTGGCTCCTCCTCTAGAGTGCATGACTGACAATGACTCAACATCATCTTGAGCTACAGGAGATTGAACGAGACTTTGAGTCTCCTCAAAGGAACGAGTATTGTGTACAAAAGGTTGCTTACGATGCATAGTACTGATGACTGAAGAAGGGGAAGACTGGATTGCTTCAATGGATGTCAATGTGGTCGAGAGTACACTCAAACAAACCGCAAAATTACAAAACTTCATTTTCCTATCTATTGATACTTCTCAAATGTGGTACTGTGAGATTATGAACAGAATTATTTACTATTTATGTTGCTGTTGAAATAACAACAAATCTCATAAGGAAGGGGCAATCAAAAAGATTCAACGGCCAATCAATCCAATCATGTGTGTCTTCTCACAAAAAGGATGGACGGACAGACGTTGGAGGAAAGGGTATCTTTGCTCTTCGCGCCCTTTTGGGCTGACTTCATTTTTGTTAGAGAAAATGTACCTTCATTTTGATTGATTGATGACATGAACTAATGAAGACCATATTTCTAGCAATATAATCTACATGTTTACTATCATTCGTAGTCTCTCGAAGTCCAGCAGAAGTGGTTCTAGGTAAGACCAGATGTATATGCTTCCCTGGAAAATCTTTGCATCAAATTTGCTGACACCAAGAATTTAGACTCAACGTCCATTCTTAATTACATCCTATAATATTCATGTCATTATGAAATACAAAATGAACACACTACATCTTCTTTTTATAACTAGCCATCTCTTGACTAGCATAAGGGCACTCTCTACATCAACACATAAACTAGTCTGGTTCCGCGATCATGCTCTTCGGATCCAAGACAATGAAGCACTTCACACTGCCATTACTGAAACGGATGAAAATGGGTCCATTCAACCTTTTTATTTATGGCAAAGTAGTGCTAAAGATGCAACATATCCTAATCCCGTCAATACACAAACAGGAGGAACAGCTCGGGATGTATTTACAGCTACAGCTTTAAAGAGTTTAAACCAGACATTTCATGGAAATCTTGCAGTAGGGCTTTTAGATTCTTCTCCTAATGAATGTCAAGCAACATCTATCGCCAAGGAATTGGTGCATATTTGCAAATCATCAAATCTGAATGAAATTTTCTATCAACGTTCTTACAATGATGAAGTGGAGAATGTGATTGCAAAAGAGTTGGAAAAGAATGGGATAGATGCAAGAGTATTTAGTTCGTATACTTTATTGGATTATGAAAATCGTCAAGTTCCATGGGAAAAAATTGTCTTGGATGATCCATGGCGTTCACCTTTGATTCCATATGTAGAATATGTACAAGATACTATTGAAGAAGAAGGATTGAAGCCGGTGTTGGATATTGATGATTGTAGTTTAAAGAAAGCTTCTTGTGCCGATATTGCATTGACGTGTCCTTGTGATGTTGATGAATTGAATGAGAAAGTAGGTATTACTCCTGGAAATACGGAATGGGGCAAGTCTATTGTGAAAGAATGGCCAGCAGATGAAATTTCTGCTCAAAAAGCCCTGACGAATTTTCTAGATTCTTTGGAACAAAAGGAAGATGACGATGCGAAGAAAACAACTCATCTGGCATCACTTTTGTCGCCATATTTAGCTCGAGGATTGATTTCACCAAAGCAAGTGTATAGTGGAATTAAATCTGTAGTAAAGGAACGGGATGTAGGATCTATCGTTCGACGCATTTGCTGGCGTGACTATGCATACGCTGTAGCCAAACTATTTCCAAATGTCGTAAAAGGAGAACCAATCCGAGATGGATACGATGCTGTCCATGACGGTGTAGATCTAGAGGAAGAAGAGCAACAAAAAAGATTAGACAGTTGGAAAGAAGGGCGAACTGGATTTCCTCTAGTAGACTCTGGGATGAGAGAATTAGTTGCTACAGGCTATATGCCCCAAAAGGTACGACTAGCGTGTTCCACTTTTCTTGTAGAGGGTCTTGGTCTCCCGTGGCGAGCGGGTATGCAGCACTTTGCTGAATTCTTGGTAGATTATGATGAAGTTATCAATAGTAATATGTGGCAAAATAGTGCATGTGTTGGATTAGATCCCTACTATATGGGCATGAATTACAAAAGACGTCAGTATTGGGATAAGGAGGGAGATTATGTTCGAAAGTGGTGTCCTGAATTGACCTCATTGCCTGACTCTATAGATATAGAGGTTGGAAAGACAACAAAAACAATTGATTGTCTCTACGAACCATGGGCATGCCCACCGGAAATCTTGGAAAAATGCGAAATAGAACTTGGTGTTACATCAAGAATTTGTGACGAGAGACAAACTAGATCAGATTATTTTGCAAAGGTTAGAATGGAAAGATCAAAATGGCCAGCCACAAAAATTGATGACAAGAAAAGAGACTTTGTCCAACTAGGAGATATTGCTAGAATTGGGATGTTCACACCAAGAGCGATCCAACTCAAAAGGATAAGAGATTAAATAGCAGTTTACAGAGAATAATCTAATGCCTTCGTCTTGTTCAAAAACTTGCCAATTTCCCTTCCAGCGTTTTCCTCGCTTCGATATGAGGAACCAAGGACAAGATCAAAGTAGTGACCTCTTCCCTTTGGAGCGCCTCTTCTCGTTCGCCTTCGACCAGTTTCGAAATCTTCAGGCTTAATGTTACTTGATGCGAAGACATCATCTCTTTTTTGTTCCATTCTAGCCATATTTCGAAGTTGAGGAATGTAGAACGACCAATAAGATTCTTGATCATTGGATGAAAGGCTAGTGAAAGACAAAGTCAGATCAATCAATGTTAGAACAAGTAAAAGCAACGAAATGTATGTCTTGACAATGGTCTACTTACAATCTTGGGTGATGAATCAGATCGTTAGCATAATATGGGATAGCGTCTTTCTTGTAAGAAATATCAAACTCAAGACAATCCATATTGGACGATGTCTGTAAAGTATCCTCGTACTTTTCGACACCTTGCTGGAAATATTGGTTCAATGCAGACTTCATCGTGTTTCTATGAAATGATTCTGTTGAATTTGGCTTATAAAAGAACATGTCATCAGTTTCCTCATCTTCGTCTTCCTCTATAGCTTGATTCGAAGCTGATTGCTCAAAAGTTTCCTTTTGCTGTTTCGAGAAATGGGCTTCATTAGATATTAACGTCCTCTCACGCCTTGTGGAAGGAATTGTGACAAAGCATTCCGACAATCCTCCTAAAACGGATTCATGTTCCCAGCCACAACGGGATGAAATCTCTCTACTCATTTGGGTAGGAGTACAGTTATGGATCCCTCCTTCAAAGCACGGTAATTCAAAATTATCATGACTTTCTTGAAGAAGAGCATAATCACTCATATCAGCCATCGTCTTGAAGAGTGAATCCATTTGGTTTTGGCATTCTTGTGAGGGCTTTTCTGTAGTGATTTCTTGGTATTTTGACGTTTCTTCTAATGCCGACACTTCGGTCAATGCCTTTTCCAGCATCTCGTCTAAGTTGACATCATCAGGGGAAGGCTTTTCATCATCACTAAAATCGTCATCATAAGGAAATGAATAATGTAGATAAACGGGGAGATCCATTGCCTCTGTATTGAACAAGCCTTCGGAAGACAAGCTAAAACCAGACTTGGACGTTGTTGTAACTTGAATCCTTTTGTACATGGTGTTGAGAGATTCTTCAAGAAACCCCCTATTGTTTTTCATGTATCCATTTGGCTTCACATTACTAGGAACCTTACATGGAGGTACGGCAGTAATGATTGTTTTGCTATCAACAACCTTTGATTTCAGAATTTGGTCACCTAATCTAACTTCAACGTTGTCACCATGGAAAAATTCTCCATGTATTGTAACAACTGTAAATTTGTGAGATGGGACGCTTTGAGGTTCAATGTTGTGCACTCGAGGGGCATGAAATTCCAGCGGCGTGCACGAAATCCATGAATCATTTGTTACATTGCTCACTTTCTTCTCTTGATTAGAACGGGATTTCCCGATTGAGAATAATTGCATTTCGTTCATAATTCTCCTCAAATCACAGTTGCAAAGTCTCGCTATATTTTCCAATCCTCTTTTGATTTCATCTTGATCTTGTCCTTCATTCCACTTAAGACCCTCCATTTTCGAAACTTGAGTCATTTTTGAGCCACATTCCAAAGGAGTGGGCCTGATTAGTGTAGAAAGATTATACCTAATAGTTTGTGATTTTTCCAATTGCGTAGGCAGATTTGTAGCTGTAAGAATGATTGGACATTTTGCTTTCTTTGATACGGTTCCAAGGGTTTGCCAAAAACCATTGTCACCATCAGACTCAAAAATTAAATCTACTTCATCAATCAGAATGACTGCAAGTGATGGTCCAGAAGAAGTCTCATCGTCATCTTCTGTAAGTACTCCACCAAACATGTTATCGTCCCTTTTCAGCCCTGAAAGATTTGATAAACTTTGGGTACATTCCTCGATTTCCTTCTTTAACGCTTTGCCACCGCGATCAGCCGATGTGTTGATTTCAATGAGTGTACACTGGCAATGCTTTGCTGCTGCATATACCATACTAGTTTTCCCAGTTCCAGTTTCCCCACTGATAACATATACACTTTTGAGCCCCGAATCTTCATCATCTGACCACAGGTCATCGTCGTCATGATATTGTGTTTTCTTCCTTCTCTTTTTCTTGATACTTCCCCTAAACTTTGCAGCTCTCTCTGCTCTTGCCTCGCAAAGTTGTTGCCGATGATCTTTCCAATCATTTATAAATTCAACTAAATCAGTTGCAACTTCTTTATTGACATCTCCATGTACATCATGAGGAATAGATTTGATGGCATACTTTTCACACCATGGCTGTGAAGAAGGTAGAGAGCGACTAGTATCCAATGGACGAAATACTGACGAAAAGTTTTGGAATAAAAAGTCATTTTCGTTTGCACACGAATCTTGATCGACCAATGTCTCTGTGTAATCATTGACAGGTGGTGCCGAGACACTATCAAACCCAATCAATGATCTTTGAGAAGCAACTAGATTGTTGTAGTTATTCTCGGATATCGATTGAAGCTTCTCCTTGCAAGTTGTATCTTTCTGTGAAGTCACAAGAGAAGGATTGGGAAAAAAGGGTGGATACTTTTGTAAATCTCGTTCCGTCACTTCCACTGCTACAGTCACTTTCACTTTCTTGGAAGTGGTAGTATTTGGCCTTGCATTCGATTTGGCAATATTTTCCTTGTTCATACCACGACCATCCAAAACAATGACATTCGATTGTCCATTCAATTGTTTTTGTTTCCTCTTGACCTCTTCCTTCTCCTGTAGCCTAGCTTCATACTGCTTTTTACGAATTTCATCTCTCTTTTTCTGTCGTTCCTTTTCTTGCTGCAATTGCTTTTTACACTTGGATGCAAATTCAGCAGCTCGATGTTCTGCCAACATTGCCTTTTGTTCTTGTTCCGACAGGAGAGAAGGAGAATTTTCATTCGCCTTGACTGATGTAGTATCTGCAGCCTTTTTCCCTTTTTGAAAAATGGATGCAAAGGCCATGGTTCTTGGTGTTTTATCATTTTGCTTCTTTGCAGGCTTTTTCGGTTTCATTGTATCATTCTTTGCCTTTACGACAGTCTTTTTCTTTAAAAATATCGATGCAGTTGGTGCATTGGCATTCTTGTTCTTTTTACTATTCTTCAATTTTGATTTTGCAAATGGTCCCATTGCTTCGACTACTTGTACTTCTGGTGATGAATCTACAAGTTCAATCACTTCTGCTTTTGCTTTCAATGTCTTTTTCTTGGCTTTTGGTTCCTCTTTTTTTGTCGTTTCCACCATGCAAATTTCACAGTCATTGCCAAATTTGCAATCATGAATCAATATCTCTGTCGACTCTACTTCCTTTGTGTCAATGACAGTCTTTGTTTCCGCTTGACTCTTTTCTGCATGGCTCTGTAGAAACGTCAGCTTTTTCGGATGCAACGGAGTATCTTCAAAATTAACAGCAACTTGTTGCTTCACCTCTACCTCTTTTGCAGCAGGCATAGACTCTTTTAAAGCTTCCTCTTGTTTTTGCTTTTCTCCACATAATTCTTCATGACGACAGGCTTCGTCAAAATCATCAAAGGTGGCTTCTCTACAAACATCGCAGACCCAACGATCCTTGACAACTTGCTTTTTCATCACGTCTCCTTCTTCGTGATTGCTCACTGCTCGAATTATGCCTGTATCTGGTGAAATAACGGAGCAGCTATTGATATTGTTTGTGTCTGTAGTAGATTCTTCTTCTTGAGTCAAGATGGGTTGGGAAATTTTGGAATTGATGAGAGGCTGCTTGATTGCTTCCGTCTTCATTTCGTTGATGCTCAATGGAAGCAGTTTCGAGTAGCTCTTTTTAGCTTTGATTTGATTTCAATAGTGAGCTATGGGGCTACTAGTGATACTTTTGAAGAGCAGCTTAGCTTGATCAAATGAGAGTGCATGCTCATTCTAGTGTAGTAGAACTGATGCTACCTCTTCTTGTTGTTCACAGCTTCTTTCATTTTCTGCGCGGGCAAAGCAATAATTTAGTTAGAAGATGCATACACGACTTAGAAAGCGGCGCGAGAAGGTTGCCACAGAGGAACGTCATTGTCCATGAATGCGTTTTGGGAACATCTACTATTCACAAGTTAACTTGCACTTCATATCTTGTCTAGAAATTATTCTTTAATTACAGATACTTTCACTGTGAGTTAGGGTTGATCTTGGTGTTAGACAGGCAAAGCACTTTTTAGCTGACCTTCGGAAACTAGCGCAGCTAGCCCAACGGAACGTCATTTTCATATTTCAAGAATATACGGGACATGGTGCATTTTGGAAAATCTATTCACCAGTCAACTTACGCTTCACACCTTCAATCTAGAAGCAATTCTCTGATTATAGTTATTTCTACTGTAAATTTCATATGAAACAGTATAGGACATGTTAGGGTTGATGTTCTCCCCGAAAAAATGTAGTTATAACTTTTACAAAATTTAAATTACGGTATTCGATCGTTTCCTCCTTTCTTCTTTCTCTGCCTTTATTTTCTTATCCGCTAATTCGTCAAATTCTTTCTTCATCTTTTCAAGTACCAATCTTCCCTCAATCATCCATCGGATGTTATTTTGGCGGACACCATTCACCAACAAATTCGCATGGTCTAGCTCCAACACACCCGTTTCTGCTACACGACAAGCTAAAGGCATGGTGTAACTCTCAAAAAAGGCGATTTGATTCTCATGCCATTCCACCACTGGATTAGGTCCACGTCCATCATCAAAACATTTCTTTTGTTCAAAGAATAAACGCTTGCACCAGGCAACCATTGTCTCCCATCCTTGCATGTTGGCAGCTACATCTGCAGCTTTCATCAGTTGTTCCAATATGACAATCACTTTGAACTCGTCATTCTCATCTTGATCTTGCTCCAATGATTCATTTTTGGATGCTTTGTATGGATCAATTTGGTTTCCGGATAAATCAAGAGCTCGGCGAATTCCTAAGCGGAAGTGAAACTTTTTTCGATCTAGAAATAAATTGGGAGGTTCTGTGAAACGCCGAGATTGTCTCCTCAAAGTATTTCGATCCGTATGACTGCTGGATCTACGCAGCATTGTTCTCTTGATCTGGATCTTGTGTTCGCTTGTCGAAAGTGAGGGTTCTTCCATACTTGCTGATTTGTGATAAATCTTTCTTTTGGTATCTAAGCTCGATCTTTTCCCTGTTGCTTGTACAAATACAGATGAATCATTAGAGTATTCCGAGGACACAGATAGGTCGTCTTCGTATTGATTGAGTAGGCCCTTGATCTTGTCCATTTCTCCACAAGAAGACTTTTTGGTCTTTAACTTTTTCTCCAAAAGTCCTTCAGGAAGGAGAAAATCTTCCTTCTTGTCTTCATTATTTGCAACTAGCAGTTTGGCTTCTTTTGTTTCTTCATCAATGGTTTTATCAATGCCATTCTGGGCACTCTTGATAGATACACTACTCTTTGCAGTTTTGACACCTTCATTTTCAATTTCCTTTGTTTCATGAACAGATGCAAGACTTTCATCCGGATTCTTCTTTTTCTTTCTCTTTCGTCTGTTTGGTTTCAATTTTCTCAAGCTCTTTCGAAATGATTGCATCTTACTTATTTTCTTTTTTCTTTGCTTGATTTTTTCCAATTCAGCTCTAAATTGTTGGATACTCTCTTTTTGGTCATCCGATTGTGCGGACGATCTTTTGGAAATTATTCTACCCGACCGTGATCCAAATGATATACTACCTCGATGTCTGAAAAAACTTCGAACAAGTTTGTGACTCACTTGATCTTTGACCTCTTTGGCCAAGGGTGCAGTCTTCCATTCATTGCGCTTCTTGACTTCTGCAAAAGTCAAAGATTTTTGCGGTGCCAAATCTGACCGAGATGGAGGCTCGGCATTATCGTTTGAAGCAACATTCTCCAGACTCAACGGGTTTTCGAGTCGGTCATGACCAGTAGAAATTTGAGAATTATTTGAAAATTCAATCTCTTCAATTCTTTTGCAACCACTATTCCTTAAAACTGTTGTTCGGCGCTGGGAACCGATACTAGCAGATCTGAGGCTGGCTCTACTAAAATCGTCCTCCTCCCTAGGTGGCATCATGAGTATATTCTGCTGCTTTGGTTTCTCGCCAAATGCTTCTTTCCATTTAGACTTGACAATCTGTACTCTTTCCGGAGATGCAATATCTGTACACAAAACTATATCAATCACAAGTTTTCTGAACTTCATATACTCTGCACTTTCGATGAAAATAACAGTCCGTAAATCATCAAAGCAATCTTTCATTAGCAAACTAAAGGCAATAGCCAAAGATCTTTGTTCTGCAACGGACTGATCATTGTATAGAATAGCTAATTCATCGCACTCTAGAACTAGCTGCCGATTACTCACACCAGTATGATCTACATCGTGCACGAGAGCGGAAAACAAAAATGCAAGCTGTGTCAATGGATCTGCCTTCAATCCGTAAGTGATACGGTTCGGCTTTCGTATCGGAGAACATGATATCATACCAGAGTAATCGTATTCGCATAGAACCATATCTAATAGTTTATGAGCTGACATGAATACATGATACGCATGATCTCTGTTATGATATGAGACTCCCCTATAACCCTCTAGTATTTGAGATATATAATCATACAACTGAGATATAACCGTGTCTTGAATTGCCTCTGGCCAGATTAAGATCTCTGTAGATGGAAGTCCGTCGCCCTTTTCTTCTTTAATTTCATCACTAGAATCTTGAAGGACTTGCTGCTGATTTTTATTGCAGTAATCAATGAGGGTGTGACATATTGTACTTGTACTATAATCTGGAAATTCTGGTAAATTTGGCGTTTCGCCTCTTTTCGATAGCACACCGATAATTCGTATGAGCATGATTGCCAAGATTCGGTCTGCTAGGAGATCTACGTCTTCGATTCTATTTCCTGGGTTATTCATGTCAGCCCAACTATGTGAACTAAGTTCAAGCCCAAGCTCTATTGTCTCCATTAGCGAAGGGGGCTGCTTCCGAGCGCCATCTGCTTCGTCCATTTTCAGTAGCTGTACACTATAAGATCTCTTGGATATATACTTGCTTTTGAAGATAGCTATGGGTTGGTTTTACAATGACTATTGGATGATGACTTACGAGTAGAGATCGACGAACTCTCTCTCTTTAGTTGAACCTTTGTTTTCACGCTCTTCCCCAAAGGTGCACCCGCACTGCAAGTATCTGTGGCACTTCGGTCTTCGGAGTTTTATGACACACTCTCATCTTTGCTTCAACCTGACGTTTTTATCCAGCTAGGCTTCTAGAATGCATATAGAGCTATCTAAAAGAGGGTTCTTATTCGACGATCTCTGAACTTCTCATCATTCCATCGAAGAACAATTCAATGTTGTCAATCAATTGACAACCCGCTTCTCGTCCCTCCAAGATCTCCTAATTCTTCGGAAAACTGTAGAGCTTATAAAAAGCAATAATACAAAAAGAATCATGACAAACATAATCGGAAAAGGCGATCCTCTACTAGCATCTTCAGGATTGATGATGGACTCTCAGCAGGAAACAATGTCTACACGCGATTCAATGCTGCATAATGATCACTATCAGCAAGCTAAAGCTGATCCACTTTTTGATGCAGTTGTTCAGCACGATATGAAATTAATGCATTCGGAGTATCAAGGACACGGAGATAACTTGATGGATGCATTCCTTAACCAATGGGATGAAGGGCAAGCAGGAAGGATGCATTCTCAACAGGTTGCTGGCAGTCCAAGCAAAGATAACAAGGGAGACCCACTCTTTGATGCATTTGCTCCTCCAATTCATTGAAGACTAGATGGAGAACACTGATCTGATCTTTCTAAAGATATACCACGTGATAGCGGATATACTAATTTTTGAATATTGCAAATGAACTAAGCAACCACATTTTGTTTACTGTATTTTTAAGATCTTGCTTTCTGATTACTGCTACTGTTAACTTTTTTACCATTTCGATCTTCTAGCTTTTGGGAGAACGCTGTTTTCTTCCTTATTAAGGTACCTCTCTTCTCTCTACTCTCAAGGTTTTGCGGATGCTATACTGTGCACTAAAAAGATATAGTAGTTACGTCGTGTCAAAATAGAAATTCTTCTGCATGTAAATTATAGTGTGTTCGGGTTTCGGGTTCTCAAAAATCTACCAACCAATGTGTATTTTCTCTTCTCTGTTTCGAATATCAATTACAAAATTTGTATCCCATTGTTCATATCTTTCCATCTTACTTATAAAAGAGCGTAGAGCCTTTCTAATATGAGGACGTAAAGATTTAGTTAGAATAAAGGTATGTGAAAGCAAATAACAAAAAGATGTGCTTGGGCCTGCTTGACGATGAGTCCCATCTTCGTTTGTTGACTAAAATGGTCGAGAGAACCTTCAATCATACACGAACAAAAAATACTTTTCTCTCTCTTATTTCTACTCACATTATTTTCCTTCAGTTGAACAATGATGTAATTCCACACATTAAGGATCATCGATGCTCAAGGATATTTCTCTGTGCACGATAAGAATCGCCAAGGGAGAAGTGGTCATATGCAACTGAAATCTGACGCACCATAACAACTACAGTAACAAAACTTTGCGTTGAGAATTCAATCGCGTTCATATCACACTTATCACAAGTAAGTGTGCAAGAGCTCTAGTAGTAACTAGGCTTCACTAAAAACATGTCATTATCAATTTTGGGTATCGATTATGGCAGTAGTGATGATGATGATAGTGGGTTTAGCGATATCTACAACGAGATAGATGCTCTTTATGCCGAAGAAACAAAGAAATTGGATCAGATGGTGGATGAAGTGTTGGCTGACGAATATGTGTCAAGTAGTAGTAGCTCAAACAATAGTTCAAATCAATCCTATTCTTCCAGCGAGGAAAGAGAAACATCTTCAGGAGAGGAAAGGGAATCATCATCTGATGATAGTGATGGCACAGAGGTTACTAGTAACAGACAAGGTGATGTTCTCATAGAATCATTGAAAAGTCAGGCAGAAATGTTGAAATTAAAGATGATGTCAAGTAGAAGTATGAGTGGTTCGCTCTCACCTAGTGAGAAAAAGTTTTCTGAGTATGAGTCACAGCAACATAACGATGATCATTTAGGTATCCAGCAAAGTGTTTACGATGATATTGATGATATTGAGAGAATAGAGTCTCAGGATGAAACGGTTTTACCAGATCAATATGTTTTTGAAAATATTACCAAGCTTGCAAAAGATGATGAATTGGGAAAAGATGGTATCATCGACGAAGCACAAAGTCAAAGTCAGGATTTAGATCAATTGTTGAGTTTCCAGAAAACAGCTAATAATAGCCTGTCAACCGATCAATATCTGAGCATCAGTCCAGAAAAAGAGTCACTCAGTGAAGGTCGTGATAACATGCACCAAGAGCTAGTAGTCGACTCTAGCTCAAATGCTGAGGGTGTCGTGCAAACAGTGAATAATAGTCTGTTATCGGAACCAGATCAATCCTTAACCTTAGTTCCAGAACGAAAAGAATCATTAAGTGGAGGTCTCGACGACATGAACCAAGACCTATTAGTAGTTCAGACATTTGATACCGGCGAAGATGAATTTCTTTCAAGTCCATCCGGTTCCGAGAAAGATGTAGAAAATGGAATAGTAAATGAAAAGGAAAGATGCAGCGATTCAAATGGTCATATGTCTCTGAGTTCGGATGTAGTTTCTCTATTATTCGTTTCACGAACATGTATGAGCTTTCTTCTTGTCATACTGGCATTTTTGCTCAAATTTGCGATCCTTACAATCATCTCTTTTAATGAGTTCTTTTTTCCTTCTGATACCGAGAAAAATCTTTGGATATGGACAATACCAATGGACGTGACTCTGTCAATGAGAATACTACAAGGAGTTGTATTACTATTTGTCGTATTTGCAGTGGCAGTATACATCTTTGGTAGCATACAGATGATGATCGTTCTCAGATCCAACAACACAGCATTTTGGAAGCAAATCTATCACTTGACCAAGTCATCGAGAATAGGATCTTTCTCGAGAATACCATATCTACTAAGATTTTTTGAAGGTCTCTTCATTCTTTTTGCATCGTTGCTAGTGATTGTTCAAATCAAAGATGTGGTTCCACTTCTGACTGGAATTCTAGTTATCAACACGCTTCCATTCATAGATAGTCTGCTGTTCAAGGTTGTTGAATATGGACTTGTAGGAAATCAAAACCAAAGATACATATGGGTGTGCAAACAGGTCAAAGTTGAATACTCTGGAATCAAATTGATGCGTGGGGTGTTTTTCTTTGTAGCTCTTATTTCCTATACTGCTTGGGGTTTGACTATTGACGCTCAAGAGAGGGGGAATTTCATATGGAAGAAACCAATGAATGTGAACTGTACTACAAACGATCATGCAGACCATAATTACGAGGATTGTAGTCAAGATTCTAATGATTCTCCTTCTCCTTGCGATCAAGATGAAGATGGAAACTGCTTGATCAGTGTGGAAGGCATGCCAGGTTGCAAAGTAGCATCTTTGGATTTTGTGAACAACAAGAAATGCGATTTGATCTACAACACTACTGAATGCTCATATGATTTTGGAGACTGCAAGCTCAAGCGTATTCCGCATCTACCCGGCTGCAAAGCAGTGGAGGAGTTTTTAGGTGATGGAATCTGTGATGAATATTTCAACACGAGTTTATGTTTGTATGACTATGGCGATTGCATATGAAGAAGAGAATAACAATGTTCTTTACAATTAGTTTAATATAGTCCAATTGTACATTACCGCTTTTTGTTTTTATTCTTATTCTTTTTACCCTCGCCAAATTGTTTCACATGAACATCTGCACCTTCCAAAAATGTAGCGTTCTCATGAACAAATACAAACTTTAAAATGACTCTCTTACCCTGTTTTAGAGGAGAGACAGCATGACGGCAACCAAGTTTCTCTCCTGCAAATAATATGATGGCTGAATTCTTTTCAGTTTGAACTTCCTTCATTATTTTCTTTTCCCCATCTTTCTCTTCCCATAGTGTAGAGCAATCTGATGTATTTTCAATTGTAAAAACTACTTCGATCTGTTCCGGTGAAAAAAGCACATCATCGTAATGCATTTCCATTGAGGCTCCCCTTTGTTCATATATTCGCATTTCTATAGGCACAATATCAGATATAACCATTCTACCATTAACACTTTCATTCGAAGAGACCAATTCATTGATGAGTTTCATGAAATTGCCATTTTCATTGCTTAGTATAGAATATATCTTGCTGTCAGATGGGATCCGAGCACCCGTCCTATTTTTTGCCACAGAGCTGGTGGTTTCTTTCACAGTACTCAGAGAGAGGGACTCTAATTCTTCAACTACATCTGAGAACTCATGTTTGGATAGAACAGATGTCTTGTACAGCATTCCATACTTTTCAAATTGTTGAACATATGCTTTCTTGTTTCCTTGACTTTGATACTTTAACCAAGGCTTGTCATCTACATTCACTTGTACGAACGCGTTGACTTGTGAAATGAGGGCGACTAGCAGTATTATATGGTGATGGTATGATATTGATTTCATTCTTTTTCTTCGTCGTCTACTCCTAAAATATATTGATTATGCGATCGATGATGGTAAATAATTTGTAATTTGTGCTGCAAATTCTATGGCCAAGATCGATGATGGACACAGGAATAACAAACATGGAAGACGTCGTTTTGACGTGTCAATCAAAATGTCAATTTTTGAAATATTTTAGAAGCTTTGCATGATACTTTAGTATTAAGACTACTTTAGACTGCTATACTTTACTTGAGATAACCATACGCCTTGAGTTTCTTCTCATCTTTTCTCCAGTTCTTATCAACTTTCACCTCAAGATTTAAGAAGACCTTATCTTGTAATAACTCTTCCAGCTTTTCTCTAGCTTCTACACCAACTTCTTTTATCTTTGCTCCTCCTTTGCCAACAATGATTCCCTTTTGAGAATCTCTTTCGACTAATATCGAAGCTTTGATGCGAATGATAGGTCTCTTGTCGCCCTCTCTTGGCTCTCGGAATTCGTCAATACGTACCTCGCAACAGTAAGGAAGCTCCTTGGAATATTTTGTAAACAGTACTCCACGAATTAGCTCTGCGCAAAAGAATCTATTAAATAAATAAAAAAGTTAGAAGTTGAATTAAAAGACACTGAAATAAATACAAACAGTTTGGTAGCTCAGTCAAATCATAAGTTTTCTTTACACAAAGTCAACACGGCCGACTAAAGCCGCTTTTGTTGTTGACCTTCAGTGTAGCTGGTAGAACATCATAGCTAATACGAGTATAACAAAAGTTGATACGCATCTTCATTCTTACCTTTCATTTCTATCTGTCAAAGTATCAGGGTCATAGAGCGGTGGACTGACAGGTATAAGGTCAAGAGCTGTCTCGTCATCTATGAATTTCACTCCAGGCAAAAACATACCTGGAATCGGTCTACCTAGATCACGGAAAGCTTTTCCTACATCAGGACCTCCGCATAGAAGAGTTCTAAGAGCTGTAACACCTACATCGTCATATCCATTCATTGCTGAACAAGGAATAATGGCAAGAGCATCAGGTACAAGATTTCTCCAATTACCTACAGCGTCCTCGACTGTGACAGTCCTTCGATACAACTGTTCTGGATCTTCATTGTCAGAGTTGTGGAACTGGTCCCCATCCTTAGAAGCATCTTTGGTCACTTTATCAGCTAGATCAATTTTGTTGATGACTACGATTTTCTTCTTATCACAAAGATTAAGTTTCCTAAACAATTCATCATCTGGGATTGGGGTGGAGAACATGTCTGTAATGACAAGTACAACATCTGCATCTCTGAATGCTCCAGCAACTGCCTCCATCATACCCTCTTGCAATTTATAAGCTGTCTCTCCAATAACACCAGGTGTATCCAAAAAGAGAAGTTGCACTTTTTGCTCTTCAGAAGTCAAGACGCCAAGGATGGAATGTCGTGTCGTCTGCGGTCTATTAGTTGCAGTGCATAGCTCCTCACCTATTAGAGCATTCAATAGGGTTGACTTCCCCATATTTGCAGCACCTATAAGACTGAGAAATCCGCATCGGAAATCTGGATCTGGAACATCAATTCGTCCTTGATACTCAAATTCTTCGTTCAAAGCAGAAATGATTTCGCTTTTGTCTCCTATAGGAGATGCGTTTAAAGAAACAAAACCGCTCCTACTTCTTTGGCTGTAGCTACTAAAAGCATCAGCTATCGTTAATAGGATGCACCATGATAGAAGAAGGTGATATGTGCTTAGTTTAAGTTCCCCTCTCAACATTGTGTTAATTGTGGTGATGATGGTCAGTTTGAAGCCACAAAAGAAACACTAAATCGTTTCAAAACAAAAAAATGAAGGGCTGCTGTCAACACATGCTATCCCTGATAGAGAGGGAGTATATTTTCTCGCCATGAACGCCAGAGAACCCTAGCTGCACAAGCATGCGTTGGTCTCAAAATATTTTGGTCATATCGTGTGTCATATAAAGATATTTATTCCCTAAATACGTATGATATAAGAATAAAAAGTGTTAAGACATGGACGGTTACATCTACTTCTTGACAAAAAGTCCGTTACGATGAAATTTTTGATAAAGCTGCAAAAATGAAGAAGAAAATTTTCCGCTGGTGTGTTGGCAACGTTAAGCATGAATAAATGCTCAAACTTTCTCACTACTTCTCAAACCGTTGCGAAAGAATTTGAAGAAAGATTGTTATGAAACAATGGATAGAAGTATCTATGGAAACATACATGGCAGCTATCGGAGTCTAGTCGATCCATATGCTGTGTATGGACAACAGGATGAAGATAGCATGTATCTTCAACAGGTACAAGGTCTCCAAAACTTGGGATATTCACAAAGTTTAGATGGACTTCACCCTCTTGACTATGCAAGTAGAAGTGCAGAGATGGAACTTGCAGAGATGGAACTTGCAGAGAGGGAACTTGCAGAAGTGGAGCGTATAAGACTGTTACGATTGCAGCATTTGCAAGAAGCTGAGAAGATGCGACAAATGGATGAATTGCAACACATGTATCATAGAAACATGTCCCTCGGAACTTTAAATCCAAGTATTTCAGCAAGAAACATGAGTATGTATGGAAATCTAGAGCCTATTGCTTCGCATAGACCTATGGATAGAGCTATGAATCAATATTCAAGTGAACTTGAGTATATTGATCAGCCACATTTTGATCGCAGAGCTCTTCCTGAGTATTACACATCAACCCGAACCGTTGATGAAAGAAAGAAGAAAAGTAGTGATCGCAGTAGAAGAAGTGGGAGAAGTAGAAGAAGCAGAAGTCATGGCCGGTTAAGATCTCGATCAGAAAGAAGAAGTGATAGACATGAACGTGACAGACATGATCATCGTCGTCGTAGAAGTAGCACTCCATCAAGATCTAGGAAAAGAGATGATCCTTCTAGTGATGAAGAAACTGTATCCTCCTTATCGAGAGCAGGAAGAAGATCCAGTAGTAGAAATCAGAGATCAAGTTCCAGATCTCCAGTAAAATCCTCTTCTCGTCGTCCTTCCAGACCAAATTTACCACGAAGCGGAGGTAAAGGTAATTCAACTTCTAGAAGAAGTAAATCCATGCCTCGTCGTTCCAAAAATGAAGACACCAGTGATGAGAGCGAAAGTGACGAGTCATGGAATAAGATTGGATCCACAAGAGATTTAATCAAAGGATTAAAGACAGAAGACAGTTGGCTACAACAAGCAAGTGATGTTGTAAAAGGAACGTTCAATGTAGTCTTGAATGGACCATCCGATGAATCCAGTAGTGAAGACTCGTCAAGCGACGATGATTCAAATGACTCTGATGAGAGCAAGTAAACCTCATGAAGAAGAAACAAAAATTCCAACAAGCTAGTAGACAAGAAAGCTCAAGTTGTCTACAATATTCCATGCCTATTTTCCATCAAAGTTAGGAATACTACCAAATATGAAAAAATGTGTTTATGATAGTGCCAAAATCAACCTTTTAAAAATAAATAATATTTGTGATATGAGTATTTTGTGATAAGATTGCTTAGCCAGGTGTAAGAAACCTCGGAAAGAACTGGCACAATATTCTTTTCTCCAAAAAAGAGCTTCCATGTAGCATTTATTATGTTTGAAAAAAATAGATTTTAAACTCTTCACGACGACAGTATATTGATCTTACATCAAACCAAGGTAAACCCATCCAGCAATCATAAACAGACCTCCTACTGGTGTAAGCGGTCCTAGAATCTTCTTCGGTCCTTTATCAAGTACCAACATATAAATGCTACCCGAAAAGAAAGATGTACCCAAGACCATCATTTTCCCAGCCTTTTGACATGCTGCTTTTACAGCACTTTGAGTTGTAGTTCTAGAAAGTGCAGAAAGCGCAAGCAGAGCTACAGCATGAATCAATTGGTAGTTTACTGCCGTTTTCCAATTGTCTAAACCTCCTGCCTTAGCTTCTAATTTTGATCGCAGTGAGTGTGCTCCAAATGCTCCGAGAGAAACACCACTTGCCCCCATGAAAGCAGCAGATCTAGAAAGGAAGTCAGAGCCATCCATCATAATATATTCTACGAGTAATAGCGTTGAATAATGAGTAATGAGATGCTTTATGCTTTTGGATGTCATCCATCATCCAATCTCACCAAAAATGAGATCATATATCTATCCTTCTTTGCTTCTCTTCTTTTTCTCATTGATCTTGGTTTCAAGGGCGCGCCAATTTCTCGCATCCACACACTTCTTTTTTTTTTTTCTGTGAACTGTGATGAAATAGATAGTCTAAATGTTATAGAATTGCTTATTCCGTTCAAGTAGACAGGATGAAAGAAAGTACATCAAAGCAAGCAGGTATAGAAGGGTTCCTGAGTAGAAAAGAAACTTGTCTCTCTAAAAGAGATCGCTCAAGTGCTGGCCGTATAGATCCAAAGGCAGTCGACATATGTGCAGCCATCAATGCCAGAGAAGAATTTTACACCACATCGAGTTGTTCAGGAAGATGTTTTCTATACTGTGGAGATGGAATCAAGGCCCATCACCATTTTGTTGAAAAGGGAGAAGGAAACAATCAAGATAAGCAAGAGTCGCAAAGTAATGAACAGAGACAGCCTCGTGGACATGGATTTTTTCATCGTTTTAGAGTAAATCATGATATTATTCGTGATGCGAAACGATATTTTAATTTTGATACACTAGATCCTACAAAAGATGATTTCGATCCTACAGGTGGTGGAGATGCTATGAGAACTGTAGATCAGTATGAATACAAACAACATCAAGATGAAGGAGAAGAAGTCAAGAAGGAAGAAACAAGTGGACCATTTACCAAAATTCAACAGAATAATGTTGAAATGTTCAAATGTATACCTGATCAACCCACATGGCTCAGATATGAACCGTTTATTCTGCATGTAATGTGTAGATCTTTGGAAGCTGCTGAAGCTTTGATGAATGCAGCTAGACCTGCTTTCAAAAATGTTGGACTGACATCTTGGAAACATGGATATGGTCGATACATTGTCGCTATTTGGGGAGATGAAGGATTGGATTTACCAGTGACTACTCCACAGGATACTATGAAATTTCTATTTAATGGTCAAGAAGAATGGCTTCAAGAATTGGTAAATGAAAGGCATTATCGTAATTGGGCAAAGCTTGAAAAGTTTGTGAGAAGCGTTCGTTGTCTACCAGATGTGATTGATAAGATTGGAGACGATTGGGTCATGAATGATACTGAATTTGGACAATCCACAGCTGTAGATCTCGAGAAGACACTGACAAGTCAAACTTTGGCTGCAGAAGAACCATCTACAAATACACCAAAACGATTTGAGGTGGTTGGTGACGTTGCTCTTCTCCATGGAATTCCAGAAGGTTCATCGGACAAAGACTTGGAAGAAATTGGAAATGCCATTATGAAACGCAATAAAAGTATCAAGGTGGTGGTTGTGCGATCGTCTGCTTTAGGTGGAAGTGAGCGAGCACCAGGAGAGAAGGGAATCAAAATTGTCGCTGGTAGAAATAGAGATCCTCTTGTGACATCACATATGGAATATGGAATCAAATGTGTCGTGGATCTAAATCATACATTTTTCACATCTAGAATGGCTCCTGAACGTCTCAGAATTTGTCAACAGGTTGCACGAGGAGAAAACATATTAGCACTCTTTTGTGGAGTTGGTATGGACGCTATGCAGCTGGCAGGTAGAACCGAAGCTACTATTTTGGGAGTAGAGCTGAATCCAGTAGCATATAAATGCGCAATGTTGGGACATAGAATGCTTGCCAAGAATAAATCTATCAAAACTCCAAAGGCTCAAGAGCGTCTCCAGTTTGTCCAAGGAGATGCTCTTGAAATTTGTTCCACTCTCGAACCAAGATCTTTTGATAGAATTTTAGCTCCTAGACCCAAAGAAGGAAACATGGATGGTGACTTGGGGAGTGGAGATGGAGGAGTTGAATTCCTTCGAGCTTTCTTACCATTGTTAAAGTCGCAAGGAGAATGCCATTGGTATGACTTTTGCGCTGATTGGGAACTACCAGATTGTGATCGTACCAGGAAAACTATTGAAAGTGTATGTCAAGAGTTTGGAATGGAGTGTGAAGTTATCCATGTTGCAAAGGTCGGTTCCATAGCAAAGAGGCAGTTTCGCATTTGTATGGATTTCAGAGTTATTATTCCTTAAGACCTTTGACCTTTATTAATCAAAGTAATTCTACCTGTTTTATAAAGTAAATGGTATTAGGTATCCTAATGTTTTTTCTAGATTTAAAATGTCATGGTTGAAGAAAAGTAATTCTATTCTGTAAAAGACCATTCAGCACTTGATATGTTCCTTTACTTCCAAGCGTACAATACGTACTATACTTTGTCGTCCCTCATTAATTGTTTGATAGACTAGAAAAAAGAGAGGGATTAGATTGACTGACGATTCCATTGAGAGAAGGAGGAACAGCAACACCATTGACAGCATTGTCTAAATGAGTTGCTGCTGCTCCATTCACAGCAACATTCTGCTGCAAAGGCTGTACTTCATTTTTCGCCTCGCTGTTTTCAGCAATGGCATATGCCAAACTCTTTTGCACCAAACTAGCCTGTTCCGGTGAAGTAAAGATACGCTTACTCGCCACTCCTTCATAATTCGACTGACGAATCCATACCTGGCTAACATACTTTACATCCACTGCCGGCATGGCAGCATGAAGCGCATTGCGATCCAATAAGCCATCAACAGTCGCAGGAAAGAACACCAAAGCCATACCCTTATTCGGTGTAACTTCCATATTCAAAGCTGGAAAAGCAGTATGTCCACCCTGTGGCACATCATTCAAATACGTCAAGACAGTCACGACTCTCTGTCCGCCATTCGATGCAAATCTCTTCCCATCTTCATTGGACAAGTCAAAAGCATCGAAATGAGATTTGTACTCTTCACTCGGATAATATCTCCCAACTTGAGGCAATTCACAGTGTTCAATGGGTTTACCCGTCAACAAACTAATTTTCCTGAAGTATTCGGGTAAATCTTCTCTAGCTAGGTAACAAGTGGAGCTAGTTCGTTCTTTACTCACTTCACCGGCGCCTTTACCGACTACAGGGGCGCGTGTGAAACAGTCTTGAGCTACACAAACTAAGAAATCGCATTCGGCAGAAGTGAGAAAGTCAGGAACGCAAAAGATGGGCGGGTTTTGAGAAATGACTTGTAAATTTGGGTAAGAGGGGTTGACTCCATTGTAGACGTGTTGAATGTGAGGATTGTCTTGAACCGTGTAGCCCTGTAGGCCAGGGACTACGTTCGAAATACCGGTAGAGTGTTGCTGTTGAAGTGGGTGCGTATTATGAGATTGCTCAAAGGGGTTGATGGTCATTGTTAGAACTGAATTTATGTTTGCATTTGTGTTCGTTGTTGGGAATCTTTGTTCATCTTCCAAGGATGGCTGGTTGCGTGACTGCTTCTTTCTTATCCCTGCAGGTGAGGTAAATGCAAGAGGAGGAAGATTTTGGAGGTGAGTTGGAGAGGTGCTGCTCATCTCAATGGATGAATATAGACTTGATGCAACTTCAGATGTTGGAACGTTTCCCATTTTCTTTAAATATAAAAATAGAATAGAAATTGGTTTGGGTTCAGCTCTGCTTTTGAGTGTGTTACGGCTGGTTGTACATAGAGGAATGATGATGAAGTGCGTGAGTTAGAGAGAATTTCATGCGTCGCGTTCATTTGCTTGTGTTGTCATAAACTTTTGAGGACTTTCTAGACTCGTGTCTAAAATGGTCTAATTCTTCTCTTTTTCTTTTTGTTTCATTTTATCATTGTGGCTGAGACAAGCTTTGCCTTCAAGTAGTCTAAGGTGATATAGTAGATGGTATATGATTGCCAATCACCAAGTTTTTGATGTGCCTACAGAACTAGTACTTGTTCATTTTCATATGAAAGAAATAAACTTTGAAGAATTGTACTTATTTCGCCATGTACGTACGTTGGTACTGTTTGTACGAGTATTTGTCTGGAAAGAACCTTTTGGACATTTTCAAAGATTGACATGTACGTACTACTTGTCATACAACACTTAGAAGAATCTATGCTTAATTTATATGTTATGCAATCAAAACGAATATTCCTTCACTATAAATTACTACTTCAAATAAACATTGATTTATTGTACAGAAATCTAGGTTTCTTTCCTTGGAATCATTCATTTAAATTTCAGAAAATAGTTTCAACAAGGTTTCCCGCAACGCATGAAACAAAAAATTCAGATCTAATTTTGAAAATGGCCTAGAGGGCAATAGTAATTCAGTCGTCCAAGTTTCATGAACCACCAAAAGTCACGAGCTTTTTACCGGAAATTCAATAGGAAGTTGTGAGATTTTGGAAGAATCAAATCAGTTAGAGACCTATTGTGAATCTCCATCAGAGGTTTGACAGTAGAAAATACTAATTATATACTAGCTAGGGCTCCAGCAACTTATATTTGGAACTGGCAAATCACAAGTCAACATGTCTGGCCCAGTAGATACAGATGATTTCTATGGGCTCGACTTCTATACCCTTGAGCCAATCACAGAAGAAGGCACAGAAGATCAGGATGATTCTCTTGAAACTCTAGAAAGTATGAACCTCAAAGATGATCAAGAGAAGGTGCTTCTTGTCAATAGTCCAACTGCAAGTGGCAGTATTCGCGATGTGATGAACTCTTCTTCAAAAAGTCTTGTGAGGGAGACTTCCGAGAGTAAAATTCTTTCCGACGATGCAGATGATTACAATGTAGATAAAAGAGAGGAAGAAGTGCTTTCTGACGCAAGTAGGGGGCATGATAGTGCAGATAATAACGATGCTAGTAGTGTAGATACAGTAAAGATTAACAATTCCAATAGTTCTCTCGTCAAGGGCATTGGAGAGGAGAAAAAGATCGACGATGTAACTCCTAGTGATGACGTAGAAGGAACCACTTCTAGTAGACAAGCAGCTGGGATTGAAGTGCTTGCAGGAATGGCGGGTATGTCTGCAATTGGTGTCGCTGCCCTATCTAACTCTTCTCTTGAAGAAGACGAAGATAATGATTCTACAAATGGGCGTCAGGTCGAAAGACATGTTAGCGATGAAGAAATAGATGCTATTCGTAATAAATGGGAGAAGGTAGCAGAAGAAAGCACTACTGATGCAAATTTAGATGCTGAATTAGATGCTGAATTAGATGCTGAATTGGATGCTGAAATGTTTGATAATCCCTACAAAAATACAAAATCTGATTCTGGTGATAGTGATCGTCTAGCAAAATTGCTTGAAGAGGGATCCGGACATGATAGTGAAGAAGCACCGGATGATGATATCGACATTGAAGCAACAGACTCATTTGTTGCAGATGAGCTAGCTGCACTTACCAATGATGATGCTCCTGAAAAGGAAGCGGATCAACAGCAAAATAGAATCGAGGACATTCTTCAAGGACTTGAGAATGAAGAAGAAGAATCTGTTGATTCCAATGAAGAAAGACTTCGACTTGAAGCAGAAGAACAGGAAGAACGACTCCGTCTGCAAGCAATCAAAGCTGCTGCCCTTGCAGATGAGGTTGCTGCAAGTCAGCATTCAGTAGAAATGGATGATATCGATGAGGAAGAAGCTACCCAACAAGAAGCAGAAGAGATCGCACTGAAACTTCAAGCTCAGAAAGCTCAAGAACTTGCTCTTGAAACAGTTCAAAGCCAACATTCCGTAGAAATGGATGATATTGACAAACAAAACTCGTTAGAAGAAATTGCAAAAGAAGAAGAGCTTAAAATGCAAAGCGAAAAAGCTGCAGCTCTTGCACTTGAGATTGATGAAATGGAGACAGAGATAGAAGAAGAACCTGCTATTGTTAATGACGATAGTGCGAATATTATTGATGAGGACTCCACTCCTGTCACAGACGAAACAGAGGAAGAACAAACCTTTGATGAAGTTCCATTGGATTCAGAAGAAGAATCAATGGCTACTCCTATTCTTGCTGCGTCTGCAATTGGGGTTGCAGCTGTTGCGACTGGCGTAGCATTAAATGGTGATAGTGACAAAGAAGACTTTGATAGCGAAGATCCTGATCGAGCTATAGAAGCAGATAAAACTGAAGAATTTGACGCAGAGAAAGAGCAAGAGGCTGAGGGTGAGATAGAAACTGTCAGTATTGCAGACGAAGTTGCTGCAACGAATGAAGCAGAAGTTGAAGAGCCTACTGTTGATGATATTGTCGATGAGCCAGAGCAGGAGCATGCAGAGGATGAAACTCCAACTATGGGCATTGTAGATGAGCCAGAGGAAGAACATGCAGAGGATGAGGCTCCAACTGATGAGATTGTAGATGAACCTGCAGAGGAAGAACCTGAAGATAACGAAGCTCCAACTGATGATATTGTAGATGAGCCTGCAGAGGAAGAGCCAGAAGAAGAAGCTGAAGATGATGAAGCTCCAACTGATGATATTGTCGATGAGCTTGCAGAGGAAGAATCGGAAGCAGCAGCAGCTGGTGATATTGTAGATGAGCCAGAAGAAGAGCCGGAAGCAGCAGCAGCTGAGGAGCCAACTGATGATATTGTAGATGAGCCAGAGGAAGAACTTGAAGAGGACGGATCGCAAACTAAGTCACTTGATGGAGTTCCATTGGATTCAGAAGAAGAATCAATGGCTACTCCTATTCTTGCTGCATCTGCACTCGGGGTTGCAGCGATTGCGACTGGCGTAGCATTAAGCGGTGATAGTGACAAAGAAGATGGAGTCGATGTTGACCCAATTGATGATGCTGATTCAGATAAGTCACAACTAGATGAGTTAGATGATGATGCTATTGCAGATGAACCAGAGCAAGAAGCTGGAGTGGACGAAGCTCCAACTGAAGACATTGTAGATGAGCCAGAGGAACAATCTGGAGAAGCAGTTGCTGATTCAGAAACTGAAGATATCGCTGATGAGCCAGAGCAAGAAGCTGAAGTGGACGAATCTCCGACTGACGACATTGTAGATGAGCCAGATGCACAATCTGAAGAAGCAGTAGATGATGATAATGCAGATGAGCCAGAAGAAGAGGCAGATTTCGTCGAGACAGAAGATATTGACGATGCTGCTGATGTTTCAAGTTCTGCTCCCAATACAGGGATGCTTAATGTACACGCACAGTTGTTAGGTGTCGCTGCTGTTGCAAGTGCTACTGCTATAGCAGTTAGCGGTGATAGTGACAAGGAAGACGAAGACAATAGTGAAGTTGCTGAGACTACAGAGCAAGTTGATGATGAGTCTGCACCAATTGAGAATGAGGAGCAAGGCTTCTTAACGGAGGAATCATTTGATGTTGATGAAGATGCTATCTTTGCAGCCGACCCTGATGAACCTGCTTCGAAAGAATTTATCGACAACGATGAATTTGATGATCAAGAAGCTCAGTTGGCGACAAATGATGTTGATAGCATTGAAGAGACACCTGTAGAAGAGCATGCTGTCGATGATGAATCCGATTTACTGGATGAGGCAATTGATACTTCGCCATCATTGGAAGAAGGTGAGATTCTTCCAGTCGCTTCAGATGAGGCAGTTGATGTCGAGGTTGAAGACGATGATGAATCATTCGCTGTTGATGATGATCTAATATTTGAAGAAAATGAAGACGAAAAAATCAATAATGAAAGCATGGAGTCAGATGTTTCTCCATTAGGTATGGAATCTCAAGATGGAGAAAAGTCGATGGTATCTACTTTGACTCCAGAAGAAGATCTGCATGATCATGCAGCAGAGCCAGAGCCAATATTGGAGGAAGAAGCTTCTCCAGAGCAAGAGGAAGCAGCAATGCCTGTTGCGGATGAAACTGAGCCTGAGCCTGAACCTGAGTCTCTAAATGAGGCAGTTGACAAGAAAGATGACGATTCACTCATTGCAGCACTGGATGACGATGAATTCAGTTTTGAGGAAGAAGAAGCTGTCCCTGTACCAGTTCCAGCACCAAAGCCAAAGAAGAAGAAGGTACATATTCCAGTAGCCCCACCACGTACAAAACCAAAGCGAAGTTACAATGATGCACCAAAAAGAACAACTTTTGCCAAGGCTCAATCACGTGCAACAGTCGCATCAACCCAAACTTATTCTACCACATCAATGCGAACATCATCTAGAACAACATCACGTGGGAAGTCACCTGGTAATATCCATTTACAACTTTATGAACAATCATATGCTCAACAAGAAGAGGGTAGATTGCGTCGTCAAGAGGTTGAGAACAAATTACGTCGACGAGCAGATGAAAGAAATGGTATCTACATTTCTGGAAGCCGTGCACGTCTGTTGAACATTGAAAAGCGTGATAGTTTCCGCAATGAATTTGAGAAGCCAAGGGATAAAATTACAATTGAACAAGCTGAGTCCTTGTATCATCGTCTTGTTTCTCTCAAGGAGCGAACGGAGGAAAGGAAATTACAACTACGGAAGGAACGTGAGGACAGAGAGTTGGCATGGCTTAACCAAATGTCATCGAAAAAGATTTCTCTCGAGGATGCGAATAAGATTTATTATCGCGGAACAGTAGTATCCCGTAGTCGTAGTAGAGGAAGAGGCATGTAAAGATGAAATCTCCAAATTTTTTGTATCCCGTTTTTTAAATGGCTAAATAACACCAAATTAAAACTTGACTTGTTGAAACAGTTCTTTTTGCAGTACTTTCGAAAGTTTTTCCCCCGTTTTGGGGTGCACGACTGAGTTTTGTTTAAAAATTATTTGTATTTGTGTGACCCTTCCGTTTTGCGAAATACTGATCCACTGTTCCTTCTAATATGAAGTGAACGCATTCCGTCAATGAGAAGGAAGGTCAGAGCAGCTTATACCTGAGACTCTCTATTCAAATAACACAATAGAGAAGTGCACCCACCTTATTAAAAATAGCACGACCTACAAGCATGGAAATGGAAGTCTCAACACCGGCTCCTTCCATACAAGGACCATTAAATCATAAAAGCAGAACAGAGACTCCTGAATCTTTCTTTCCAAAGCAGCCACAGACGGATGACCTCAAGATCCCCAGAGCAACTTCTTCAGAGTCCCATAGCACACCGACAACTCATGCATCATCCAATAAATCTAATGTCAATACTACAGCTCATACACATCATGAACATGAAACTTCTGTGCCTCCCACGATTGTCGAGCAGAAAATGGCCAGTAGTAGGCAACGTGAAGCAGCTCCCTTGCTAGAGACACCAACTACAAGCGATGATACTACAGACAGCATCGAAGAACTTAATCAAGAACTGAAAAAGATGCAGCAGACTCTTCAAAACAAGAAGCTCAAGAAAAAGTCAAAGATAAAATTGATCAACTTGCAAATTGCAACACTGCACAATACACTTGGAACAGCATACAGCGAACGATCTAGTCATAATCTTGATGCAAATTATGAAAATACACTGAGACATTTCCATAACTCGCTTCAAATACGGGAAAAAATTCTGGGCAAAAAGCATCCAGAAACTCTTGCAACCTATAATAATATCGGATCGTACCATTTTCAAAATTCTGAATATGATGCAGCTCTCAAATATTACAAACTAGGTATGCCGCATAAATTTGGTTCTTTGAAAAATACAGTCAAAATTTGGAAAGTGACACATAAACGACAACGGCGGAAATCTTCCAATGGAGATATTGATCATGCACTCAGTAGGACATTTAGTAACATTGGTTCTGTATATTTTCAAAAAGCATCGTATAAAAAAGCTCTAGAGTATTATACTGGATCACTTTCTTTGCAACATATTGAAAATAAGGATAGTGCAGCTACCAACTCTGAGAAGCAACTTTCGCTAGCTACGACATATAGTAATATTGCATCAGTATATAGTAAAGTTGATGATCAACGAATGGCGTTGGAGTTTCATAAGAAAGCTGTTCAAATTCGGCAAGAAGAATTGGGGGAACATGTTGATACTGCTACTTCTTATTATGAAATAGGATCAATTTACTCACAGTATGATCAACATGATAAAGCACTTGAGGCATATCAACAATCATTGGATATTCGTAAGAATGTTTTGGATGAGAATGATATTCAGTTGGCTGAATCCTTTCATGGTGTCGGTAAGGCAAACTATTCGCTTGAAAACTACGAAGCTGCAATTCAAAATTACGTATCTGCCCTTGAAATTGAAGAGGATATATATGAATCTCTTCTTCCATCGTATGGTATGACCTGCAATAATGTGGGTACAGCGTACTATAAGTTAGGGGATTACGATAATGCACTGGTATATTACATGAAGGCACTCCCTGTGAAAGAAAAGAGACTTGGAGCCAAACATAAAGAAATGTATAGTATTTACTCAAATATTGGGGCGGCTTATTGGAGAAAAAAGGACTTGGATAATGCGCGAATATGGTTTCAGAAAGCCTGTGAAGTAGATCGAGAGCGTTTTATCCGTGATCATCACCTGGGTAGACGAGCTTTGAATACTCTCTCCAATCAAACTCAAGGTGTGAACAATGAAAAAAATACGATGGGTCCAGGTGGTATAATAGATATTGATGTAATCATGGAAAATCAAAATGGTTCCACTATTGAGGCTGGGAGTGAGAGAACTCCTCACCCCCAAGGACAGAAACATAATAGAAGCGATCATGACGCTAGTCAGTCTTCTGCTCTTGATCTGTTTGATGGTGAATCCACAATTGCAACTATGGAAGAAGCAAAGCGTCGTGCAAAACAAAATTTGGCAACAGATGCGGATGGAGATGAAGTCTCTGCAGTGACAGACCAACTTTCAAATCCGGGAGGAGATGATGATAAAGCTATTGGTACTGGGTCAAACTCTGAAGAAGATGAAGCAAATGATAGCAAAGCATTTGCAACTTCAAAGAAAAAATCCAAGAGAGACGATGATGGCATCCTAGAAAAGAGGAGAGATACTCTTGCTCGGGACGATACCCTTCGACTTTCCAATACAAGCAAAGCAGCTGCTACTCGAGCACAACGAAGTGGTAATGGAAATAGGAAAAGTGGTACTTTGCCTGATAGAGTCAAGAGAAGACCAAAAACGAGTTCTGATTTGGCGGGGAGAAATGGTGTTGTCACTAGAAGAAGTCAATTGACTTCAAGTACCACTACTGTAAATAGAAGACCCAAAACAACGTCTGGTTCACTAGGATCAAAAGGGGCTGTAGCTAGAAGAAGTGAATTGACTAAAAGATCTGCTTTGAATAAAAGACCGAATACAAGCTCTAGCTCTATGGGAGCAAGAGGTACTACAGGCAGAGGACGTGAAGTGACTTCAAGATCCAATTTGAGTCGAAGACCGAAAACAAGTTCTGATACAGTAGGACGTAGAGGCACTCGAAGCAGAGGGCGTGAGGTAGCCTCGAGAAATTCCCATAGAACAAAACGGAAAAGTTTATCTCCAGGTCGCTTACTTACTCCAATCGATGAAGATGAGTTCTTTGATTCTTCACATATGATTGTTCGAAATCGTGTCAGAGGTACACAAATCACAAGAAGTTTGTCACCTGTTTGTACTAGACCAATTTATCGCCGTTTGTATGATCAAGCTCTATATAGAGAACGTCCTAACAGAACAGATGTTCTCAAGGAGGAAATTCATGGAGAGTACAAATTTCGAAGTCACTCTACGGGTAGAGCAACTTGGAGGTGGAGACCTCAGGAAGGAAGTGTATTCGATCGACTTTATCAGCAATCTCTAGAACGTCAGTTAGAAGGTAGACGAAGACGTCAGCAGATTGAGGATGCTCATGCTAAAATGAAAAAGGATGGCACAAGGAGGAACTTCTCATCAAGTCATCACATGTATGTTCGAAGTCCAATGAGAGGTCGATCTAGGCGGAGAGCAAGGTCGTTGTCACCTATTCCATCTGTTTTTCAACGTCTGTACGACCAAGCTCTATATAGAGAACGTCCAGACAGATCTGCTGTATTCAAAGACGAAATGCAAGGAGAATACAAATTTCGTAGTCATTCTACAGGTAGGTCAACGTGGAGATGGACCCCCAGGGATGGCTATGCATCAGGATCTGTGTTTGATAGATTGTATCAATTATCATTAGAACGACAACTAGATGGTAAAAGAAGACGGAAAGAGATTGAAGAACTTTTGTCTCTTAGTAAAAGATCTTTCTTGCCTTATGAAGAGCTCAAACTTCAGAGACAGTGGATGAAAATAAAAAGAGAAAGAATGTTCGAACATAGGAATGATCCAAAGATTAGACTATCAAGTGCTGAATCATTATATCAAAGATTGCAACAGCAGAAAAAAAGGGTAGAGAATAAGAAGTTGAAACTTAGGAAAGATAGAGAAGAAAGAGAGTTGAAGTGGTATAATGATCACCAGCGCAAAATATCAATTGACGATGCTGTGAAATTGTATTATCGCGATACATATTTAAGTCGATCACGCAGTCGTGGAAGAGGCAATGTACAGGATGTGAACTCAATGATCTAGTAAGGGAATGATGGTGTGCATGAAATTTAATTTGAATTTTTCTTGAGCTTAGAACTATTTTTAGGTACCTATTGTATTCCCGCTTCTTCCGGGAAGCTGCTGGGTTGGGATTTCAGATTAGGCTTCTCTTTTCCGTGTGCGTGGGACAAAAATATCATTTTTTCGTCATCTCTCCCTCTTCTCTCTCAAATCTCTCAGCAACTCATTCCTAAAATTGAAAATACTCCGAGTTCATTAATATCTAGCTAGAACTCTAAGTAGCTTACAGTAGTAAGCATAATATATTGCCATCCCATATAGCTTTAGAAAAGCATGTCTTCATTAAGCTTGTCTACATTCAGAGACGCCACAATTGCGCGATCAGTGTTATCGTGTGTCTCTCTCATAGCTTCTGGTACAATTATATGGATGATCAAAACTGAACCGAAAACAGGTCTTCGATCACCATACAGCCGAATCATATTTGGGTAAGATACAACATGTTCTATCATCACTGATCTATTCTTTCCTTGCTCATCACTGATCTATTCTTTCCTCTCAAAGTCTCTCTGTTGCCGATATTTTCTTCTCGTTGGGAATGTTGCTTTCACCATTTCTTTCTCCCCCAGACTATGTGGAAAGACCCGCGTTTTCTATGGGCACCATTAAAACTTGCGCATACGCCGGTTATCTATTCATTGTAGGCATGGCTTCTGTACCGTCATATACGCTCTTTCTGACTTATTACTTCATGCGAAGGGTCAAATATAGAGTGCCACAAAATGTCTTTGCACAAAAAGAAGAAAAATGGGGACACGCAGGAATCATCGCTTTGGCCATTCTATTTCCAACTATTGCATTGTTCCGTAAAGAGATCAATCCTACCACTAGAGAAGGTATCATGTGTTTTATAGCTTCATACCCTCTTGATTGTGCTTCTGACAATGAAATTGAATGCGAAAGAGGTGAACATGCAGATATTTATGGAGGTATTTTTGGAGCTGCGGGCGGTATGGTATTCATATGTCTTTTGGTGGTGTTGGCAATGTTTACCCACCATGTGTACTCCATCGAGAAACATTTTACTTATTCTAAAAAGGAGGATTCTCAAAGCAACAAAACTCCAAAGAAGGACCACAACTTCATTCGCAAAAGTGAAGACAGTAATGATGCTTCCAACAAAAATGATGATTCGTTAGAAGAAGTCAGTTTGGAATCCTCCGATCTTACTGGAAGAGCTACGGAACAGAACAATCAAGATAAGGTTGAAAACAATACAAAGAAAACCTTATCAAGACAAGCTCTGAATCAATCCCTGCTATACATTGTAGCATTCCTTCTCATTTACATGCCTGGAATGTTTCAATTAGTATTTAAAATGGCTGGTTTTGACCGTATTACTGATTCAGGTTTTTTTTTTTGGTGGGTTTCATTCTTCTATCCAATTGGCGGTGTGCTGAACATTTTGATTTACACTCGTCCAAAGGTACAGAAGCTACAAGATCAAGTCCCAGGGCTTCCGTGGGTCCCAGCATTCATGGTTGTGATATGGTCAGGTGGAGAAGTACCATCTCTTGCGGATTTAGGTTTTGTAAGAAGACCTGATAGTGTCACTACCGGTCCTAGGGAAGAAAACTTTGATGAGCATTATCCTGAAAACTATGTGGATAATGATGAACAAGAGTATTACGAAAAGGCCAAGGCTCAATTGGAAGTCGACCTCAACAATGTGCCTAGCTTTTTCCAGAGTTACTTGAGCTATGAATCTAGAAATGATGCAAACTTTAATGGCGTTGGGAGACGAGAACATAGTGAGTGGAAAAGTAGCATTGGACCAAGTCAGTTCAATGAGTCAAGCAACTTTGACGATATGTCGTATGGAAGCAATGAAGCTTGAGCAGCTTAATCGAAGTTATGCATAGTGTTTTTTATCTTCATTTCAAAACAAAAATATTTTATACTCCATATGAATATAAGAATGCTTTTTTGAATACAATTCATCAATTCATTATTGATCATCACAAACTTTGAAGAAGCCTTCCCTTCCTGAGAATCTTCATACTAAATTTATAGAATATTTATGATTTTAATGTCGTTGAACGATAATGTTGAATCTTGACACCTGTCTGTTGCCCAAAAGAGAGAAAGCGCACCTCCTCGGGAGAACCACTTGAATGTACGTATGAAAGCAGATTTGTAACAACTTAAATATAGGTTGCATAGCTGATTTTATCTCTTTTTCAAAACATAGTATTCAACTGATAACATCTAGAAGAGGTGTAGAACCAAAGCTGGGACTAAGAATTCATAACATATGCAAAGGAACTAAAAATGGAAGTGATGCAAAGTCCAACCTTTGTGTTTCCAGAAAACACGATTCTAGGTGAAACAGCAGCCTTTCGAGTCACCACACCAACTGTAAACAATAGAAGGGTTCAAAGCCGAGATTCTGCCAGAGAAGTTTCATCTTTGCATGACTTCCTGATGGAACAGTCAAACTTGATCACGCAAAAGTCAAGGAAAAGCCAAATCACTCGAGAAACTGAAGACGTTACCAATCACAGTGGAACAGGAACTCCAGATGGGAGTAGAACTGACATTACCGAAGATGATCAAAATTCACTTATACTGGCGAGTACATGTCATGATGAAGGTAACAAAATTGAAGAAGATGGGGTCTTTGAGAAAGCTATCAAGTACCATCTCAAGGCATTAGAAATTCGTCGACAAGTTCTAGGTGACGATCACGTTTTTACAGCCATCTCTTCTGCACGAGTCGCATATGTCTATGGAAAAATGGGAGAGAGATACTTTGATAAAGCCTTGGAGTTATACAATCAAGCCTTGCCAATTATTGTCAGTCAGAATCAAGCTGATGTAGAGGCGAAAGCCAAGGCCAAGGCGCAAAATGATGAGAAACAAGTTGATCCAGCAGCTGAGGTTGAAAAAGCTCTTGAGAATAATGAGGCATCGGTTGTGCCTGCTACCCCATCTTCTACTTCGGAAAGACTGACAGCTGTGTTTTCCGGTAATCTTTATGGTGTAATCTCAGCTATCCATGCCCATATTGGCTCAATTCATTTCAATAGACAAGAGTACGATGATTCGTTGTATCACTATACCACCGCATTGTCTAATATGAAGGAACAATTCAAGACAACCTCGAAATCTGCAGATAGATCAAAGTACAATAAAACTCGGATTGAAATTGCATCCATTTATAATGTGCTTGGAACTCTATACGGGAAGGCATCTGCAGAGGATCCTACATACAAAAAGTTGAGTTTGTCAAAGTACAAAAAGTGTCTGGCCATTCGAGAAAAACTTTTGGGGAAGAAACACCCAGATACCCTCACCACTTACAACAATATTGGGTCCATTTATTTCCATGATGATGACTATAACTCTGCCATGAAATATTATAAGCGTGGTTTGCCTCAGAAAATTGGTGAAAGGAAAAACACAATTCAAGCGAGTAGAATCCTTCTTTCCAAGCAGAGCAGTGTCTATGATCATGGATTTGATCAGGTACTCTCTAAAACTTTTAGTAACATCGGATCGGTCTACTTCAAGAAAGAATCGTACCGTAAGGCAGTTGAATACTACTCAGAGTCTCTGAGACTTCAGCACATTGGCAATAAGGACAGCCGGGCGTGGTTGAGTCTTGCTACAACATACTCCAACATTGCTTCTGCAAAGAGCAAATTGGGAGATGTGAATAACGCATTGGACTTCCATGAAAAAGCAGCAAACATTCGTGAGAATGAGCTCGGAGATCATCTTGATACTGCTGTGTCTTACTACAATGCAGGCCATGCATTTTCTTTGAGCCAAGACTATGAAGGTGCACTAGACGCATACCAGAGGTCTCTACAAATACGCAAGAAATTGTTAGAGGAATACAATGAAGAAGTTGCTGCATCTTACAATGGTGTGGCGAAATCTCTGTACTTTCTCCAACAATATGATGAATCTATAGAGAACTATAAACATGCCATCAAGATTGAAGAAAAACTTTTTGGAAAGAAGCATTTGACGACTGGAATGACCTACAACAACCTGGCAACAGCGTACTACAGTAGTAATGATTTCGACAAAGCTTTGGAATTTTATGGGAAAGCACTTGCTGTCAAATTGAAAAAGTTTGGAGCACAGCACAAAGACTTATATAGTGTTTACTCTAATATTGGTGCAGCTTATTGGAAATCTAGTAAGAAAGATGATTCAGCTCTATGGTTCCAAAAGGCTTGTGAAGTTGACCGAGAGCGATTTGAACAGGATCATTCTATTTCTCCTGAGGGAGAGTTCATGTTAATGCGTGGACTTAGTGGTGACGATCAGATAGTTGCAGAGGACCCTCACCACGAAGTCTGGTCAACAAATCGTAATGAAACCGAGAGTGCTTATTCTCAGATTTCAATCCCCGAGATGAAGAATATTCTTGAAGGAAATAATAAAGCTTCTCATGATGGTGATGTCTACCGTATATCTGTTGATGCAAATGAAAGAGGAGGTGACAATGTCAGCGTGAATAGTTTTGATAATGATGCTGGGGTCGCGAGGATCGGTGTTAGTCCTTTGTTTCCTCAAGACGATACGGAAGACATGAATGATGATAACTTTAGGGATGATAGAATGGCTGAAAAGGCATTGGAGTCAACAGCAACAGAAGAAAATCGTCGCCATGATGGTAAGGCATGATGATGGTTTTGAAATCAAACGGTTGTACCTTCTAAATCTTACAATATACTCCTTATCACAGATGCTAATATTAGTGGGGTTGTAAAAAGGGATGGATCTCAAGATGAGACTTTGCCAACACAAAGTGAAGACGATAATATGATTGAAGTATCCTCTAGTAGTGATAAGGAACTTAAATCTGAAGGAAACGGGAACTTCCTCCTGTCTGCTTTGGCTACTGCTAGGAAAGCAATGTTTACAAAAGATCAAGTTGAATCGACGGAACCTTCAGATCAAATCTCCGATCACCATGTACACAAGGAAATTGATATACCTATAAATACCAATCCTTCTTTATCATCCCAAAGCATGGACGAGAATGCAGCTCTGACTCCTTCTTCTTCTTTTGAAAAAGACCAGATCTTTGAAGACCGCAACTTGGAATCTACAGAGTTGCCTGTAACCGATTTAATAGGTCCTTCTGAAGAAGACAATGTTATTGAAGATCAAACCCCACCTGTATTTGAGCCAATCGCAGAAACATCATCATCTCCTGAAAATAATCTCAGTACTCTGGATCAAAGTTCACCCATTACGGAGCCGTTTGTAGCTGCTGGAGCCGGAATGAATGTACTAAATAAGAATGAAGCTGATCAAGAGCGAGAGCTTCCTACAAAGTCTGAATCTGATGTAATGGTTGATGATATGGAGAAGAACAAAGATGAGGAGCGCTTTCATACGGTTAGTGATGGTCTTAAATCACTTCCAAGTAACGATGAAGCTTTGCTTGCAACAAAAGTACAAGAATCAGTTCCCTGTACATCTGCAGATTTGGAGGATGACAAGTTGGATAGGTCGCAAGTCCAGCTTGAGGAAGATGCGACTACCACTCAAGAAAATACATTACAAAGTCAAGATGAGGATGGAACAGAGGATGACATGGACTACATGAAGTTCCCGATCTACGTGGGCATCTTCGAACGCTTACATTTTGTCTCTTCTGATTCTTCATACAATTCTGGGCAAAACCAACACATATCTGAATCCACCCAGGAATCCCAATCTTTTGACGGAAATGTTGCTGTCAATGATCAAAAGAACTTAATTTCAAATACCAATGTCCCGTACATGGCTGACCATACCCAAACCGATTCTGACATAGAAGAGAAAATTGACTACTCTGCCTCCGTAAACTACCCTGCCAATGAGCACCATGCTTCTACTTTGAAAGATATTACAGATGCTGAGGAAGCTAATCTTGATGAGTTGCAAGTCGAGCATGAGGTAGTGGATGTAAACCATTTCAATGTGATTACATCTCAAGACAGACGTAAAGAAAATGTTTCTTACAATATTCACTACTTGAAGTTCCCGATTTATGAAGGAATCTTCAATCACTTGAATTTTGTGTCGGCTGATACTACCTACAAGACCGAACAGACTAGTGATTCATATTTGCATGCGCCATCTATGTCATCAGGTGATAGTTTTAGGGTTGATGAAACGACCTATAATTATGGGGAAGAGCAAGGTGTTGGAGCTGATACTGACGATGTCGCCCGTGGTATTCAGGTGTCAGATCAAATCAGTTTGCTCATGCAAGGCGAGGATCTTTCTGATCCGTTGCCAAGAAAAGAACGAGAAATGAGATTATCATTGAACATAGAAAAAGACTCTTTCGTGCTGCCTGCTTTGGATGAAGTTAGCGTGATGAGTGAGCAAGAAGAAATTGTCCAAAATATTCAAGAGAATGAAGGAATGGGAAAAGACTGTAAGGAGAAAGTCGCTTTAGGCCTCCCTGTTTATGAAGTAGTTCTTAATACTCTTGGTTTCATGGATGATACCAATGGTGATTTCTTAGAAACTCCTGTTATCCTAGAAGAATCTAGATCGGAAGTGCAGGACTCTTTTGGCACCATTGCGAAGAGCCTTGACGTGAAAGAGACAAAAGAAATTGAAACTGATAATGAAGCATCACCTTTATTGAACGAAGAGGCTACAAGAACTTTTGACTTCCCTGTTTATGAAGATGTATTTGAAACTCTTAAATTTGAAAATGACGAGATTATCTTGCAAGAGTCTTTGATTGAATTCGAAGAACGTGTGGAAGAAGATATTGGAGAAGAAGAAGGGGAGATGGTAAAAGAAGAAGATGACGCGAATAATAATAGCAAATTTTCACCGTTTCTAATGGCTGCTGGAGCTGTTGGTTCACTGTTTGTTTCTAATGATAAGACATTAGACGATGACACCCTTTCGCAGGCAGAGGACTTAGTTTCTCAAAAAGAAGATGAAAGTCTTGATTCCGATGCCAAAGAAGAACAACTGAAAGTGGAGGAAAAAGAACAAAGTCTGCGTCTACAGGCTGAAAAGGCGGAGGCTCTAGGGAATGAGGTTCTTGAGACTGAGAAATTAATGGAGAGCGAAGATATTCGTATTGAAAATGAAATGAACATTGAGGAGGAGCGTACATCTCAAGCTCAAAAGGCACTGGCACTGGCAGAAGAGATCACTGAAAATGACTTCTCGATACAAGAGGAAGAGAGTAATATCCAAGAAGCGTTAGAGGAATCACGCCTTCTTCAAAGTGAAAAGGCCGCTGCACTTGCAGATGAAGTGTTAGAATCTGAGCAAATGACAGAAGAAGAGCTTTTTCAGATTCAAAAGGACGAAGAAGCAAGTGCAGACAATCGCAAAATGCAAGATAGAAATGCTATAATACTAGCAGAGGAAGTTGACCATATAGATAGAGAGACGCATGGTTCTATTCTCTCTTCTATCGACGATATGCAGGAAAAGGACATACAGAAAAATTCTGTCTTGAGAAACGAAGTTGCGGCCGTTTCGACTTCCATCCTAACTAGTGAGGATGCTGACAATGAAGTAGGCGATGATGGCATTGAGATTGCACATATTGATGATAATGGAAATGAGGACAATTTGATCACAGACAAATCTCCAGAGCTAGATCCGCAGGCTGAGACTGAGGTAGAGGATCCTTTGGAAAAGCCTGCTGCTGTAGTAGAGTCTTCTGAATCAGAAGAAAAGGACGAATCTCCAGAGCTAGATCCGCAGGCTGAGACTGAGGTAGAGGATCCTTTGGAAAAGCCTGCTGCTGTAGTAGAGTCTTCTGAATCAGAAGAAAAGGACGAATCTCCAGAGCTAGATCTACAGGCTGAGACTGAGGTAGAGGATCCTTTGGAAAAGCCTGCTGCTGTAGTAGAGTCTTCTGAATCAGAAGAAAAGGACGAATCTCCAGAGCTAGATCCGCAGGCTGAGACTGAGGTAGAGGATCCTTTGGAAAAGCCTGCTGCTGTAGTAGAGTCTTCTGAATCAGAAGAAAAGGACGAATCTCCAGAGCTAGATCTACAGGCTGAGACTGAGGTAGAGGATCCTTTGGAAAAGCCTGCTGCTGTAGTAGAGTCTTCTGAATCAGAAGAAAAGGACGAATCTCCAGAGCTAGATCTACAGGCTGAGACTCCAAAAGATGCAAATGACAGTGGTGATCACGATGTACTCGCTGAAAACGACGTGGACGTGACAAACCAAACAACTGAAACTGCTCAACAAAAAGGATTTTTCTCTGCGTTCAAGAATATGTTTTCTTCGACAAATCAACCTGAAGTAACCGATGGTCAACAAAGCACTTCGAAGAACGAATTAGAGGGTGAGGGACAGGATAGTAATGAGGCCGACGAGGATCAAGTACAATCTAACACTTTGAAAGAGAAGAATGATGCAACAGGAGATGATAATTTGGACAACCCCCCATCCTCTAGTGAGAAGACACCTAACGGTCCAATGATAACAGTTGATGAAGATTTAATGACGCCAATTAGTCCCATAACCGATGCAAAATCAAATGGAAGGAGCCCCGAATTCCCGTCAAGATTTGATCACGCTGAATACATTGGATATAGTGGAGAGACAGAAGATTACGATGCGTTAGTGACCCTTGGAAGCAATGGTCTTCCTTTATCAGAAAAAGTTCCTGTTTCCAAAGAAGTAGAGGAAGCCCTTGAATCAAACTCACAGAGTACCATATCTGGACTGTCTGCTGAAGACAAAATGTATGGTCTCTTTGCGGAAGAATCAAAAACTTCCTTTGGTAATGGCCATAACACTAGACCTGTTACTCCGTCTCAAAGATGGAAAAGCAAAGTGTCTCGTCTCTCTCAGTCTAGTGGAAGTTCCCCCTTGTATTTTACTTCAAATGGTGATCCAGTGTTCGATAGACTTCAAAAGCACATGACGAGAAATCACCAGCTCAATCAGCGTGGCAAATACATGCCTAAGAAAAAGAGTAAAAGTGTAAACCTTTTTGGTTACAATAGATCTAGATCTCCTCGTTATGTCTCACAAAGGAAACCAAGAGTGAACGCACCTGTCCATATCCAGCTCTATGAACTCTCCCGAGACCGGCGCAAAGAAGGTAGAAAAAGGCGTCATATGATAGAAGAAGATTTGTACAAAAAAGAGATCACTCGTTTCATCAATTACGCACATGTACCTTCGGCTCCACAAAGACGACTTCTTCGGAGTAGAGAAAAAATTCACAACAGTAGAAGACACTTGGAAGAAGAATTTGCAAAACCCCATAAAATTTCTCAGGTACAAGCAGAGGAACTCTATTCGCGTCTGGTGAGTCAAAAGGAGCGTGCAAAGCAAAGAATGGAGCAGCTCAGATTGCAAAGAGAGAAAAGAGAAGAAGAATGGATTAAACAGAGATATGATCAAAAGGTATCAATCGCCAATGCAAATGAGATGTATACAAGACTTGTCAAGCAAAGAGAAAACGCAATTGAAAAGAAGATTGTAGAAAAGCAAGTGAAGGAGTTTAATGAGTTTGAGGAACAGCAGAAAAGATTTCAGCATCCTGTTCCTATTAAACACTTTGTCGACCTTAACAAGAAGCACACGGTTGCGAGCTCATTGATGAAATTCGACAAAGAGGAGTGAACGTAAAGTTGGGAATTGTATTTATGTGTTACATGTAAAATATATTATTTCATATTATTTGTAGAGAGAAAAAGTAATATATAATTTCGATGAATCTTTTATTTTTTTAGATATTCTATAGTCTAGGTTTCGATGTGAATACTCCTCGTCCTTTTTTCTTTTCTTGGATTCTTCTTTTCTTTCTAGATTTTTCCTTTTGTTGTTTTGAAATCTTGCGTTTAGCTGCCTTCTCAGGATCATATATTGCTTCTCTTGCAATTGCTTGCTTTCTAGATTCTCTCTTTTCTCTTGCTTTTGATTTGACTGAAGAAAGCACATTGATGAACTTTTCGGTTCCAACCTTATCCTCGAGTAATTCTAATACCTCTCGAGGAAGATCTGCCTCACTCTCGCTTGAGAAATTCGATGACATGTGTTTTCTTGAAAAAGCCACATGTTCATCCCTTGCCTCGGTTTCTACTATGACCCTGTTCATTGGTTCGATCATTAATTCCAGATGATTTTCTAATAATTTCTCATCAGAGACAGATGCGATGGCAGCAAAAGCTTTGAAAACGGCTTTCCTCCTCAAAACTCCGCGTTTTTTAGCTATGTTGGACAAACGAGTAATAAGCCATGTTAATGGATTCTTCGAGACAGTCATTTCTTCGTTGTCTTCATCATCTGATGAATCTCCTTCTAATTCTCGGTCATTCAAAAAGAGATGTGGATGAGATTCCATCAATTTTACTATCCACAAGAGATTCTTTATCGCCATTGTAGTAATTTTCTGAGATTGATGCTCTTCTTCAGAATTGATTTCAAAACATAGATTTCTAACAATTTCAAAAAGCAGACCTGCTTCTTTGGCAAGCGCTGAGGCAGCAGACTTATTTGATGATTTTTCAAATTGGTTTCCTGTACAAGATGAAAAATGTGTGTGTATGATTCTTGATGAGATCAGTTGAACCCATGGATGAGCGTGAGCCAAGCAAGCAATAGTCGACTTCCATAGGTCAGGTTCGTTCCATAATAATGATTTTGATGCTTCCCCTACTTTTTCAATCGCATGCAAGCAGAAATAAATGATCTCCCAGTCGCCAGCTTCCAAGACGCTTGTGTGGTCAATGTCCCCAATGGCTGAATTTAGGACTTCCTTTGCGTATATCACCAAAGAATCCATTTTCTTGCCTCTTTTCATAAAATCTAGTCGAGATTCAACGAAGAGACCATACAGCTGTATTGCGATTCTCTGTAACTGGCCACCGCTCGTATCCTTCGCCCAACGTTCTGCATAGTCATAGAGAGACTGAAGCACACCAGTGGAAAGTCTTGAAAAGTGAAGTTTGATAATTTCTCCAACTTTCTCCCTGCATTGGTTAGACTCGTCGTTGGCCAACTGCAATACCAGCGGTAAGAAAAATAGTTGCGTGTATTCTTCCAAAAGCGGTAAAGGCAGCTTATTGATAACTCCATGGACAAGTTCAAGAGCGGACATTCTTCCATCTTCGTATTGGTATTTGACATTGAGTACAAGCTGCTTCAAGTGATTCTCAAGTTTCGCTTTGCCCATTGGATATTCAACTAAATACTGCATGAAAATACGTGCTGCTTGCTAAAAGATTTTGGACAATGATGAGGATCAGATTAACCAATAATAAAATTGTAATTACATCCAAAGTAGACGAAAGCGGAATTCTTACCTGTCTCATTGTCTTTTTCTGGCTCTGTACTGTCATTTTGAGAATTTCCTCCATCAAATCATAAAACTCAGGCGAGACATATTTACTTGCTGTTATAGCTTTGATCACTCCAAAAGTTGAATTATGATGTTCCGCGTCTGTAAGAGCTGACCTCAAAATTGACAACAACACATGCATCTGACCTTTGTCGAGGATCTGTTCTTCATTACTATCTATGGATTTTTTACCATTGCTATCAGCGACTTTCTTTTGCACCTGTTCCACATTGTCTAAGTATGCAATCGCTTGTGATCTATCAAGAACTAAGAGCAGTGTCAATGTTTTGAAACCTCCTTGAACCATTTCATTTTGAGTATTGCAGGATAAAGAAGACAGGATCTTTAGTATACATTTCGCAAGCTCTTTCCTATACTTTGGTATTGATGGAAGATCAAGTCGTAACATTACTTGCAGAGATTTGAGTGAAAGTAATACCGCACTGTCATGCTTTGAATATTTCACACATTGGAATAATATTCTAACAAATGGGTCACTCATCGCCACATTAATTTTGGATTTGTTTTTCTTCAAATGTGAGTGTAACAGTCCAAGACCAAATGACAATGCACAGGCAGTAGCTGGAGAATTCAAATCCTTCGTCTTTGATTTGAGACTCTCATAACGAGATACCCCTGTCAGTTTGGGGGCGCTTTCTCCATCGAGAACTTTTCGCATTTCCTTCTGTGCATTCACCTTCATTTCATAAGCATCTGAACTATCTTTGGCGCTCTTGAGCTGAGAAGGAGTCCAATTGAAAACTTTTCTCACTGCCTTCTTTTTATCATCCTCATTTTTTCTTTTGGATCTTCCGGACTTGCTAACTTCAAGCTTCTTTTCCTCTTCTTCGTCGCTATCATCAATGTCTTCATCTTCTTCTTCGTTGATTCGACTATCTAGGATTAAAAACGGGGAAATAGTTGCATAAACGAATGGTAGCATTTCTTCAGAGGCAACAGATAAATTTTGGGAAAGTCCTAAGATCACTTTGTTCAAGACTTCCTTTACCTTCCTGATCACTGAAGAAGGCACTTCCGGATCTTGAAGCCTAGACAAGAAAGGATTCACTAAGGTATGAATAGAGGACGAATTACTCGATGCATCAACAAATTTTGAAGGGCTGAAATCAATCATGCGACTGACAAATTCGATGCAACCTAATCCTTTTGATCCACCTGCCTCTTTCACCAGGCGCTTTTTTGTCGCTTCAGCTTCCTTCATTTCACTAGCAGTGCCAAAGATATCTTGCTGTAATATATCAACAATGGATGGAACACAATCGTCAAAGGATTGTGAAGGGAATACTCCCTCTGCTTTTGACAATGATAGTAGAATCGAATGCAGCGTGGCTGTTCTAACATGAAGTTTATATCCCTCATTCAATGTAATTGCCATTTCTTGAAAGATATCAATGAGATATTTCGTCTCTACCTCAAGAACTATCTTTGACATAGTTTTTCTAGCGACATCGCGCTCATCTGAGGCCCTGTTCCTCAATGCCTGGCAAATCACAGTCACAAGTCTTGGAAATTTGGATTTGAACATTTCATTTGGAAGTTTGCGCAAAAGTTTGACAAGTGCTAAGGCAATAGGTGCTCTCAGACTTTTATTTTTTGTTCCATTGCGGTCGACAGTGTCCTTCATCAAAAGCCCATCAATTGTAGGTATAAGTTTTCCATTCAATTGTCGCCAGATGAAAGTTTCCTTGGACTTCTCATCAATCTCACCATTTTCAGAGAATACTGGCTCTTCTACGACAAAACGGAAAGAATCTAGAATGGAACAGATGAGGTTGATGATGTTTGCTTCCCTTGATTGATGGCGGGAAATTTGTGTTAGTGCAGTCCAGAGAACATTTTGGTATTTACCCCATGGTAAAAGCCTTGTAATTGCACCGATGCATGATACTGCCTCCATGACATATGCCTCTTCATCTTTCTTATCACATTCATAGATAGGATGTAATGCTATAGGGAGCAAAATATGAACAAAACTCTGTACTGTGATAGGACAATCGTCAATTTGATCACAACTTAGCAAACGCTTGCGAAGTCGACCAAGAGCACGGACTCGTCTATGTACTTGCACATGTGTAATGTTGAGGAAAAAATCAAGCTCTGGTTCATCCTCAGACCTTAGAATGTCCAAATCACTACATAGTGTAGGATCACCTTTTTCCACGAATTCTTTTGTTACAGCTGATATCAATAGAATAAAATTCTTTCTACTTGCAACGTTGTGGCATTTGAGTCCAACACGAAGACACGCCATGAAAGTTGTGGATATCAAACGGACCCACTCAGCGTTTCCTTCTGCCGATGCAGTCGAGACAAGGGTGCTCAAAGCTTTAAATGCCCCTCTACTAAGAACTCCATCTTCATCGTGTAATAGATTGAAGCAACAGTACAACAAAGGCATCAAACTTTTTATGCTTTCAGCGAGATTATCATTTTCTACAAATGATCTCCAACTACCAGTATCAGAACTTTCATTTCCTAGAGCATTAAGAACTGGTAGTAGTCTTTCAAAATCCCACTCATCGACATGTTTGGGATTTGGTGCATTCAAGCTATCCATTGCAGATACTGCACTAGAAAGGCTTGCAGATTTTGTGATTCTTCCAATGGTGCCCAGGCATTTCACTATCTCTTGACGCAGTACTATTGACTTGATACCAGCGGAGCTTTTGTTTGGACCAAGAAGGCGTGAAAATGTTTGAACATGGGACTTTGCTTTCTCTGGGTCCAGTCTAGGAATGATAGAGATTAAAATTTGTAGTACATCCAGCTGCGTATCCTCATTCAATCTTTGTTCGAAGCTAAGGTATGGAAGGAGAAGAGAACATAGTGTAGCTAGTGTTTCTTTCTTGTCCTGGTCAAGACTATTTTCGTCAGCAAGTAGTAAGGTAACTCTACATAGAATATTCAACTCTCTGGAAGCGAGATTTCGAGTAGTCATTGCATCTCCATCACTGCATTTCAATCTCTGAGTGAATTGTGCAATCAATAGACTGACATGTTTTGTTACCAACTCAACTCCTATTCTATCTTTACCAGGTGACTCGACCATACCATCATTCGACTCATAAACACCTCCTTCCGATAAAAGATTGTCGATGAACTTTAATGCAGCATCAACTACATTTGACCTGCTTGACTCTGAAAGACATTTAAAAACCTGAACAACGGCTTTGTTATTTACAGCAAGAATTGGTAACAACGAATCATGCGCAGACATCGTTACTAGAAGGACTAATAGGCTAGGTGCATTTGAGGCGTTGATTGTGCTACTTGGAAGAGTGCCAAGTGCCCGTGAGGTCACTGCCCACAAAGTCTCCGAGAATTGCGAGAAATCAATGTGTCCAGCGAACTGTGACATTAATTCAGATAAACGGTTGAAACAAAGACTTCTCAATTTGCCATTCCTACTAGAACCAATTACACCTTCTGGTTCCTCATCAGATGCATCATCCATTTTCTCATCTTCTTTAGGAACTTCTATATTTCCTAGAATTCCAAGGATTAACTCAACAAATGTAGGGATGAAATTAGAGACAGAGAATCCAAGCTTTTTAATAACATCCGAAAGAAGATTTAAGAAACCTTCTTGCCTTTGATTTGGAACCGAAGCAAAGACATCAGATTTTACTGCTTGTATCATATCTCTAAAATGAGCAACATTTCCATGTCCCATTTCGGAAATATTCATGTCCGTATCTGATGGAATGAAGTTCCGAACCATCATGTGAACGAAATAATCTAGTTCACTGTTCTCAGCTTTGAAACCACTCATGAATGAAAGGATGGCTGCTCTTCTTACTGCAGGTGAATCTTTTGAAGATTTGCCTCCACCGCCTCTTGCAGAAAGTCGTCCGAAAAGAATCCTGATGATGATAGGGAAAAGATCAGACCGATGTTCTATATCCACAGAGCCATTTTCGATGGAAAGATCGAATTTAGTCAGGACTTCTCGCATCTGTGATTTAGATAGCATCCCTCTAAGATCATTTATGTAAGGAATGACATATGGTAATTTGAATCCAATTATACAATCCAAAGCAATGTTCGCAATGACAGTATCAGGATTAGACAAGAAAGACTGAAATATAACAAGCAAATACTTGTGCTTGTAAAGCTGTTGCATCCCTTTTACTTTTCCAAACATTTTTAGAAAAGCAACTAGTTTCTTCTGCAACTGCCTCTGATCTAACAAATCTTTGGACCAACGCCCAACACTATAAGTATGATAGATGAGAATCATGAATAATAATAAGCACGAAAAAAAAAGAAGAAAGACTTACTCGTCGCTTTCTGTCTCTGCTTGATTGGAAAGACTAGACATTCCCAATTCTTTTGCATCTGGATCATCATCGTGAAAGAGATAGTATTGCTCATGCAAGAATTCTAAAAATATTGGCACTATCACTCTCGATTTCTTTGTTGAGATTTGAGGTACGCTTTCAAGAACTTTCCAGACATTCTCAAAGACAGTCATGCGATCTGTGGATTGGTGTCTGGATACTCGGCCTGCACTTTTGGCCCTACGAAGTTGTTCCCCAAAGAAGGCAGAATCTTCTCCTGAACTTTCATCCCACCTCGATATCAAAGAATGTTCTTTCCCCATATCAGATCCTATTCCTTCATCATCACTCACTTCTTGATCGTTATTATTTTCATTATCATGTACGAAATAAGAAGAGCTCATTACAAGATCAAGTTGATTTGCTATTGTAGGCCACACGGAAACTTCGTGCCCAGTAACCAATGCAGATATAGCTCTGACAGCTGTCGTCCATAGTGGGAGAAATTTCACATACAATAACCCAAACATGTAGTTTGCTGCAGCTTCAGAGTACAAAGCAGGTAGTTTGCCTGACCTTCCAAGAACCTCAATTCTATTAACAGCAGTGGTGAGTCGACGTTCGTTGTGTAAATTGATCTCAGTAGTTTCTATTAACAACATTGTCTCCAATATATCACACATTCCCGTCAGATATCCTACAACAGAGCTGCTTTTCTGACTTTTTGGTTTCTGAAAGTCTCGTTCGTCGAGGTCTTCGTCAAGGTCAAGTTCGTCAAAATCTGTCACATATGGTAATTGTGGTAAAGTAGCAAGAATTCGGAGAGTATGAAGTCTTAAAAAATGGTTGCTAGCCTTGAGGTTCGATGACAATATATCAAGGAGTTTATTCGATTCCAGAGAAAAAGCAAGTTCTGCTTTCTTCATCAGAACGGCTAGTTCTGCCGACGCTTTGACTGCCAGTACACTCTGAGGGAACTTTGAAAGCATATTGTTTGAAATTACCGCAATTTGTTGAACTGTTTTTAAAATTGAACCCTTTCCATTTCCTTGTGCTATGGAATCAGAAATAGTAAACACACTTGCCTCGACTAGGAGGGAAGATGCAACAATCAAATCTCTTTCGAGAACTTTATCAATATTTGACTTCCAGATCTTTTCAAGAACTTTCTTGATCTTCTTCAATATTTTTTCAGCAAGATCACTGTTTTCTTTGCCAGAACCATCACTTCGTAGAAGAACAAGAAATGGGACAATTCTTGCAGTATATCCTAAGTGGACTAACACATTTTTGTCTATTGTTGCTTTTGATATGTCAAACTCTTTAAGGCACTCATCAATTAGAGTTGACTTTGTATGTTTAGGGAGATAACATTTGTGGGCAAGATCAGTACTGAACAAATCATCGCTATCATCCTTTTCGGAAAACACATCAGTAGTCTGTACCAATCTGGACGTGGCAACAGCATGAAGGGTAACCAACAAATTATCGTGTGAATCACCATCAACCTTATCTGCCACAGCCTCAAGAATCTTAGGCGCCAAGTACTGAGATGCTTGATCTTCTGAAAGAAAAGGTAAAAGTTCTCTCGACATGACAAGGATAGGATCCACCACCATGTCTTCACCTTTTGATATAGTAGAAATGAAATCTCTCATACGTCTACCAAATGACACATGTTTGGAAAATGCTCTCCAAGATGCACAGAATAGTCTCAATACTTTGGTTTGGTTCAGCGGTGGTAGCTGTCGATAAAAATCAGGTTGAAGAATTTCCTCCAAAAGACTAGTCATTTTTTGTGAGTTTAGTTCTGAAAGTTGAGGAAAACTATCACTTTTCAACAAAGCTCCCTCCCGATGGGACACGCATTCTGTTACAATATCTACAATATGACCGAAACTGACATGGAATCCACTCTTGCCTGATTTAGAACTTTCCATGGATGATCTCAATTGACTAAACATGAGGTCCCAAAGAGCTTCAAAATTCTTTCCATCAATAATTTGACCCCGAATTTTGTACATGACTAGAGATATGAAATCAAAAACGACTTTTCTCTTGAAACATTCAATATCGGTCATTTTCATCCCTGCTTCTTTCTCAGAAGGAACCAAATTTGAAAGCAATATTTTGAGCACTGCTTTGGACTTGGAATGAAGTTTTCCTGGAACACCCCTCACAACGTAAAATAGCAACAAAGCAACTCCATCCAAAGCATTGTCCCTACTCTTTTCTACAATAGAGTTATGTTCCAAGTTTGGTTCAAAGCATTTTGACAAGATGTCATTTTGATCAGTGACTTTGAATTGGACAACATTAGCTGACGAAGTAGCAAGAGAGCGCACTACTCGGCGTATGTGCTTTTTCTTTGAAGTATTGCTTTTCAACTTTCGTACAAGCGGTGCAAACGATTCAGCACCAAGTCTTCGTACAAATTCAGATTTATGAGTAAGAACAGACCCATAGTATTTTCTCATCATTTCCAAACAACCTTCTGACTTGTCATCAGTATCTTCTTTACTTTCAGTTTTCTCATTTAGAAATGAACTAGCATCATAACGAAAGATATATGAAAGTGTACGGAACGCTGTTTCAACCACAGTAACATCTAAAGCAAGACTTTTCTTAGATCCATCTTCATTTGTAGGTGATGGTGGATTAATCAAATCATTGACGATACGTGGCAAAATGTAAGTGTGAACATATGGATGAATTTCATGTCTTAAATCTCTAGCCAAGACCGAAAGTAAATGCAACACATCTGTAGTAGCAATGTTGACAACAAATAATTTACGGTTCTTTTTCAAACTACTTGCTTTCCAAATTTCTTCTGGGGAAGGATCCTTAGGTGCATCGTGTAGTGAGAGCACATAGCTCATGAGGATATGAACAATTTTTTCAGCATGATGAAGAATCTCAGGCAAAGATCCCACCAGAGGAGATAGTTCATAGTAGCATTTTGAAAATAAAGTGGATGCATTTCTATCTCTAGCTAAATCGAGTTCCATTTGAAAAGTACTATTGACATCCAACTCCATAAGTTGCTCCTCTTCATCGTCAGAAAAGAAATCTTTGTCAGTGATTACGACTTTTTTCTCTCCACTGGCATCTGAAATAATCTTTCTCTTTTTGCGTTTCTTGGATGAGTCATTGAATTGATCACGATGATGAACTCTCTCTTCTCTAGATGCTGCACTTGTTACAACTCCTGTACGTCTTTTATAGGATCGATAAACATCAGCCGATGCTTGCTTTGCACGTTGCTTTGCAGATACGAACTTGATGCGATTTTTCCCATCCGCATCGGGGTTGAACGATTTTACATGTTGATGATTATTCATCGTTCCTTTGATTGTTGATTCTAAGAATAGATAGCAGCAACAACTCAAATAGAATGATGAAGGTGATAGTTGTTTATTTTTTGTTCTTTAGAAATGTGAAGATTGACAAGATTTTGGCTGGTTCAGAGCAATCACCAACCCAAGAGGAAACATATTTCATCCTGAGATTTTCCCGTTGCCCCTTTTCTATCAAAAGTTCAAAGTAGAGCTTTTCCCCTTTCCCTTTTACGTCTTCCAATAGAGTGTCTTTTATCAAATAGCCTATAATGACATGGATATGACATCATATTTACGTAGATTAACCACGTATGTGTAGCCACACAATCGTCGCGCGAAAGTTTGCAACCACAGACGAGTACGTGTTATCTCCACAAAACGTACTCAAAAGTGTTTCCATACATTTGCCCTGTAGAAATCTACGTAGAAAGGATTTCATCGGCTTCTAACCTCGGAAAACGTAAAACGTACTACAGGTGTCAAAAGCTAGCAGAGCACCACGCTTCTTCAGCAAAGCCAAAAAGCATCTTTCTCAAACACTCACAAAAATTAAAACTTGATTTTCAAAATGGTAAGACAGAACATGTTTCAAGAAAAACTCAGATGCAGCAGTGGAAGACAGTGTATAGGGTGCCAGTCTACAGAGCAGATGAACTGAAGGAAGGAAAGGAAATACAAAGCATTGAAAATGAATTTGCACTGGACAAGATCTTTTGGTTGAACACATATCTTTTGGTTGAACACATATCTTTGAACCTATCTTTTGAAGCAAGCTTCTCACATCTCTTTCATCTAATAGTACAAGTCTCTTGCTATCGCTGCACTTATCTCCGGAGCATCTGCTTTCGCTCCAGTTCAATTTGGAGCTCGTACCTCCACCGCTGTTTTCTTCGAGTTCGGAGAGTACGACGGAAAGATGTGGGATAACGAGGCAAAGAAGGATGTATACGCTAAGTGGGATCCATCTACTCCACGTTCCACCAGAAACTTCAACCCATTCGAGACCTTTGGAGGAAACACCCCAGATGCATCTGGAATCTACCCTGGTGAGATGCGTTACAAGGACCCAATTCGCCCAGATGTTAACTTCTCTATCATGATGGCTGAGCGTGCTGAGGCTGAGGAGCGTGCTGCTAACCCAAAGCCAGGTGATGTTGCAGGAGCTCCAGGACGTAAGGGTGCTGAAGGTGGTGCAGCTCCACAGGGTGCTGTTATGGCTCCAGCTCCAGGTAAGTTTTTGTGAGAAATCTCTTTGGACATGCAATATTCATCTTCTTTTGACTGACATGTTTTGTATCAAAGCTGCTCCAGCTCCAGCTGCATACGCTCCACCACCAGCTGCTCCAGCTGCACCAGCTGCTCCAGCATACACTCCACCAGCACCAGCTGCTCCAGGTAACCCAATGGGAGGATACGTACCAGGTGGATTCGCTCCAGCTGCTCCAGCTGCTGCTGCACCAGCTGCATACACTCCACCAGCACCAGCTGCTCCTGCTGCACCAGCTGCTGGTCAACCAGGATGGGTTGATCCTAACCCAGCACCAATGTCTGATGCTCAGGCTCTTGAGATGGGATGGTCCATGGGAGGACAAGCACACACCAAGGACCCAACTCCAGTTGTAGATTCTGATCCAAGAAAGACCATCCCACAGGGAGAGTCCTTCGAGGAGTACATGAAGAGCCGTGGAATGTAAATATTTTGAACACTCTTATTATAGCATGTCCAGTGAGAAACTTTAAAATACATAAACCAAGTTTTATTCTTTATAATTCTTCCCCATATGTCCAACATGAATTTACTGTGAAGGAAAGGAAACTACACCACCGTCTACATCGTGTCTGAAGAAAATACTGGTAGCATATCTATCTTGTGGAGTCATATGTTTTCACTCTAGAGACAGGCCTTGTTAGTAATGATCCATGGTGTTGCACGTTTAGTTTTAATTCATCAAAGCCCGCCAAAATTGAAGTTAGAACCAATCGAAATGAACTGACAAAATTTCGTAGAGACGCATGTCGGAAGTAAGATCAAATCATATTTTAGCTATTTCGCCTTGACTGTTTTTGCATTGAAACTTTCGACAATGTAAAGAATATGTAATAATATCCACATTGATTATATACATAAAAACAAATCTATTTACATTTATCATTTATTTTAGAATCAATCTGATAGAACATCATCAAAAGAAAGCAACGTTTACTTCTGAGTATTAATGTTCATCCAATTTATACATGATAGCCGTTGTAACGTCTGCTACAGGTTTTGGTCTCCCTCAGTTTGAATTTTACAACTGACGTCACGGGATGGATCTTCTTGGAGTTCGACCTCAAAAATGCTTTCATCGCACACAACAAACCTCATTACTCTCATAATTACCTAACTAGATATTAAAGATGAAGACCGCTTTCGCTTTCTCTGCTCTTGTTGCTTCTGCTGCTGCTTTCTCCCCAGCACTTACCAACCGTGCTTCCTCTGCACTTTTCGTTGATCCTAACCCAGCACCAATGAATGATGCTCAAGCTCTTGAGATGGGATGGTCCATGGGAGGACAAGCTCACACCAAGGACCCAACTCCAGTTGTAGACTCTGATCCAAGAAAGACCATCCCACAGGGAGAGTCCTTCGAGGAGTACATGAAGAGCCGAGGAGGAGCTGCTGCTGCTCCAGCTCCAGCTGCTCCTGCACCAGTTGCTCCAGCACCAGGTATGTTTATCTGATGGACACAAGATATGTGCAACTCGACATGACATATGTTATGCCTAGGTGCTATTGCGAATGACTTCTTTCACTTTACTAACTCTTTCTCTATCTTTTAGTTGCATACACTCCACCACCAGCTGCATACACTCCACCTCCAGCTGCACCAGCTTCCAATATGCCATACGGAGCTCCAGCTGCACCAGCTTCCAATATGCCATACGGAGCTCCAGCTGCACCAGCTGCTCCAGCATACACTCCACCTCCAGCTGCTCCTGCTGCACCAGCTGCTGGTCAACCAGGATGGGTTGATCCTAACCCAGCACCAATGTCTGATGCTCAGGCTCTTGAGATGGGATGGTCCATGGGAGGACAGGCTCACACCAAGGACCCAACTCCAGTTGTAGATTCTGATCCAAGAAAGACCATCCCACAGGGAGAGTCCTTCGAGGAGTACATGAAGAGCCGTGGAATGTAAATATTTTGAACACTCGGGTTTTTGGTATTTAAGCCTTTATAATATTAGTTAGATTTTATCGTGTGCTGTGTGACAATCTATTGCTAGTCCAAGTGAAGTAAACGAGGTAGATGCAATTAGAATATTTAATATTGTCTGTGTCATGGACACATAACACATAATTTAAAAGGCACTTTTTATAAACACTGTTTTTGAAAAACATATTTCCATACCTCATATCTCATTTGTATTTTGTTTGACAACAAGAAGACGGAGATTTGTTCAAATGAAAGTAGCCGAGACTTACCTTTTTATGGCTACAATTATTCCTGTTTTAGCTGCTGCATTGAATATTTATATATTTCATTCATTGAAAATGAATTGCATGATAGATAGAAACAACTGCTATTACGTTGTACAATATTCAAAAAATAAATATATTTTTCGTATCTTTTTTGAAAATGAAACCAAATGAAACATACCTTCGTATCCAAATATCCATACCTTAATGGAAAACTTTCCATGATAGGTTCTGAGAAAGATTAAAAGCAGGAAAGAAGTCTCAGCACCATGCAAACACATCGCACATCGCACATCATCTCCAATCAACAAAGAAAAAGTAATTGATGAGAAAGAAATAAATGTCACACAGTAATACAATCTATCAACATCAGTCAAGGGCTCTTAATACAACTGAACTATTAATTAATATTTTTCCAAGATGCAGTCAGTAGAGGTGGCTAATGGCGTTGTCAATTTGGGCAACACATGTTACATGAACGCTGTGATACAATCTTTGGCACATGCACCTGACCTATGCATGGCAATTGATTGTGAGCCACATTGTGCCTCTTGCCCAATATATCAACGTAATCAGAGTCTAAAGGAATCTTCAGAGACTTCTGAAAATTCGGAATTTTGCATGTTGTGTGAGTTGGAACTTCTTTTAATTGAATTACACAAGCAAAAGCACGACTCTGGCCCAGTATCTCCCTCAGTCTTTGTAGATGGATTCATTAAACATATCGCACCATGGTTCAAACTTGGAGTTCAAGAAGACAGCCATGAATTTTTGCGTCTACTTATTGACGCAATGCAAAAAAGTTCAAAGAAAAAAGAAGCTGAAACTAAGACAAAAACCGAAGAAGACGACGAAGCCAAACAAGAAGAATATTCATTTCGTTTGTTCTGCGGAGAAGTTGAATCTACTGTTACCTGTTCCAACTGCTCATCTATATCATCTACTATTGATCCTATTGAAGACATTGGACTCGAGGTCACAAATTCATCATCTTCAAATTATGCTGCTTCAACCTATGGGAGATCAGGAAGTTCATCACCGACACCATCTTCCCTCACAGACATTAATACTGCTTTGAAGAAATTCATAGCTACTGAAAATTTGGATTCTGGATACAAATGCGAGGAATGCTCAAAAGTTGGAAGAGCGACTAAGCAGTCAAAGCTGAAAAGTCTTCCTCCTATACTCACCCTTCATATCAAACGCTTTCGATATGGTAATGATACCAAGGGGCTATCGCACTTACCTTCAAGACGTGGTCCAAGTCCTGGTTTAGATAATGTTGGATCTTCTGGATCTGCAAAGATTGAAGGTCACGTCAAGTTTCCACAAGTGTTTGATATTCGTCCATATGTTACAGATGATTTACAGGAAAAGTCAAAGAGTATGCTCTCTCGTCTTTTTGCTGTAATTGTACACTCAGGAAAGAATAGTCACTCAGGTCACTACATTAGTTATGTCCGCAATGTTGCAAAGAACGAGTGGTGGAAAATGGATGATGGAAAAGTAATGCTTGTCTCCAAAGACGAAGTTTTCAACGCTGAAGCATATATGCTTTTCTATAGGGTAGTTGATCACCCAGTCAGTGTAGATTTGAAAGCCAAGAGCTTGAAGAAAGCAGAAGAAGATGCCAAGAAGAAAGCAGAAGAAGATGCAAAGAAAGAACTAGAAGCTGCCAAGATCAAGGAAGAGATTACAGAAACTTCCAATGGATCTGTCAATTCAACGTCACTTTCAGGACCTACATCGCTAGATGCTTCAACAGTTGTGACAAGCATATCAAATGAAGCAAGCTCTGGCAAAAAGAGAAAGAGAGATTCACCTGACTTCAAGTCTGGAGAAGAATGGGCCCGTAAAATGACAAACAAACCTAAATCGATGCTTCAGTTTATTCGTGCTGCACAAGATTACTTTTGCGAACGCATTGAGCTAGAGCCTGAGTACCTCCAAATGATGACGGATGAAGTCGAGGCTGGTCAACAAAGAACTCAAAATCCATCGTTTGGCATTTCTCTGAAAGGCGATGTATCAAACTATCACGTCATAGATGAATTCCGTCATGCATTATGGACTCTGTTTGAGCAAATTCTGCCAAGAGATCAAGGAGAACTGGAAGATTTGTTTAGGCCAAAAGAAAAGAAGAACGGAGGAGGACGATCAGGCAATCAAGCTGAAAATGGAGCTGTGAAAACCGAGACCAAATAGTCCCATCAAATTAATTATAACTCTAAACTTGCTAGCAACAATTTTTTCATTTAGGTTTTTCACGCATATATGATGATACAAAACAGGCTACATATAGATAACGCAAATCATAGGTTGGATGTGTAAGTAACTTCTATACATTATATTGTTCGAAGTGCATACTTGTCTTTTTCATGTTGTACATCCAAAAAAGTCTGTACAAATAACAGGTAGCTTTAAATATCCTAGAGCTCTTGCAATTGAACTATATCACAACAGCTTGCCTTTCATCATTTTCTACAAAGACTGACCATTGAATATTTACTCAACATCAGCAAGTGGTGGGGAAAGGTAAAGGATAAGTGCAGCAAGGGAAAGAATTCCGAAAACTGGGAAAAGGTATCCTCCGAAGTCCTGTACGTTGGAAGCAACAAGGTTTGCGTTTTGTGCAACGTTGGAAACAGCGATGTCAGATCCCTCCATCATCATCTTTGGTGCCTCTGGAGCAGCGAAAGAAGCGCGGGATACTATGGTGATGCAAAAGTTGTTAGAAAAGTCGTATGAAAAATTGAATATAGATTCATCAACATTTACAAAAAGCTTCCCCATTCTTGAGAATATTGCAACAATTCTTTGAAATCTTTTTTCTCAATCTTTCTTCAGCCGTTGGAGATGATGTCATGAAAACTCTTTCCTCAATCACATCTTCTCTTGAACGAGAAAAGCTATGGAAAACTCACCAGCGTAGTTAGCTGGCTGAACGAATGCAGATGCAGCAGCGATGATAAGAGCGAAAACGAAGAGAGCGCGAGCCATTTTGAATTAGATATATTGATTTGACGTAAATGTGTGATAACGTTGATGCCGATGATAGCAAGAGATCCTTCTCCCTCTTTCTTGATTTCAAGTGCCTGAATTTGTACGTGTTGTGGTGTAGGGGGCCACTGACGTATCTTTGAGTTCAAGCAAGAAAAGGGAAGAAATAGGAAAGAAGAGAGAAGAGGAGGAAAACCAAAACATAAATCCCAAACCATTGCGGTTGAATTCATGTCAAAAGAGATAGTATGGTAAGTACTTACGTAGAACACGTATGTAGGTACTTGCAACATGGTAAAGAGACACATCTTAGCTACGCGCGTTGAAAAGTGATTAATCACTTTTTTCTTTTATTATGTGGAAGCTAGTACACCACAAACGGACAATGGTCAAACTGGAGAGAATCACCATGTAATTTTTTGAAAAAAAATCTCTAGAAACATAAATCCATAACACATCTATCTCCTATATGTATATATAAACATATTTTGCATGAGAACAATGGATCAAATTTTTTATATTACGAGCACTATAGACGCTTGAATTAATGTATTTTCTGGTATGTGTAAGTACGAGAAACTCACGTAGAAAAGTCCACAAAAAAAGGTTTATTTCCATATGGGTTAGTAGTGTAATAAACGTGCTATGATGACCGTTCCAGTGGCTAATATACTTCTTGAATGTATTTACAAGACTTCTGCAACAGTAGTTTATTTGAAATTTTTGTATGTTGAGATACGTTGAGGTCTAATTGAGGTGTATATAAAATGGGACTTCTTTCCAGTTTGTGTGTGATTTCCCGCGTAAAGGGCTGCTAGTCACTTTTCAACGCTAGTCACTTTTCAACGCGCGTAGCTTAGATAGATTTTTTGATTTCAACAGCGAACACCAAAACACCCTTAGATTCTGACTTATGCAATTGTAAATAAGTGAATTCATATTCATTACAGCATATAGCTTACCTTGTTTGCCTTCCAATGGGTGATTGTCAGTCTTGTCTTGAGAACACAAAGGATTCCATCACTTCATCAACATCATCGATCAAAGATATTCTTGTACCGTCTCAGAATTCTGAAAACATTTCCAGCATCATGTCATCAGCACCAACTTTTGGACCTCCCAAGCTTAAGCCAGTGTACCATATGGAAATCAACATTGCCGCTCCTGTCATCATTCCTAATGGACCTTATGGTACAAGAGCTCTGATTCAAGTCTTAGATGGCAAATTTCAGGGTTATGAAGGATTCGAAGATTTTCACGGTGAAATCGTCGCGCCTTCTGCCGATCTTGCAATGGCACACGCAGATGGATCAGGATTTACCCTAAATGTTAATTTTACAATGAAGTTACACGATGGAAACACAATTCTTGGAAAAGTGACTGGAAAAAGCGACAGAGACCAAGATAATCCAGCAAATGCACGTATTCATAGTGGCAAGTCTTATGAAGTTGGCGTCGATCGTTATAAGTGGATGAACTCTCAAGTCTTTGTTGGGTATGGTCGTAAAGAAGGATCAAATATCAAGCTTGACTACTATCAGGTTATTGATTAAAGTCAGACTGCTGGATCTTCTAAAACTTTTCGAATACACCTTGAAGCAAGGAGAGACAGGATTTTTGAAGTGATGCCGTCTTGTCATGTCTCTGTTTTATGTACAACAATTCTTTATTACTATTAGCATTAATGGATGTAATGAGTGCAAAATCATTTAGTTCTTGACTTTCTCTTACGAGATGATGATCTCTTTGCTCTCAAAGCAGCCTCCTTCTTATTGCGCTGTTTTCTATAGTAGATATACGCTAAGCCTGCGATGGTAAACCCTACGACTGTGCCAACTGCAGCAGACACTATACCAGTAACATTGCAGTCGCCACCGTCGTATCCACATTCATAGTTATTCAAGTCATCATCGCAAATACTGTTTCCAATAGAACAAATATCGGACCTTTTGCATTCAGGGAAGCGACTGCTCATTGTCACACAAGACTCGAAACTACCACAATTATTTTGGACCAAACAATGATTGACTTCAGACATTTGGTTACAATCGCCTCCATCGTTGTCGCATCCTACATTATTCAATTCTTCATCACATTGTCCATCTGCGACCCATTCAGGCCATAATGTTTTACATTCAGGGTAGACATGATTGAATTTGTTACATTTTCTTCCCAATGCACCAGATGTGGTTTCACAAGGAGTCTGTCATTGAATAGACGGAAAAGGATACATGGTGAGTTGTATTTGAGAGAACTAATTCACTGGTCGAACTTATTCATGACTTACATATGCGCGCCACCTAAATCCCTCTTCACAAAATGACGACCCAATGTTGGAAGGATCGACAAGTTTTAGGGAAATATCATCAGCAATATCACAAGATGAAAGGGCTAGGTATTGCGACATATACACATTTTCTATGTAACCATCTTCATTGTCCAATTCCCATCGTTGTGATAAATTACCGTCTACACACTTGGATAAGTTGACGCTATCGAAAGCTGTACTACCTAGACAAAACTTTCCATCTTCCGACATGATCTTTCCATTATGAATTTGAAAGTGCTGATTTTGGTTTTGTTGGCATTTCTGTAATCGAACTGTCATGGCGTTCAAATCATTTGTCAGGCAATGGTCATTATGAAATCTCACCATTGGCGAGAATTTGACTTTTGATCCTGATGTTCCAACATTGCTAAATTGAGATATCGGCTTAAATGTAAATGATTGACTCTTGTTATCCATGCTTTCCGTCTGCGTTGCAGAGACATCAAGTCTATTGTTGACTGAGTTTAAAGTGATTGCCTTTTCTGTTCCACAGGCTATGGGATTCACAATGCTTGCTTTCATCCATCCAAACGATGATGCATTATTCTCTATTGTTTTGATTTTCCATGATTGTGAAGTACTTGCTTCATTGGCAGTCTCCAGTATCAATGTGGAACAAGTACTTCTGTCAATAGCCAAAGCAAGATCTGGACAATACATACTCCGGATGGTACCTCCCTTTCCAAGGAAGAATGAACCAAAGTTACTTTCATAATCAGTACCAAGTGCGAGTGTAGTGGACTTGTCATCACACCAATTCCCATTTTCTTGCATGGAAAGATGAAGAACATTGCCATTGGACGCTTCAATAGTAAATGGCACGGTTTCACCATGTCCATCTAGAACTAAATTCACACTAGAGGTGACACAATCCCCTCCGTCAAATCCACAATCTAAAGAGTTGTACGCTCCCTTATCACACACACCATTTCCAATCAAGGTAGGATCAGGTACTCTGCACTTTGGATAATCTGGAATGACACAATCTGCCCCATCCCAAAAGCAATCAGCAGTATTATATTCCACATCACAAATGGAGTCTCCAATTCTTTGCGGTTCATCCGTTTGACAGTTTACATAATTGGCTGGATCATATTTCGGATTAAAGGAACTACAATCTCCCCCATCAAATCCACATGCAAGAGAAAACAAAGCAGCTTCATTGGAATCACCAATGTCACAATTACCATCCATGGCTCTCCATGCATTATAGACATGATTCGGACATTCAGGCCAACTTGCTACAAGATCATCACAATCCGATCCATCAAAAGCACATGCTGCATTATACGTTTTCTTGCCATTGCATCGTCCATCACCAATCAATGTCCAGTCAGCATTACAATCTGGATAACTCACATCACATTTTCCATTTTCATTCTTTTTATCCGTTATACAGTCATTACCTCTACATGCACAATTAGCCTGATTGTAGTCAAAGTTCAAATTAAAGGAATGAGGTTTCTTAACGTATAGTCCAAGTTTAGGACTACATTGTGTGATACTACATAGATTTTTCCATGAATCCCAATGGCATTGTTGGGAGACAATGTATCGTTTGAATTTACCCTCGAAATTGAATCCTGCACAGTCGAGCCGTTTGTCACATTCTGCAGCGAGTTGTTCAATCGTTAGAGATGATGTTGGTTGTGAGGAGAGGTTACAGTCTCCCCATGAATCATAGAGATGAAAGAAATCGTAATGGTCGAGGTTGGCCATTAATATTTGTATTTGAATTGTAAATGTGAATATCTTGATGTATCCCTTCATTGCAGTTTATTAATTGGCTATTGATACGAATTATATAAAGGTCACTGGAATGAGGGCTGGAGGTGCTACGTATGATATGGAAAGCTTATGCTTTGAATGAGTTGCAATAGAAATATTATAGAAGGGGCTTTTATACATAAAAGCACACAACATGAACATGCCTCGGTATGTGCAAAATGTGGCACGAAATTTAAACTGAGAAAAGGACAAAACTATCGTATTGACGTCTGTCAACGACTTTTTGTAAATTATCGTTTTTTGCTCACATTTTTCAAAATCAACGCCACTTGCAACACGAGCCAAAAGTAGACAACCACAGAAAACAGAAATGCTATCAACATTGTTACAGTTATATGTTGTATGCACATCAACGACTCCATAGAATTCACACATTATACATAATCACGTTTATAAAATGCCTACGAGAAAAAAGACTGTATCGTTTTCACCCCTCTCCTACATGAGTGCATCGAGGGTAGAAAATTCTGTACTGGACAAGGGAACATTATCACCCCTCAACATTCAAATTGATGAAAGTATAAATGACACATCACCAAATGCACGTCTTACACCTAAAGATCGACGATTACATTCATCCTACATGTCAGAAGCTACAGAAGGGGAATTGACTGGATGTGCTAAATGTTGTATGCAATGGAATAGAATATTTCATTGGAAAGTATCGTACATTTGTCCAACTCGGAATGAAGAAAAGGTACTTGATCGAAAAAAGATACCATCGCATAGATTACTGCGATGTTATATACTTTGGCGAAAGACTGCTTTGAAAGTAGCTTTACCGTTGTTGTTTCTAACTGTGGTTGCTAATTTTGCACTTCAACATGAAAAATTTAAAAAGTTTGAGTATACCATTGAAATTCCACCTACTGACGAACAAGATGTGCCTAGGTTAGAAAGGGCCATTGCAGGTGTGACCCAACTTGGAAAAGTGGCGATTACTTCACGTACAGTCATTCCTAATCTTATTTGGTGTGGAGGTACCTTTTTAAGTGTCTATGTTTGGCTGGATTTGAAACTATCCATAAGGGTGTTGTATATTACAGCTATCCTTGCTCAATTGAGTTATTTCTGGCCAGTACTCATTCAAAGTAGTAAATTGTATTCACCAGTTATTGAAGATGATGAGTCGGAATTATCTCATCAAATAGCCATCAATGTGAAGAATGGAATGCGATACTTTTTTGACATTGTTCCGATCCTTGTCGGGTTTCCAAAAGGTGCATTTTCAGCTGCCATGTCCATGTTTGGTTTGGTGGAAAGGTCAAAGATACCTGGAGTTCTCGTAATGTACTTTGCACCCTTTTCGACAATGATTGTATTCTTTTCATGTTCTGGTATAGCGCAGGTATTTGGAGATTGGATATTCGCCATTGCCACCATATTTTTTGTGTTGAGTGACATGATGGTATTCACTTCCTATGAACTCTTGTTCAAGGGCCGATCAGACATTTACATGGAGAAGAAAGTAATGAGAAACAGACTGTTTTTGAACTTGATTGGTTTGGCATTTCTAATCTTTTGGTTTCTACGAATGATTTGGCCATGTTTGATGCTATCAACTAATTCTTCAGAAAAAGCTATGGAAACTTTTCAATTCATGCTTGGTTTAGGAGCTCAACCAGAATGTATCGTACCAGGAACAGTTTTGATTGAAGGAATTCCACGGTCATTCTATTACTCATTGCTCAGTTCCATCTTGGGATTATTTGCCAACATTTTTGTGGGTAAAGTTCTCTTTTCAGATCTTATCCGTAAAACTATTTTTATCTGTGAAGGTGAAGAAGAATACATGAAGGAATTAAAGGAAGGATTTGACATATTGTGCGAAGATGAATTTGACGAAAGCACTGATGGTGAATATTCTCCGAGATCTACAGATACAGGAACTTTTAGCAACAGTAAGCGACATGATAAGAGTTGGCTTGGGTTTCCTATCCAACAGGAGGAGCAAGTCGATGAAACGATAGACCTGTAGAGTAAAAAACGAAATCATTTTTCAATTTTGTTCTACGCTAAAATAGTCAATGACAGCGGGAATCTGCCATAGTTCTCCTCTAATGACCACCATTCAAAGTCCTGGTCCAACGCAAGCAGCACATTCTCAACAAGGATTCTGACACACATGTTGTTCTAAGTTGAACACATCAAAATAGATTTCTTATTGCACAACACAATCTACTTACTTAGAATCTTCTTGAACTTCATCAGTAGAGACCATCCCCACTCTATACGTATTCATCCCTGCCCAGTTCCCTACCATTGTACAAATCTCCTCTTTAACTGAACCATGAATTGTCTACAGATCCTATTCTTCACCTTGTCCTTCTTCTTCCATTCAACAAGAGCTTTCGTTCTTCCATCAACAAATTCAATTGCAGCACACAACAAAGCAAGTATCTCTGTACGATCCTCAGATATGACCCTATCTGCTGGTCCTGCAGTATTGGACAAGCCAGCAACAAAAAAAGAAGAGAAAGTAGACAAAGAGGCAAAGAAGGAATCTGCCGGTGCAAAATCAAAAGGATGGGCAGTACGCTTGTATAATGATCCTATGAACAAGAGAGAATTTGTCGCTCGTTGTCTCACAGAAGTATGTGGACTTAACGATGGCTCCGCTTATCAAGTTATGATGGCAGCACATCAATTCGGTAGAAGTGTGATTGGCAATTATCATTTGGAAATGGCAGAGCTTTACCGTGATCAACTTACCGAACATGGTCTTGTTGTAGATATGGTGCCATTGGACGATGAATAAGCATGTTTTATAGGAATTAAAGATTCTCTACTAGGGTTGACATGACTTGGAGTAGAGATTCTTTCATTAGAGTATATTTTTAGTATTATTAAAAAACTTCATAAGAACAAATTTCACATTACATAACTTTTTATTGTGTGTGATGTGAGTGCTTTACATCAAGTTTACACCTGATGTTGCGCAGCCCAGTTTAGATTGGCAAAGTGATCAGCATCGCCATCCTCATAAGTAAGGGCTGAATAGTTGCTTTCTATCGAATTTCCACGCGGTCTTGATTCGAAGCCCTGTGGACGTGCTATTTGTTTGGCATCATCAGGAAAAGGTCGACTTGGTCTTCCTATTCCTTGCTCTTTCTTCCTTCGTTCCATGGTACTCATTATGACCTCTTTACTTGTCAAAAGACCATCATTATCTCGATCTAATTTCTTGAATGCTGCAAATGTCGATCGGACATCGTTCTCGCTTACTCTTCCTAATCGTACAAGCATGGCAAGGGCAAACATTTCACGAGTACAGTGATTTAAACCTTCTGGACTATTTTCTGACATTTGCAGTCTTTTCACGAGTGGACCTGTAGCAAGTTCTTCCAGTGCAGCATCATCGAGTTCGTCACCAAACTTTTTAGAAAAAACAGATAAAGGCTCGTTAGTTCAAAGTATTAAAGTCATCTCGATTTGAATTCAATTCTAGTCTTACCTGCATCAATACTTCTCGTTCAATGCGACGCTTTCGGAGCTCTAGAGGAATCATACTAATCATGGACATCTGATGCAAGTAGTAATACATTGCTGCAAACGAGTAGACAACACAAAATGCTTTACCAGGAGGTGTTTGTGGTACAACGTCTCCGTATCCAACCGTAGTGAACATGACTATTTACAAAAAGAAAGGAAGTTAGAACCGGATTCTAAAGTATAAAGAAATAATAATACATGTAAAACAAAGCACATACCTAGAGTAAAGTAAAATGCATCCACAATGGACATTTTCTCAATGTAATAAAAACCAATACTCCCAAAGAGAATTACCACAATAGAGTTGATGCAAGCCTGTTTCAAAGTAAGAAAGACATACTTTGCAGCTTTGATTCTGCTTACAGGAGCGTATAACTCATTCGTTTCTATTTCATTGGAAGCTCCTGACCAAGTAGAGAAGTTGCCTCGTGACTCCTGATCATCAATGTCAGATACACCGTCATCGATAGGAAGTACGTCATCTGGATGAGGAAATCGTGCCTTATCACCCTTTTTTCGACTAGCTGCCATATATCCAGGATCAAAAATGTTGTTCATACCTGGAGAGTCTAAAGATGAATGCCTAGTATGTTTTTGTCTAGTCATTGTGGCAACTGGGGCAGTAGCTCCAGGAGACGAAAACTGAGGTTGAGGAGGTATAATAGGATACTCAGTGCCGAGTTTGTCTTCATGTCCCGGACTTGGGCTCTCAGTGATTGTGTTCAACCCTGTAGAGCCAAAGTATAAAGGATCGGTTTTCCTATCCAATTGCAATAATGATGTTGTTTCGTTTGCTGGATCGTACGAAGGTCTTGAAAAGTTATACTTGCGTTCAGAGATATAGCCAGAAGTCAATGTCGAATTGTCGCCATGAAAATCGGACCTCAAACTTGAATCTAGACGTGCACAACTTGTGCAATTTGCACTCAAATTTTCCTTCGCTTGCTTTCTTGCAGCTTCATCAAGGGCATTCACATGCATATCACCAAGAATGAGACCAAAGCAAGAAATACCAATATAGATGAAAATGGAACAAATAATCTTTGCGGATGGAGATTGAGGGACGTAATCACCAAAACCTGTTCCCGTCAAAGTGGTCACTGAAAAGTATAAACAATCCAATGGAGGCCATCCCTCTTCTGATCCACATATGAAAAGGGCCAAAATTGTATAAATGAAAAAATAGAAGGCGAAAAATTTGGACTGTTCTTCTGTCTTTTTGGTTGCCGAGGCAACAGTCACAAATTGCCTTTGTTCTGTTTTGCATCTTGGACAAATGAAGGTAGGATATTTGCCCTCGGATTGTAGCTTGGGTGGTCTCGTAGGCGACCGAGGCAAATTACTAATCTCTTTCATATGCTCGTCAAATGCCTTTTCTTTTCGAATTTGTTCTTCACTGTGATGATGCATACTATGTAATCCATCGGAATGTCCAATTTCTTTCCGTATTCTCTGTTTATTCGCAGTAGGAGGAGTAAGCATCGTACCACCAATGCTACCCTTGCCTAGAGGAGAACGTTTGATAAAACTATCATTAATACTAGTATTGAGCCCTCCTGTTCCTCGTGATATCCATGAAAAGTCGGATTCAGCTGTATTTGCAGAAGCAAAACTATCTTGTCTTTCAATAGATTGCACAATGTACTCCCCATCCCGTTTCACATCACCACTTCTAACAATCCCAGTAGATACTTTTGGAGAAAATCGTGTTGAAATTGGTATCCCTTCCTCCATGGGACTTGAAACATTGTCTTGCATTGGACTTTGCAAGTTTGGACTTTTCAAAGTCTGCTCTAAAACTGGTGAATTCCGACGCGATCTCCTTCTAGTTTTTCTCGCATCAACATTATTGCTAGATGATGATTTAGAAGACAAATGATTCTCTTCCAATGGATTCTTGGAAGAATCAAACGTATCATCATCGTCATCTTCCCGCTCATGTGGCAGTGGCAATTTATGCAATTCCATTCCAGCCCAAGCGGATTTCCCCACGAGTGTAGCAGCTTTATCATCACCCGACCGTGTTCTTCGATGTCGTTTATCATTATTTTTTGTATTTTTCCGTGATTGATCTTCTTGCAATGAAACTGGAAGTGAAATACTCTTTACTAATTTCTGTCTCATATCCTGTTCCTGTTGTGGAGACATGATGAATGCATTCAAATCATTGGAACTTGTTTTTCGTTTGGGGGTAATTAGTTCCTCTTGATTTTTGATAGTATCCATGGGTGAAGTGGATATGGTAGCAGTGACCCGTTTATTTTCTGGACTGTGTACTTTTTCCATATTTTGTTCCTTATCCATAATATCATTTTCATTTTCCACTTCTTCCGAATCGGAAACATCAAAAGAAATATTTGTAGCTGAAATATTCACTGGATCTTCTGCATCACTTATATGTGAAATTTCATCTCCAAGTATTGCATCATCATCTTCATCATTTCCATCATTTTCATTATCGGCATCTTCTTCTTCATCATAGGAAATACCACTACTTCCATCGGATAAATCATCATCAACATCATCATCACTTGATTCTTGCGCCGTTAAATATCGTTGCGAATCAGGTGTACAAGTCACATTGGATTCGGTACGATGATGAGTGGGTATAATACATTCCTCGGAAATTTGCACCTTTTTTTCTACAACTTGTACCTTTTCTTCTTCTTCATTCTTTACAACAGGACTTGTCATGGCATTCATGGGAGCCAATTTCCGATCAGCATATGTAAATTGATATTGAATCTTTTTTCTCCCTTTTGAATTATTGATACTGGGAGAACCTATACTGCTCAAACTTGTATTGGAGGGTGAATGTGTGACTATAGCTTGATGAAGCGGTGATGTGGGTGTAGGGTAAGATGTGTTGGTGTTGGTACCGTCTTCACTGAGTGATGGTTCTGATAGGTAATGTGCATTACTGTTATCGGGTGATTCATGTAAGTTGTCAGTGTTGGTATTGGATTGTCGAATAGGTGGTGAGGGATGATGTTGCATTGGTTCTTGCGATGATTCTTGTGATGGAGGGAGAGGTTGGATGTTTCTGATTTCATCCGTTTCATCCAATGTCGGCATTTGGAATTCATGAGATGACATTTTGGAAATATTTGTTGTATAAGTATAATGTATTATAGAGATGTAATAAGTATATGATAGAGATGTAACTGCTGTTCTCAAAGAAGAAGAAGAATCTTTAAAAGATCTGAGTTCGCTTCCTATGGACGACTGATGAATGGTACAAAGGTGTCAAAAGAAATGAATTGATGAGCTGCACTTCCACTTGCAATCACAAATGAGATGCAAATGAATGAATACAGTACTAGGACTGATGATTGACTACTTTTGATTCTATTGTAGTTGTATGAGCAGTGTATGCACAATACTTTTCCATGACACAAACACAACATACAGCCGAGTTCAATTATTTCAACACGAGTACTGGTGCGACAGCAAACATCTCTTTTGTTTATTGGTGAGTCCGCCCAATGCCCGTTTCTGAAAATGCAAGAAATAGAGGGGAATGAGGTAGGACTCTTGATTTCTTTTCTGGGACTAATTTGAATTCAGTCACTTGGAGTGTTTTAGTGGATAACCGTTCTATACCTTCTTTTGATGAATCATTTTTTATTTTTTTCGTTTTTATTTTTTCAACTCGTGAAAGTTGAGATGAAGCAAGAATGAAACAAACTAGTGTAATGTATTCAATCATGTAATTTATTCAATATAAAAAGTAGGAATGCAAATGAATTCATTTATACTATAAATCTAGCTTTGAGGAGGTGAGCTTTTCAACTTTATCTTTTGCCTCTATGTTTTTTTTATGGTCAGGTCCAAAAATTTGGGTTCTAATTACTAGGCATTTCTTAAACGCATCTACTGCTTTTGCTTTTTCTTCCAGCTTTTGATAACTTTTACCCTTTGCATATAGTACTCGGGCCTTTAGTCGTTGATCTTCCTCTGACTTCTGTAGCCAATCTAAAGCTACTTCAAAGTGTTCAATAGCTTTGCTATTATCATCACCTGCAGCATAAACACGTCCTAGAGTGATCTCAGACCTACACATATCTGCAGGATCCTCGTATTCCTTGCGAATTTCAAGCGCAAGCTCTGCCATTTCCTTGGCTTCATCTACATCATTGCGAGATATCAATCGCATTGCTACATTGCATAAAGACGCAGCTACATCCTTTTCAGCTTCTTCATCCATAGTATCTTTAAATATTTTCTTTCTTATTTGTAAAGCTTTGTTGCAAGACTCATATGCATTCTCCTTGAGCTCGTCAGAAGTCATCCCGGTGTCATTCTTTTGCTTGAGTTTTGAAAGTTCATGATAAGTCAGTCCTATGTCATTGTAGGTATGCGCAATTTGCCTATCGTCCTCTCCCAAAAGTCTTTTTTGAATGTTAAGAGCATTTATTTGTTGCATCCATGCGTCGATATAATACCCTTGTTTGTAAAATAAGAGACCAACTTTTCGCAGAAATCTAGCAAATGATAAATTATCGTCCGTGGAATCAGAACATGCCTCTTCTCGCTCTTTGATTGCTTCATCCAAATTGGACTTGATCCAATCTATACGCTTTTTGTTAATCTTGGAGTTCAGTGCTTCAAGTTCAATACATTTATTGACTTCTTCCATGATACGTTCTTTGTCACATGGAGGAAAGGTTTTAGCTTTCTCAACATTTGTTTGAAATAGGACTTGAAATACAATATTGCCACCCTGTCCATTTTCAATGTCTTTAGCCAATTGATTTCCTTCTTTAGGAGGCATGATAATTGCCACATTGCATTCCGGTGATGTTGTGGCAACAAACATTTCATATACGCACCATGCTCGCTCAAGATAACCAGGATCTTTCCACGGAGCCATCATGGCTAATATGTGCTTTATACCCTTGACCCTTTGATAAAACTCATTTGAAAAATCCTCAAAAGGAACTGCTTTGCCTTCTTTACGGAATTTGACCACATCATGCTGATTCACATTCAAACAACATATCCATTCATATGTTCGTTTTTTGTCTTTCTCATTATTTTCACAGTAGTGGTCTAGTGAATCTATTATATCACCGATGGTATATCCCCACGAATAGCTCAACATATGGGTTGCCTCTCCAACATTATCTTTACCGTTTAGGCAATCAACATAGGAACTTTTCTTTTCTACCCCTTTCTTCCGGATTACTCCGTACTCATCTTTAGATAGGTCTTCAATCTCATATATCTTTGATTCTCGGCCAAGGCGCCGGCTTCCACGACTGTCTTTCACTTCCTCTAAAAATTTTGTGGAGAGATAACGCACTGATACAGCATTAGGTTTAGTACTGTCTGGCATAATATACTTGTAACCTTTGAAGAAATAAATGTAAGTAACATCAAGAATTCAAAAGAAGCATTCAAGGTGGGGCTTCTTTTTTGTTCGTGATGTTGTGATGTTTCATTTTGGATTTGTCATTGGTCTAAAGTAGTTGAGATTTTGAAAGAGAAGTTTATCTTTGACATTTGACGTCTGTCGATAACCGTCATATACCCTTTTCCAGAAAGCTCATCATTTGTCGTGCTGGAAAAGAAAAGGTTTTATTTTTAACAAATTTAGAAACTTTCATATGTAAAAGCCTATCATGCTTTCTTTTTGCGCCCACTACAATCCTTTTTATGGACTTTCCAATGCTCTCTTTGGTGCATTTCATGGCAGTAAGCAACCATTTTACAACCGGAACAAATCCGAGGACGTACCAATGCTTCATCACAATAAGCACACGTTTCAACATTTCGTTTGATTTTCATTTCTTTACCTTTTCGTAAACTACCAATCTCAATGGCAGCAGCCACATACTTCATACAATCACAATGTCGTTTTTCATATTGATGCATGAATAAGAATAACTTGTCTTGATTATTCAATTTGTCCATGATGCCTTTTGCTTGTAATGACATCAAGACCCCAAAACAATCTCTTGATGTGAAATCATTGGATGATGATGATGCAATCATATCTAAAACACCATCTATAAACAAAGAAGCAAAGATATTCATGGCTGCATATGTCAATGCTCCCTCTTCATGGATGACAGTACCCACAGCCATACTCCATAATGCACCTGGCATAAATCTTTCTTCAACATCATCCAATACTACTTCTTTATTCTTTACTAAACATTCAGCAAATAGATTAAAGTTGTCACCAGCCCTCATATAAGTGTTGATGAATTCATTGATTAGTTTTCGTTTCCGTCTTTGTGCAGGGGTATCATCATAAGCCCATTGTTTAGCTCCATGTTTGCATCGTCTATCTCTCAACACAGCACCTGGAGCTTCTCTAGACTTTACCTCATAATGATGTTCCTTTCCTGATGCATCGGTATGGGTGACTACATTGCTGACTTTATCGCCCTTTTTCTTATCAGTCACTATAATTTTACAAATCATGGAATCTTTTGATTCATTTGATTTACACGCCACTTGTCGTTCTTGTAGAATGTTTTGAATTTCGTCAAGATTCATATTTTGGAGTTCCGTCAACCGCTTGGATGCTTCTTTGTAAGGACCTAGTTCGTTGGAACACCATCCAGTAGAACCAGGAGGACCGTTACATGTGATTTCCAAAGGGAAAGTATCTGCGGTGTTGTTCATACCAAATTGCATACCATGTTCTGCTTTCTCCATCGAGCATCCACAAAGCATGCAATCAAGACATTTTTGATGAGCATAGAACGCATTATTTGTTGTATCTTTGATTTGTCTACCATCTGGTAATATTCCATTTGGATACACTGCATCGAATGGCTCTCTAGGTGCCACTGTAAGCTCTCGTTTTCCTACAAACGTATGACATTGCACACATAATCCTTTGTACCCTTCTTCCGTGAACGTGTTCACATAATCCTCTTCGCATCGATATTCCCCAGATTCGTATAAATAATCTTTCCCATCCAAATCGCAGTGACAGTCTACACATGTCTTTCCTTTCCCATTCTCAGTTCTGATCCTTGCCACAGTACCATTTCTTGTAATATAGGAATAAGGCGAGAATTCTCGGAGATTTGATTCTTTGATAAGTTTCGGTTTGTCAATTCCACGAAACAGAACTGCCACTCTTCCTGCTTCATTTTTCTGTTTGATCACTGTTCCCACTTTTCCGTTGAGATCTTTTGCATTTACGAGACCTGTAGCCTCGACAAGGGCACCCACTTTGTTGATGTTTGGCATGTTTAGAAGTATGAGTTCTGCATACGAGTATGTGTGTGTGGAAAAAGATATGAATGTTGAATGTTGATTGATGTGTGATGTGTGAAAGATCTGGTCGAATTGGTGGTTTTGACACCAGAGTGACGTTGATAACCGTCATATACCCTTCTTTGAACGGCTCTTTGATTTTTTGTTGCGAAAGGAAACTTTTCAAAAGGATCATACCTAGGTAGAGAAAATAGAGTCGAAAGCTTCAAATTCTCATACTTTATATATAATTAGTTACTCATGCCAACTTATTCAAATTGGTCACCTTTTCTTGCAAAGGCTTTGGCCAGTGCAAAGTAGCATCTAAAAACTTTTCATTCTTGAAACGTGAACAACTGCATTCTGTTCCAACTGTATCATCAATGGTAAACTTCAATTTATTCACCTTGACTGGTGGCATAGCTCCACTCTTGATTCTAGCCTTTTCTCTAGCATCGGCATCTCTCTGCAATTCATCAAGTCTACCACAAGCTTCTCCTAATTGAGCTTCTGCAGCGGACTTTTCACCATTACTCCATAAAATACTCGCTAATGCAATTCTAGCTTCTCCCTCCTTTGCAATTACTCTTTGAAGTAATTCAATATCTCTTCCTTCAACCGAAGTTGTAGATTGAATCGCTTCCGTCAATACTTTTTTCGCATCTTCCAAAACACTTTTATCAGAAGTGGCAGCATAAGCACTTGCCAAATCAATACCAGCATCCAATTTCGAAATAACAGATCTAGCACGATCTCCAATCTCTTTGAACGCACTTGATGCTAAAATATGAGTTTCAGCAGCTTCATTGTACATTTTATTTCCACGTTGTGCCATACCCCATTCCCAAGCAGCATAAGGATTACGCTGTGCACCATCTGCTTCTAATTCTTCATTGGTATCCCATTCTTCACGACTGGTTAATCTCATTGCAAGTTGATAATCTTTATTTGCTAATTGATATTGTTCATCTGTCAATACTCCTAGGGAAAGTAATGATCTACCACGTCCAAGATATGCCGCTGGTAATTCAGCTGGATCAGCAAGTTCACCACCTGGACCAGTCAAGAGTGTGATTGTAGTGGTGTAATCTTCAATTGCAGCTTCTGCATTGACAAGTCCCATGTAACAATCTCCACGGACACGATAGAGAGCGGCTCTTTCATCTGGTGCTTGTCTTTCCCAAGCCGAAATGGCTTTGGTGATGAGTTCGACAGCTTTTTCAGGGTTACGTTCGCCATAGAGTGCTCCGAGTGCTTCACGGAGTAGTTTGATTTCATCATTGGTAGGTGGCTTTGGTTTGCCATCTGCTGCATATGCTGGTGGGATGAGAAAGTCCCGAATTCCATTCATTAATGGTGAATTGAAATTGGATACTGATGACGACGAAGAAGAAGATACATCATATGTTTGTGATGTCTGTACTTGTGCTACTGGAGCATTTGGAGGAAGAGAAAAGGCAGAACTCCCTGCAAAAAGAGAAGAGAGACAGAGAAGAGATGTTGTTTGGAATCGCATCTTGATTAAAATGAAAAGTAATATGTACATAAGGTAGTGCTGCTATTACACATCAAATGGAAAGATCTTGCTGAATTGTTTGATGAGGTGTTGGTAGCAAGCTTTCGAGGAGTCAGCATAGAACTCAGAACCTGTTATTGAAAGTACTGTACAATATGTGTTGGTCGTTCAAAGACATAAATGGCTAGCTTTTGCTCGTTTATTTGGATCTGCTATGGTACGGTATGTGCTATGTGTGGTGGTGCAATTTGCAATTTTCACTTCATCATTCATCACTAAAAATGTTTCTTGTTTTGCAATCTTGATTGCATTCATTCTGAAACAACAGCAGCAGTGCCCCACATGGATCCCGATCCTTCTTCACCTGAGGAAATATTGAAGCGCTTGAAAAAAGCACGCAGCATTCCTAATGGCGGTGAATACGAAGCTGAAGTTGATGTACTTCGTGAAGTGGTGAAATATGTAACAGACCGTAATATTCCCAAATTCGATCCCGGTGTACCCTTGTCCAAAGACGAATTAGTTGGAAAAGGTACAGAAAAATTATTTGAAATAATATTTAATGAAACAGCACCGGCTGGTTTTGGTGGAATGATGTGGGCTCATATTGATGCTCCAATGAAAGCATTGGAAGGCAATGGAAAAGATGCTGTCGATTCTGCAGTTGGAGGTGTTGGTGCTCTTGCGGGTGGAGTAATTGGTGGACCAATTGGTGCCCTTGTTGGGTATGCAATTACAAAAGGGCCTGGAAAAGTAATTGATGTGTTTGATACCTCAACCGCTAAGTTCAAAGTCACTATCACAAACTTGACAAAGTATAACGTGTACCTTGATGGATATGAAAAAAAAGGCGGTTGGCGTTATTCTAGTCCTGGAGTCTATCAAAATGCATGGTTTCCAGATGGTGGTGGCGGCATGTATAACAGAACAGGATTTCTAATACCAAAGGTTGTGACAGGTACAAAAGATGTCAACCACAAAACGGTTGAGGCACTGTCGTTCTCATACCCTATGCCAGTAAATGATACATCCTTCTCATTTTCAATGCGTTTTATTGCAAGAGAGGGAAAGATGTATCATACCTGTAAGAGCCATGAGGAGAAAAAAGATTGGTTTGATGATCGCTCCGCCATCAAGCATTCCTGGAGTTTTGGTATTCAAGCACCTGGTACATTTGCGTGGACATACTATGCTTCGATTGATTCCAAGCCTAAAGATACAGCAAAAGGTCATGAGGAGGCATACAATGAGATGGAAGTACAGTCGAACTTTGGAAAACCTGGTCACTTGAAAGATGGACAATCATGTTGTTATTGGGAAGATAAAAATACTGTTGTCATCCAGCTGGCTGACGACTAGTTCTATCCGAAATTTTCTGTTTTTTTCATCTCACTTTTTCCTCTCTCACACTCTCCATAGATTGTGCTATAATTACTGCTAATGTTCATTATTTATCTACAAGTATATTATTAGAATGTATCTTTGTTGCAATTTTATACTCTAGTTTGCTTTGGTTGCCATTTTTGCTCAACCTTCTCTGTTCGTCTGCCATCCAAAAATGAGAAACTATCTTCTTTTTGTTTTTTATTATCCTGTTGGCTTTGGCATATAAAATATCTCCTCATTTTGTATATTTCGTACTATAGGTGTTTGGATTGTCTTCAGATTCAAATACTCTATTCTAGTGTTTCGAACATAATGTCACTCATTACTTGTTATATGAATATGTACATCAACATAAAAATGTTGACTTTTACTTCATGCAAGCGATAGCGCTTCATGAGAGAAATTTTCAACCCCCTTTGTCGAAAGAATTCCTTCACACCTCATTTTCATACCTACTATTGAAACTACTATCCCCCTATATCACAAGTTCACTTTCTCGAGTAGATCCGAAGGCATCTCCTTGATCAACTGTTGAAACTTTCGGAAGTGCTTGTCTGCAGCCTTTTTGCATTGCTTTGCAGTTTTATTTCGGATGACATTCACCCCACAGAATACAGTGTATTCAAAAGCAAAATATGTATCAAAATCTACAAACAAAGTCTCGATTGCCATGTCGGTGCATTGAAGTGATTTAGACTCATTGTCCTCCACATGAATTACAAATTTTCCAACACTTTCTTTCGATTTTTTGAATTGGGCAATAGACAGGACGTTATAATCTAGTAATTGTGAGATCTGGCCAATGTCTTTTCCCATTTTCACATTGGCAATGATTCGATGGGTGTTTTGTAGAGATTTGTTACAAAAGAATTGCAATGCATTTTGTACAAATGCAGTAAATGATTGACCAAGATTCATTTGCTTCTGCAAATTGCTTCTTCGGATGGATTTCCATCCACGAAACAAATCTGATTTCAGACGGACTTGCGCACATTTATGTCGAATTGTATACACGTCGATATCGGAAGCGTTCATGCTGTCCAATATATTATCATCGAGTACTATATGAAAAATAGTATCAAATCTTTTCCCCAACTCTTTAGTAGAAACAACTGCAACTTGAGCATATACCTGATCACTTCTATTTTTATGATTCCATCCCTCCATGATCTTTTCTTTTTGTGCTTGACTCAAATCAGCGATTGCCATAGCTCTTGGTACTTCTGCCATAACAAAAGTTTGAGCATTGTAATCGAATTCAACTTCCACAAAGACAACTTTTACAGGCGGTTGCTGCTCTAATCCTTTTCTCTTAAGGACATAAAAGGCTGCGGCAGAAATTGGTGTCGTTGCTTTCGTTGTCCATTTTTGAAAGAGATTTTTAATATTCACTCCCCTTGAATCAAGAGAGCTTTCTAAACTTTTCGCTTTTTCACAATTATGTTTGCACTGATGTTTATGTCTTGGCCAATCCTCGACTTGGCACTCTCGACTGCAATAGTATGCTGAATTACATTTTGAGCACATGCTCAATTTGGATCCGATATCAACATCTGATTTCAAGCATCTGTCACATAACTGAGAGTTTTTACGGTATTGAAATTCCTTCTTCCCTTCTGCTTTCGCCTCTTTATTGCCCCCCACCTGTCCTTTTTTCGGGTCAGTACTAGATGCTTTCTTACATACAGCTTTATGAATCTTCCATTGTCTGACTTGACAGTCTCTATTGCAGAAGAACACATCAACACCGGCGTCACGACAAGGGGCACATCGGAATAATGCTCCTTCCTTGTTGCAGGCTGCACATGGACCGTCGTTAGGCTTCTTAATAGTAGTTCTTGTTGTTGAAGTAGAGGGCATGGCTTTGATGGCGGGCTGTAGTGCTGTATTGAATATGACAGTGCACTGATTTAGATTAGGTATGGTATGCAATGATGAGAGTTGCTTGTTGCTTGCTGCTCTCCTCTTTGCTTCTCTCTTTTTCTTGGCGTGTCATTGTGCATTGGTGTCAATGTCGTCATGTCAGTCTGTTGCTGCCTGTCAATGTGTCAATTTAGTACAACATCTGTATTGGTCCCACCTAGAAAGATTTCATTTTCATTTTTTAATCTTCGAATAGAATTGTCAGTCGCTTTCTTGATTGCCTGAGGCGGAAAGAAACATAGATGATATAATTACAACTTTGATAATGGATTCAAATGGAAGAACAAGAGAAAGTATTGAATCGGATATAAATTTATCAGAATAAGTTACTTCCATTGAGTAAGGATTCGTTTTTTTTATATTTTCTGAGTACATGTTCATCATCACTCAAAGCGATTTAGAATTTATTTTTTCACTAGCATCTCAATACACAAGTAGGGGGAGTTACAATCTTTTGAACATAATGTCACTCATTACTTGTTATATGAATATGTACATCAACATAAAAGTATCGACTATTACTTCATGAGAAATTCTCAACCCCCTTTGTCGAAAGAATTCCTTCACACCTCATTTTCATACCTACCATTGGAACTACTATCCCCCTATATCACAAGCTAACCTTCTCCAATAGATCGGAAGGCATCTCTTTGACTGACTGCTGAAGCTTTCGGAAGTGCTTGTCTGCAGCCTTTTTGCATTGCTTTGCAGTTTTATTTCGGATGACATTCACCCCGCAGAATACAGTGTATTCAAAAGAACAGCTTATCTCGATATCTAGAAACAAAACCTTTATTGCAGTTTCGGTGCATGAACTTGGTTGAGACGAAATACCCTCCACATGGTTGAAAACATTTTCAACTTTCTCGAATTTGTCCATGGGCCAGAGTTTATAGTCTAGCAATTGTGAAATCTGACCAATCTCTTTCCCCATTTTCATATCGACCACGAGTTGGTGAGTACTTTGTAGACTTTTGCTGCAAAAGAATTGCAATGCATTTTGAACGAACGCAGTATAGGATTGTCCAAGTTCCATTTGCTTCATTCGCTTCTTTAAATTGCTTCTTCGGATGGATTTCCATCCACGAAACAAATTTGATTTCAGATGGACTAGCGCACATTGAAAGCGAACTTTGAACATGCTACTATCAACATTCTGTTCATATTGATCTAATTCACTCTTATCAAATAGTATAGGTACATTAGTTTGAGATTTTTCTCCCAACTCTTTAGTAGAAACGATAGCATATTGAGCATATACTTGATGAAGTCCCCTGATTGTCTTGTTATTTTGATGTTTCCATCCCTCCATGATCATTTCTCTACTGTCTTGACTCAAATCATCAATTGCCACAGCTCTTGGTTCCTCTGTCACAATAAAAGTTTGAGCATTGTAATTGAAATCGACTTCCACAAAGACAACTTTCACAGGTGGTTGCTGCGCCATGCCCTTTTTCTTGAGGGCAAGATATGCTGCGGCAAATATGGGTCCCGGAACCCATTTTTCAAAGAGATTATAAATATTCATCTCCCTTGAATCAAAAGATCTTTCGATATTCTTTTCAAATTCACAATTCTGCTTGCATATACGTTTATGTTTTGGCCAGTCCTCGACTTGGCATTCGCGGCTACAATAGTATGCAACATTACATTTTGAGCACATTCTTACTTTGAATCCGATGTCAACTTCTGTTTTCAAGCAGTTTGCACATAACTCCGTAGGTTTAGGGATTTTAAATCCCTTCTTTGTTTCTTGTTTATCCTTCTTGCTAGCACCAGACTGTTCTTTTTTCGAGTCGCTAGTGGATGTTTTCTTACATACAGCTTTGTGTATTTTCCATAGCTTGACCTGACACTCGCGGTTGCAGAAGAATACATCAACACCGGCGACACGACAAGGAGCGCATCGGAGTACTGCTCCCTCCTTGTTGCAGGCTGCACATGGGCCGTCGTTAGGCTTCTTAGTAGTAGTAGTAGTAGTTGTAGATGACATGGCTTAGAGAATGGAGTGTAGTATTGAATCTGACGATGCAATGATTTAGATAAATATACGGTATGCAATGATGAGAGTTCATGCTGCTTGCTCTTTTATTTGCTTCTTTCTCTCTCAGGATCTCTTAGTTGGCTTGTCAGTGCATTGGTGTCAATGTTGTCATTTCAGTCTGTTGCTGCCTGTCAATGTATCAATTTAGTATAACATCTGTATTGGTCCCACCTAGAAAGATTTCATTTTAGAATTGTCAGTCGCTTTCTTCATTGCTGAGGCGGCGGAAAGAAACTATATAGAGGGTATTTACAACTTTCATAATGAAGTCAAATGGATGAACAAGAGAAAGTATTGAATCGGATATAAATTTATCAGAATAAAATTACTTCCATTGAGTATTCGTAGTTTCTGATATTTTCTGATGTCTCCTTCCTGTTCAATCAGAATGGCTTAATCATCACTCAAAGCGATTTTAGTTCCAAAATTAATGGAAGATTTCTTGAGTGGCACATTCTCAGGAGTTTCATTTCATCTATCATAAATCATTATCTTCTTTGACTTCTCCACGCGTTTCCGTAACTAGCGTAGGAGTGAACGCAAAGTATTTCATTATTTTTATTACGGTATAGTATTCATCATTTGCTTTTCTTACAAGAATACGTGTATCTACGAAAGAATCTCCTATTCTAAAAAAAGATCATGTACTCAAATCATCGCAACTATCACTTTACGAGAAATTCTCAAGCCCCCATGCCAAAAGAATTCTTCTTACTTCGTTTTCATACCTACTTCACAAGCTAACCTTCTCTAATAGATCGGAAGGCATCTCCTTGACCTCCTTCTGAAGCTGTCGGAAGTGTTTCTCTGCAGCTTTTTTACATTGCTTTGCAGTTTTATTTTTGATGACATTAACCCTGCAGTATACAGTGTATTCAAACACAAAACATTTCCCGTCATCTACAAACAAAGTCTCTATTGCCATTTCATTACATGAATGTGGTCTAGACTCTATGTCCTCCACATAAGTGATGATTTTTTTCTTATTCTCTTCTTTGAATTTCTTTAATTCAGCAATAGATATGATTTCGTATTCATCTAATTGTGAGATCTGACCAATCTCTTGTCCCATGTTCATGTAGACTATGACTTGATGAGTATTTTGCAGAGATTTCTTACAAAAGAATTGCAATGCATTTTGTACAAATGCAGTACAGGATTGACCAAGTTTCATTTGCTCCATTTGCTTCTGCAAATTGTTTCTTCGGATGGATTTCCATCCACGAAATAAATTTGATTTCAGACGGACGTGAGCACAGTCATTGTGAAGTTTTTCCATGTCGAAACTCTTACGATCAGCATTCATCTGATCTAACGCACTCTTCATGATTCCTATCCCTACAGTTCCTTCAAATCTTTCTTCAAATTCTTTTGTAGAAACAATGGCAAAGTGATTGTATACCTGGTCTTTTCCTCCAGTTACTGTCCTTTCTTTCAATATTTTCCTTATCTCTTTTTTACGCTTTTGACTCAAATCATCAATTGCCACGGCTCTTGGTACTTCTGCTACAATAAAAGTTTGAGCGTTGTAATTGAATTCAACTTCCACAAGGACAGCTTTCACAGGCGGTTGTTGCTCAATGTCTTCTTTCTTGAGGGCGAGATACAATGCGTCATAATAACATGACAATGAACTTGGTTCCGCTATCCATTTTAGGAAGAGATTTTTAATATTATTTCCCCTTGAATCAAGTGATGTTTCTAGTCTCTTTGAGGCCTGACAATTATTCTTGCACATACGTTTATGTTTTGGCCAGTCCTCGACTTGGCACTCACGGCTGCAGTAGTATGCAGAATTACACTTTGAGCACGCGCTTAGCTTAGATCCGATATCATCACCTGATTTGAAGCAGTTAGGACATACAGTGGCTTCTTTACAGAGTTGAAGCCCCTCCTTTCCTTCTGCTTTGGCCTCCTTGTTAGCGGTCGAAGCTTTTGATCTAGACTCGGCGTTGCGTGCTTTCTTCTTACAAACAGCTTTGGCCTCCTTGTTGGCACTGGACTGTTCTTTCTTCGACTTAGCATTGCATGTTCTCTTACATACTGCTTTGTGCGTCTTCCATAGTTTGATCTGACAGGTGCGGTTGCAGAAGAACACATCCACACCGGCTTCACGACAAGGGGCGCATCGGAGTACTGCTCCTTCCTTGTTGCAGGCTGCACATGGGCCAATAGGCTTCTTAGAAGTAGTAGATGTTGTAGAGGGCATGGCTTAGAGAACGGAGTGTGATGCACTGGTTTAGCTCGGTACGGTATGCAATAATGAGTTCATGTTACTGAGAAGCTGTGCTCTTCTCTTGCTCTTGCTTCTCTCTCCCTCTGGATCTTTCGTTTTCTTTCAGCGTGTCATTGTGCAGCAAGTCAATGTTGTCATTTAAGTCTGTAGCTACCAGTCAATAAGCCATTTTAGTATAATATATGTGTTGGTCCCATCTAGAGAGATTGCCATTTCATTTCGTCTTTCATGAAATTGTCCAGTCGCTTGCTTTATTGTTGTAGTTGATAGAAACTCCTGAGAAGATAAAAATGATTTGATTCATACTGAAACGCAAAGTGGATCTCAACTTATTCCCAAATACAGAGAAGATGAAATAAGAAAAAAGTGAGAAAAGGTTTATATAAATGGCTAGCTAAACATTAAAAGGCTGTGTCAAAAAGATATTCTTGTTTTGTTTCCGTTTTCTCTACCAACTCTGGATATTGCAGGTCCATATCATCAATCAAACATGATCGCATCGGTAGATAAAGGTCTATCCCAACTCAAAATCTTTCACTCACATTGATGTTCCAAACCTGCGCAAGATTTCTCGATTGGTGAATTATCAAGGGTTTTACTCCGTCTTTCTTAAATCTTTCTTTTCTCTTTGGTTTCTTCTCGCGTTTATATACATATAAGCATATTATTTGACTTTCGTTGTAGTACATTTTTTATTCATTATGATTATTATTTTGGTACTCATTACTTGCCGCCCCTTCACGAGAAATTTTCAAGCCCCTGTGCCAAAAGAATTCTTCTCACTTCGTTTTCATACCTACTTTACAAACTAACCTTCTCTAATAGATCGGAAGGTATATCCTTGACCTCCCCATGTAGCTTTCGAAAATGTTTATCTGCAGCTTTCTTGCATTGCTTTGCAGTTTTATTTTGGATGACATTCACCCCGCAGAATACTGTGTATTCAAGAGCAAAACATTTGTCGTTATCTACAAACAAAGTCTCGATTGCCATGTCAGTGGATTGAAGTGGTCGAGATTCAGTGTCCTCTACATGAGTTACAAATAAATCAGCATTCTCTTTCAATTTTTTGAATTCAGCAAAAGGGGCGACTTTATATTCTAGTATTTGTGAAATCTGACCAATCTCTTGTCCCATTTGCATATTGACTATGATTCGATGGGTATTTTGTAGAGATCTTTTACAAAAGAATTGCAATGCATTTTGGACGAATACAGTAAAGGATTGTACAAGATTCATTTGCTCCATTTGCTTCTGCAAATTGTTTCTTCGGATGGATTTCCATCCACGAAACAGATCTGCTTTCAGACGGACTTTCGCAAAGTCATTACGAATTCTGTACATGTCGATTTGAGCAGCATCCATGTCATCTAACACACTCTTTTCGAATGCTACGTGAAAAGTAGTTTTATATATTTTCCCCAACTCTTTCGTAGAAATAGTGGCACATTGAGTAAGTGAAAGTCTTGTTTTTTGAGACTTCCATCCCTCCAAGATCTTTTCTTTATCCTCTTGATGCAAATTATCAATTGTCACAGCTCTTGGTACTTCCGCCAAAACAAAAGTTTGAGCGTTGTAATCGAATTCAACTTCTACAAGGACAGCTTTCACAGGCGGTTGCTGCTCAATACCTTTTCTCTTAAGAGCATAATAGACTGCAAGAGAAATCGGTGCCACTGCTTTCGGTACCCATTTTTGAGAGAGATTATGAATATTTATCTTCCTTGAATCAAGAGATCTTTCGATTCTCTTTGCAAATTCACAATTCTGCTTGCACTTGCTTTTATGTGTTGGCCAGTCCTCGACTTGGCATTTGCGGCTACAATAGTATGCAGCATTACATTTTGAGCACACGCTTAATTTGGATCCGATATCAGCATCTGATTTCAAGCACTTGGTACATACATTGCCTTCTGTATGGTATTGAGGTCCCTTATTCCCTTCTTGTTTATCCTTCTTGCTAGCACCAGACTGTTCTTTTTTCGAGTCGCCATTGCATGTTTTCTTCTTACACACTACTTTATGCGTCTTCCATAGCTTGACCTGACACTCGCGGTTACAGAAGAATACATTAACACCGGCGTCACGACAAGGGACGCATTGGAGTACAGCTCCCTCCTTGTTGCAGGCTGCACATGGGCCGTCGTTAGGCTTCTTAGTAGTAGTTGTTGTTGTTGTTGTTGTAGAGGGCATGGCTTAGATAACGAGCTCTAGTATTTGATCTAGATAGAAGTATATGAAATGATAAGTTCATGTTCTGTACAGAGAAGCTGTGCTCTCTTCTCTTTGCTGCCTGCTTCTCTCTCATCACTTCGTTTCGTTCTTTGCGTGTCATTGTGCAGCGTGTCAATGTCGTCATTTCAGTCTGTTGCTGCCTGTCAATACACCAATTTAGCATAACATATGTGTTGGTCGTTCAAAGTTAATGGCTAGCTAAAGGGCTAGTTTAGATTCAAATTTTCAAATTTGACACGATATGTTTCACAGATATGTTTCCATGTTTCGTGTTTCCTTGATTGCATTCAATATATTCTTGAAGCAACAGCAATAGTAAAAACTTACACAGCCAGTAAAGTCTTCCAAAATGCCTCATGGGAAAAAGAACAAAGGAGGAAGAACAAACAATAAGAAGCAAAGAAGAGGCGTAGCTGGCCATGGCAAGAACGCCAATCGCAATTCATCTGCTCGAACGGCCTCTAGTTCAACTGGCAATCTGCCACTGACACCTGAGAACGCATTGAAAGGAGTTGCTCCAAGCTACCAACAATTTCTAAAAAATGAAGAGGCCCTTCATGAAAGCTATCCAACAATGTATTCCCGCTACAAAGCTGCAACCGATCGAGTCTTTACATATATGAAGGAAAATTCTCCAGAAAGCATCCATAATAATAAAATGACTGTGAATTCTTTGATGACAATTGCAGATTGGATGGAAGAAACTAATCAACCAGTTGACCCAGCTTTCTTGAAGGATTTAAAACTTGCTATGAGGGTGCGGTCTAGAGTTGCTAGATCTATATTTGGTGGTGGTGATGCAGGGCATAAGCATCTATTGACTGTTTTGGTGTATGTATGGGGAGTCACGATCTCACTTCAGCGAGCACCCAAGTCCAAGGGACTGGATAAGGAGGTACAAGAAAAGTTATCCTTGGAAAAAGCAGGAATTGCTGCTTCTAGAAATCGCTTTGAAGCTCTTAATGACGAAGATATCGACGAGGAAGAGGATGATGAGGAACTCTTCCCTTCAAAACGAGTTCCTCGTCCTGAACCACTGCCAGAACCAATGTCTCTGGATGATCTAATGAGATCAGATGATCGCAATGATATTACTTTGTTCTTGTTATCCATGGACGAACTCATGAAGGCAGTTTCGGAGCAATTTATCGGGGTAGCAAAACAAGTGGTTGCCAACAAAAAACAACAAGTTCCAGGCACTGCCATTGTGGAAGGCTTGATGGAAGCTGCTGTTGGAGCCAACATGGCAATTCAACAGATGCAACGACTCGAGATGGACTTTGAAATTGAACATCCACACATTTCAACACCATATCGAATGTTATCTGCATTTGTTCTTCCAGAAATCATCGAACACATTACCAAGATTGCACGCGAGCATGGAGAGGAGACATGTTTGGAAAAGGATATCTCGCTTTTCTTGGGTGATTGTTTGGAATGCCACTTTCGCACAAAATCTGATCCAGAAAATAAAAGTGACGAGGTTGTCCAAGACTTTTGCAAGCGTTTCAAAATTAATAGTGCCGGATTGACTCAAATTCAGGATATATTCAAAGGGCTTCAGCAAATATCTATCCTAGAGGTTCCAATATCAAATGAAGTAGAAATGAACAAGCGTTTAGTTGCAGAATGTAGGAAAGTAGATCCAAACTATGGATCGCACCGATGGATACCACAAGATATGGAATTCATTGGTGGAGACCGTGCCATTCATCATACTTTAAGACTGCTCCAGAGCTTTGGCTCCGTTGTAAAGGACACAAATGCCAATAATAAAATCATAGCTCGCAAAGGATTCTTTGGGCCGTCTCCATGGAGATCGGGGAGATCTCGTAAAATCCATAACGACTTGGATGAATTGCTCATGGCAGATATTTTGCCCCAGTGGTTTTTGCTTTGCCGAAATGGAATTCTGGGCAAGGCCATTCTTCCGAGACAGAATGAAATCAGTGCACTATGGGTTTGTATGAAAAACTTTTTCGATAACCCAACGAAACCAGTGAGCTGGTCATGTGTCTTTGCAGTTCATGCAATGTTGACGGCCATTTTGGAGACTGATAAGGTGGAACGCGACATCACTGACCTGAGCAAACATGCCTTCGATATGTTTTTTGCACAGCTTGATAAAGTTCGAGATATCAAGAAGAAAGAACCCGATTCACTTGAAAGCAAGAATTTTGGAAGGAATATGGCAACAGTGGAATTCTTAAAGAATTTGAGTCTTCCGGTCTTTGGTGATCGAGCGGTATGGAATCCACTTTCTGGAGGCACAATCTTTTCCTATCTCGCCATATTTGGCAACGTCGAAGCTGGCTGCTGCTTGATTGACGATCGTGCTCAGTTGAGAATTATCCTCCATCTATACCATGCTTTAAGGGTGAACAATATCATTCGGAAGGGAAAAATTCCATTCCTGGACATTTTGTATGATGCCTTCAAGAACAGTCGTGCTATCTGGGAAGGACCGCTCCCCAAGAAGGGACAGTTCGTGGAGCGGTTCTGGGTATCATTTGGATCTAGCAGAGGTTATGCTGCAGAGATGGCGAATAAATCACGCGAGATGATGCAAGCTGCATCATTGAACAGGCAAAATCCCTTTGGAAATTACAGGTCCGATCGGCGTCAGATGAGACAAATTGAACCAGCAGAACTCGCTACAAGTTTCCGACGTATCTGCAATCGCGACTTTCACGATGTAGTGGACAAGTATCATACTCCAGAGCAACGTCAACGAAATCGTGGTTCAGACTTTTATACTTTTGCAGTCCAAATGAACGATACTCTTGATGCTATTGAACGGGAGCAACAACTGTATGCTTTGAATCTGCCTGCTTGTGGGGTGTATCTCGAACAATTTGTCTGCAGCTTGTCCCGCGTTTTCCAATGGGACCCGATCTTGGTCTCAGCACAAGCCCAGCATTCCGCAATGAAAGATAAACGGCAAGGAGTGGCGTACATGTTTGCTCAATATCTACTTGGAGCTCTCGATTTTGCAAGGGATCCCTTGAATTGTCGGTTCCTAGAAATTCCTCAGGGGCTTGCTTCCTCTGAATTTATGGCTGCGTACTTCAATCGAATTGACACTTCTCAAATCCTTTGGTTTCAAGCAGTGCAAGAGGAAGACTAACCAGGCATGACATTGGAGGTATGAATAATGTTCAGTAAAAATCGCTACATTACAACTTAACCCGAGACACCATCCACATAGAATCGGTTGATCCGGATCATCGGCAACTTCTTCAACTATCCTAATCTAACTATCTATCTGAGATATCTATTTTTATCTCATTTTTTCTTTCATATCCTAAGGATAATACTGTCGCTTGACTTTGCTTATCTGATCTTTCTCTATGGATTGAGATTTCATTAAATTGAGCGTATTTTCTTTTATTGGTACTTATAATACTTCTGGTCGTAGTTGGAATTAAAGGTATCAACCTCCTGCATTAGAACTGAAACGTAGTTTAGCTGAAATCGCTAGGTAATCAGTTTATGGTGTTTAATGCAATCTATTTGAATTATTACTATTGGCTTTCTATCTGATTGCGTTCATTAGTATGATATGCAAATCGTATATATAGTTTTCGTATGTATTATTTAATTCCTTCACTTTGTCAAATTTCTTTGGCTCAAAGATATCGCGGCTAGTATCAAGTTTAGAAACCAAATGCGTCCATTTCATTCTGAGCTATCGCTTTGTACACCTCAGGTTGAATCAGAATAGCATTGAAGAGAGATCTAGTCATTTCAAGGGCATTTCTATGATAATCGTAAATTTCATTGAGGCTGTAGTACAATTCAGCAGCGATGATGCGTTCATCCTTCAGCGCATTATATACAGGATTGGATAAGAACCTCTCAAATTTGTTACTGCTGTTAATCTTGAAACCTGCAATAGTTTCACCAGAAACAACAAGATATCTGTTTAGGCCTGGTGAGCAAAAGGACGAAGATGGATTTTCTGTGAAGAAGGCTTCTTGTGCAGAAATAATTCTATTTCCGTACCCTGATTTGAGTCAGTGCAAGTACTAAGTTAGAACCTTTAGCGTGAAAAATTCTTATTTCTTCGAAAAGTAAACTTACCATTTGATTGTCCCTCCCACAATTCATATTGCTCTACTCGGGCAGACCATAGGTAGTTAGTGCCACCATTAACACCACCGGTTGCTCTATCACAATAGTCGTCGAATGCTGCTTTCTCCTCAAAATTATGATTATTGTCAAGAGCCATCATGATATGGTTGTAAGCCTCCTCGAGCATACTCAAAGCGTAATCAAATTCCTCCATATCTGGCAGGGCAAAAAGCATATTGACGTGTTCGCATTCGATTTCTGCTCTTGCAAGAAGCGAGTCGAAGCCATTTTCCAAGCAGTTGACAGGATTAAGACCGTTTGCAACATCTGCATTGTATTGGATGATATAGTTATGATATCCAGCCGAAAGAGAGTACGCAGCTAGGAGCAAATATTCCTGGTTGAAATAGGAAAAATTACAAAGTCAGAACTTGATACCAGACAAACTAAAGAATTCTTTCTCTCCAGGATGAGTGCGACATCAACGTACCTGTAAAAGTTCCATGTACTGAAAGTAAGAAAGAATAAAGATTGAGTGCCATCCGAATCTTATGGTGTACAAATATTGATCTTCAATAACAGTATCATCGTCCGCCTCTACATCGGTACACGAAGCAGTAGTAGAGAAACAACTAAGCTTACACTGAGCCAAAACATCACCGTCACAACGAAGAACGTCAATGGCCGTCTTGCCTTTCTCGACCAGAGCCTCGTAAAGCTCCTGCAAAGCATGATTGGATTCCTCTTTCTGATTGATAGCAGTGCCAAAAAGTTCTCCGTATTTGTACGTAACGATGGCATCATTGGCTGTCTCTCGCGCTGTCTCCATCAATGCCCAAGCAGTGTTGATTCTATCCCTCGCAGAAATTTGTTCAGCAATAACCTGTATCTCTGACCTGATTTCATTAAATCCATTGTTCATATCTTCATAAATTTCCTCGAGCGAATCACCATTCTCTTGCTTTTTGAATATAAGTTCGATCACTCCGATACCTACAGTACCAAGGAAGGGAAGAAGATCATCAGCGAGGTCTTCCACAACATCAAAGGCAAGATCTTTGACTTCATCAACTTTATCTTCTAGAACAGAGTTTCCTCCTCGCACCCATTCTGTGCTTGTTCCATATCCTCCTATGGATGTCGGTTCGTATCCGGAATCAGATACGAGATCGGGAGGTGCCCATAGTGATGGATCGGGTGCATCTTCGGTATTGAAGGTGTGCAAAACAAACTCGTTTGGCGAGAGAGAACTGCTATTGATTCTATATGCATAGCATCTTGCTTTCTTCTGACCCGCCCAAAAGCACCCTCCTGCTGAGTTCTCAGCATTAAAGTAGGGACAATTGGTACTTCATTCAATAAAAATGTGGATAAATATTGACTGGAAATGCAAGAGAAGAAGGGAAACCAAATAAAAGTACTTACGATTTGCCTGAACAAAACTTATCAATGCAACGTTGATCATCGTTATGATTATACATGCAGTCATTGATATTATGTGTCGACCTCACATAGCTTGCAAGTTTGCCATTTACTTCATAAATGTTTCCTTGAATGTTTGAGCTATCCCATACTCTCATTTCCAAGTTACCATCTGATGATTGAGTGAAATAAAATCGTTGCCATTCAGAGGACCGCGAATCCATAGAGAGGTATCCGTACGAACCACTTTCAAGTTTGAATTTTCCATCTTTCACCGTATTGGGAATCTTTTTAATTCCTCTACCACTTAGTCTATTAACCAAGTGGTAAGTTGAAGCACCTCGATAATCAGTATTCGTTTTTACCCATCTCCAATGATATTCTGGTAAAGTAGTATCAGCATGTGCCTCGTCTACTGTGAGCACTGATAGTCCAGCTGTAGGTCCTGAAAAGAAAGTTTTCAGGTCCTTTGCAGCTTTCTTATCACCCCAACTGTCGATCCCAAATTTCCAACTTTGGAGGGCAGGTGTGTCTGCTTTAAGATATCTCTTCCTAGAGCCAATGACACGGTAGATTAAAGTATAGTAATTTCCAGATGTAACCTCATACACAGATTCCTCTGCTAGTGAGTTTGTTTCGTAATCAAAATCAAGAGTAAGCAGAATATTTTTGAAGGCATCAGATGATTCCTGTAATTTTCTACGCAAAGGAGACGCATATTCATTTGCTTGAACCCCACGGAATGTATCCAGAGAATGAGAAAAGGCAAGTCGGCGCAAAGAATTCTTCTCGGATGAGCTTAGCAATGCTGCAGCTCCATTCGTAGACTCGTCTAGCTGGTCACATTCATCATTCTCAAACTCAACACAGGCAAATACCTTGTTGTGGCCATTTTGGAAACAGATTGTTTGTTCATTTCTCTGAACAGCAGGAATTTCAAAGCTAAATTCTTCGTTATCAAAGCCATATCCATCCTTAAAAGCCACCCTTAAATTCATTGGGATCATTGCAAGCGCAGCTAGTGTTAATACAATAACAATAATATATTAGACATCAATATATCTTCGGTAGATGACGCATTTAATAAAAAAGAATGAGTGGTACTTACAATCGTACATTGAAGTGGCCATATCCATCGAGATACAGGCCTTTGGCTTATCCACACCATTAATTTCAAGATCAGGTACGTCGAAGCTCAAGCCTCCCATCACAATTCTCTCTCCATTCTTTCCAATCATCAAGCCTGATGATTTCAAGTCGAATTGTTTGTTAAGATAGACCGTGAGATACACAATTCCGAACATGAGAATCGACTGAAAAATGATAGCTACAACTAGAGCAGATATCAACCTTTTATTTCCAAGGAGCTCCTTCTGAGATCTATCAAGCTCTTTAAATACAGCGTATACGGCTTCATTGCTAAGGTGCCCTTTACCAGAGGAATCGAGATCTCTCATTTTCTGTTCGATTTCATTTAACTTGCCGTCCCCATCTACATCAAAAAGTTTTGAGGTCTTGGAGAGTTTGTTCTCATCTTTCTTCACCGCATCCGTCTTCTTTTCTGCACTTAAAGAGAATGGCGCATCGTCAGAGAAATCTTCATCTAGACGAGTCAAGGGATAGGAACATGTGTGTGAGATCGACAGGCCCTTGGTAGTGCCGGATTTAGAACTTTCATATGTGCACTACTTACCCTCACGTCGAATGGTCTCTAAGTCTTTATTAGCTGCACTGGAGGTTTATTTCTTTGATGAGGAAAAGAAACCCATAGTTCATATATCAATTCTTGAATATACAAATCCGAATATATATGTTGCTTTTCGTGCAGACCTTTATTATGAGATATGAGATCCTTGACAACTTGCATTCAAAGTTCAAGTGCGTTGGGCATACATCAATCTTACAGGGGTTACGGTAACTCATGTTTATCATCATACATGGATCTTATCTTGATTGTGAACATGAATTACCGTGACCCCATTCAAAGACAGCTGGCGATGTCATCTTTCAAAATTTGTGTTTGCGGGGACGTTACTGACATCTTCTTTAAAAAAATAGTAAAGACCCGGAGGGAAAGAACACTAGAAATGGAAATGTGTCAGCTATCTTCATCTTCTTGAAGTAAAAGATTCTTTGATTTTCATGCTAAGGCTCTTCACAATTTTTCATTGCATTCGCTGTGTATCCTTTGATTTTCCAGAAGAGAGGGATAACTTGAAATAATGCATCTCTCTAAACAAAAGGAAGTTATATGAGTTGTAGTCTTCAGTAGAACTATTCTGACAAGAACGTGGCTCCGCTCTGACTGCTTTTTATCGATCCGACTATCAGCCAGCACCATCAACAAATTCGTTTAAACCCAGAAGTGTGAGGCGACCCCCTTTTGACGAAGTCCATGAAAAAGCTCCATAGATTCCTTTACTGTTCCATTCATAGTATATGACCACCAAGGAGCTATTTCCTTCATATTCACATGCTGCTCAAAGTAAAATTGATCAATCTTTGCAATCAATTCATTGCTGTTGTAAATTTGTTTTGCAAGTGGAACTTCAGTTGGTGCGTGGTCAATATCAAGTTTGACTACAATCAAATCATCCTCGTCAAATTGACTAATAATAGATTTCAGAGGGTTCATTTTGGACTCAGGGCCTTTATCTACAGCAACATTGATCCAATGAAAGGGTGCATATATTTCTCAGGAAGTTGATTTTCGTACACATTAACTGGATCTGTAAATTTCATTTCATAACCATATATATGATCAAATTCAAAGCCAAACTTTGAATAGAGATCAAGAAGCTTAATCACAGGCCCTTTTTCTCGTGCCAAATCTAAGTGTATTGAGTAAAACGTTCAATTATTGGAAACTGACTAAAAGTTGGCTACGTACCTGCCCCCATATCAATCATTACCAATTTTGAGTGAGGTTTTAGAGAATTACACATTGCTTCAAAGTCATGTACCAAGTAATCCAAAGAAAGAAGATACTTTGTGTCGCTACAAAATTCTGGGTGTCTCATTGGTGGCATTAGAGGTTCCATGTATCCCATTTTGGAACTGTACGATAATTCACTATTACTGAAAAAGTTATCAATCGAGCCATCATCGTGAAGCCTCAGTGACTTGCATATATTTGGTATGTCTTCTTGAGAAGATATCTTGATTGTCTTCATTAGATCATGTTCAGCAGATTCAAATTTTTGTTCGTGATGAGTAAAATTTGTGGTGAGATCTCGAACGTAGTTTGTAAACTTTGAGACTACATCATTTGATAACAGTGAATTTTTTTCATCATCATGTTGGAAAAAAGGAGCACAACCTTTTGATTTGGATGCATCTGTCTCATTAAGTCCGAGCTCATCAAGATAGCAGTGAAGCTCCGTCATCTGGACCTTCATCTCTTCCGAGTTCTAGTCCTTTAATGAGCAGCGACAAGCCTTCTTTGAGTCCGTCTTCTGTACCAAGTTCTAGTCCGACCGATAGCAGTGAAGCTCCGTCATCTGGACCTTCATCTCTTCCGAGTTCTAGTCCTTCAAGATGTTCCATTAAGAATTTCTCTGTCTCTGCCGGTCTGTAGCTATACTCTTTTTTCACTAGCTTTTTGAATCTTCCTCCTCGTGTTCCATTGGAGACAGGAAATTCTACAGAAACATATTTTATTTCAACTTTGCCGGATTTTGAAGAATTTTTTTCTTTCCACTGATTTATGAACAATCCAACATCAAAATATCCCACGACAAGGACGAATAGCAGAATAGTATTAGTGCTGGAACTAACTTTGAGACATTTCCTTCCATAGCTTTTCCTGTTGTAACTCTGGATGGCGGCTAACTAATAGCACAGCTCAACTCTAAATGGCAATTTATGCGAAGTGAAGTCTACGGAGAGTTTTCAATTTTTACACTTTACACAATGACGGACTGGTCGGCCAGGCAGCAGAACGACGTCTCTTGTCGGGTGGTCCGTCCGTCGTCGGTGTACTTCCAAGAAGCATAGCCATACTTAAACTTCAAATTACCAAGTGACTAGCTAGATGATAACTATGTTTGGTATATTTTTTATTATATTATTGGATTTTTACGGTATATTCTATCTTCAATTTCATACGAACATCGTCCTCAAGTAGCTACTGATTCATTAAACTGTAGTCGGCTTTGGTGCTGCTGCTTCAGCATTTTCTTCACCCTTTTCTCCGAGTCTACCGGTCTCACCTTTGTCAAGCTGTTCATAAGTTTGTCCCATTGCCAATTGACTTGGGTCCTGCTTCTCCCCAGGTAGTAGCTGTTGCATAGCAGAATATGATGCAGCCAATGCATCTTCAGACATTGGTCCTTCACTATCAAGTCGAAGTCTTCCAAGTGCCATCGAAATTTCTTCTGCGGGTGGATATCCTTCAATTGAAAATGCTTCAAATGTCTTTCCTACTGATTCCTTTGTGAATACACAATCTACAAGAATTTTTGCAACGTCTTTACGGTTGATACGTCCAACTGCTACATCTCCCTGACTGAAAATTGGTCTGCTTCCAACTGGCCAATCTTCATTCAAACCAGTCGGTCTAAAAATACAGTATGGTGTTCCTGTGATGGAATTATGATGTTGATGAGATACTATGTAAACGTAAATGCTATATTCTAGCCAAATATATATGTACTATTCATACGTACCACTCTCGCGAAGTCTCTCTTCACTATCAGCCTTGATATTCAAGATGTTAAATGGATTCAATCTAACAATAGGAATATCAGCACAACCCTTGTACTGTTCCTTCTTTTCATCTGACCAAGATGGACGAGTGACACCTGCAGAAGAAAGCATAACAACCTTTGGTCCATCAGTATCCTCCGACCCTTCAAAAGCTTTTGCTAAAGCAGGTACACCCACAGCATCAATACTCTTTTTAGGCTGCACAGCCACTCCAAAAATCGCTCCAAGTTTATCTAAAAACGACTGAGATTCATTATCTGAAAATCCAGTAGCGCACCAAATACTCGCATCACAATCACTAGCTTGAATGGTAGAAATAACATTATCCTCCAATGCCAAATCGCATTTTTTAATGATTAAATTCTTTTTCTCAGCTGTAGGTGGAAATTTGACTGGTAAAACATCAGCCGCCTTTTGTTCATCTCGAACGATTGCAATGACATTATTGCCCCTATTCAATAGTTCCTTGACAACGAGTGATCCTGTACGACCGGTTGCACCGGTTACTGCAATGGTTTTAGCGGATGGATCAAAGTTTTTAATGAGTTCCGAGTCTCTTCCTTCCTTTACACCGTTTGCTACTACGGTTGAGAAAGATGGGATGGTGAATGCATCAGTGTTGGTTGCAAGTACGATGCTTGCAAGAATGAGTTTTGCACAAAATACTTTCATGTTGCTTTAGTTGCTGTTGTGAGTATAGGATATGATGGAAGGTCAAAGATTCCTTTACTTATTGTCATTCATAAAGACTGATGAAAATGATGGATGTGAGAGTGAGATGAGAAAGATGCGTTTTGAATGGCGATGAAAAAGCGTTCCAGCATCCGTGACGTGTAAATTCTAGCCATTTAGTAAGAGTGCGTTTCACGGCTATAAGAAGTCTGAGCCTTTCATCATCATCTGCTGTGAGGTACGGTAGTAATGAAATACGTGATGATGAACTGTAATAATGATATTATGTTTGTACCATTTATTGAAAGAGAAATTGATACATACTATAACAATAGATTAACCAAATCTCCATAAAGATCACTAAAGCGCAAAGAAAGAAAAATCATAATATCAACACTGCCCTAGCAATCTACAAAATGCCACAATCCAATGAAATAGTCAATCTCGTCACTTATTTCGACGAATGGACACGATGCTGTTCTTCCTCTTACCAAAAAGACTCATTGTATAGATTTGGTAAATTCGACAGCTGTGGTCCTCAATACAATGATTTGAAAATAGCTCTTAAAGCCAAAGTAGCAAAGAGTGAAGAAGAAGCCAAGGAATTAATTGCAGGAACGTATTACAAGCAAAATCTTGGTAGCGATCCCAAGAATTCACCTACTGCTGGTGCTATATGGGAATTGAAGGAGAAACCTGGTTGGGATGTTCAAGAATAGATTTGGAATTATTTGATTAGAGTACAGTGTATGTATTTTATTTGCAAGAGTGTAGAAAGTAGGTTCGGGATCCGAGTGGAAGAAATAGGTCTAGAAGCGTGCATGTAGAGAGTAGTAGAGATTCTAAGATACCACTGCCGTATGTAGATCATGCAGATTGGATTTCCATATATTGAATAAAGCTTTCGCGAAAGGAAGAATACAACTATATTGAAAGAAGGTAAATATTCCATCCTATACATATTTAGATATATGAAGATCAGTTCACCTTTTACGCTTGGTACGAGCAATAAAGATATATTTTCAGCTAGAAAATATAGTAGAAATATTATATATTATAAATGTAAATATCTTGAATTATTCTGGAATCAAAGTTTACGAAAGAAGAATCCAGGAAATGAAATTTCTCAAAGAATAATGAGGCTACTCTTCAATCATGACTCGTTGGAAATTGAATGGAAGTATGAAATCACAAAGTATATATATTTATAATATGCAAAACTAGTAAATTGTAACTGTATTCTTAATGATTCATGATCTCTCACACTACAACTTCAAACTACCATACTTTTAAACTCACCTCAACAATTATTATTGTTTTCGAAAAAGATGGAAAAGAGAAAAAAAGAAAAAAAGGCAAAAAAGAAAACATTTCTCGACCACCACTATAACACCTAGTAAAAACTACGTTTGCTCTTTTCTCTATGAATATAGTACCTATTCACCTAAAAAGTGGTTCAATCTCTACCTACTAATCAAGCTTGAGAAGACTGGAGTATTAGTTTACGGTGAAAGGATGCCTAATCCTAGAAAGAATCGAAGAAGCACTTCTGAGAGCAACAAAACTACAAGCTCAAAGAAGGCTCGGACACAACGTCCCTATAGGTTGGCTATGCATGTACAGACCTATGCTAAGCAAAACCCAAATGCAAAGGTCAACCCAATGGAGAAACCTTTTGAAATTGAGTATGATTTCAATAAGCATACTTTCAGTAGAATCAAAGCAAAGATTCAAGAAAGTATTGGAACTGAAAACTTCCGTTCAAGATTCCCTGAGTATGAGGTACTAGACACATCCTACGGCATCAAGATTTGGAATGGAAAGCGATCAAAAGACAAAAGATCTTCTTCTTTGAAGAGTATTACCTCTTTTACAATTGATGAAGGTACTGCAGATCCAGAAAGTATTTGGACAAAGTATCCAAGTGAAGCCAGAAAGATTTTACGACATAGAGTGTGGGAGGGAGAAATTAGAAATGAAACTTTTCGACTTCATAATGAGTTTGAAGAGTAATGTTCATCCAAGACGAGGTGCTTTTGAAGAGCGTATTTTTTTAATTAAAATGAGCTCTGGGGAAGAGTGTGTATATACCAAGGAAGAAAGTAAATATACAACACTCTCTTCCTTGGTAAATATTGCAAATATTCAAAAGGGGGAAATTTTGCATATCACCAGTGCAGTTCGAACTGAAGCTTCCGAGGATTCAGAGGGTTATGGGATTTCAGATGATGATGGAGAGGGTAGTCAAAATGAGGTATCTCAAGATAGCTCTTCTTAGATAGAAGATAAAGAATAACAACCCTATATATTTGCAACTTGAAGCCATCTTTTTCTCCTTCTCTTTTCCAAAAAGCTAGCATTGGGGCCGACGACCTTGTATTATTTCAACAAACTGATCAGCCCATCTGACACTAGCCATAACAATCAACAGATACTCTCTTAGCAACCCACACAGAACCCTGTCTGGATGTAGTTGACGCCACTCGCCACTGTGATCGCGCAATGGTCACGGGTCTGTAGCAGTACTTTCTACAACAGGGGATTGAACTTCGACAGACTATTATTTGTGTTTGATTCCAAGCCAGACTTACGGCAAGCTGGGTGACTGACAGGACTTGAACCAATGCACAACCAAAATTCTTCTTGCATAGTCTCGAATAAAGAAATACATAAAGGAAAGATTTTTGTCCTCACTTTTCTAAATGCAATATTTCATTAATCGAGAAAATAATATATATACAATTTAATTATTTATAGTGAATGATTTACAGTTAATGCTACTATAAGATTTGATGCAAGCTCTTCTTCTTCTACTGTCGTCAAGATTTGATTGCTTAGTGGAACCTCACATCGTCGGAATTCTTTTATGCATATGTCACGATTTCTACTTTGAAATGCAGCCATGTGAGTGCGATACCAATCATACTCAAAGGCTATTTCATTTCTCTTCAAATGATTTTTATAGATATTGAATGCCAATTCTATCGGGTTCAAATCTGGAGAATATGGTGCTGTATACAGCAAGTAAGCACCAGTAGCACGTATCATATCAGCTACACGAGAATCCATGTGTGTCGAGGCATTGTCCATTACAACTATGGATCTTGCTTCAGCTTTTAGAAAATTTCCAAGAGTCGGACACAAGAAATTTTCTACCCAGCTTTCAAAATATTCTGCGTTGACAGTTCCAGCGGCTCCTTCTGATGATATTTCATCTCGTATTACGCAGTCAACAGTTTCTGAAATAAAACCGTTGATATCCAGAGCTGCAATCATTGTATATCTGACAGTATTTTTGAACCAGCGTTTCAAGGCCACTCCACCAGAGTTCCTCTTTCCCCACGCTCTTCTCCTACGTGAGGCCCTTCTATCTTTATGTGTTTCATCAACAAAAACTATTTGAGCTGGATCAGACACTAAGGTCTCCAGAGCTCGTTTGTATCTTAGTCTTTCAACTTCATTTCTTTGTTTTGCGCTTTCATAGCACACCTGTAGAGAAAGACCTAGCTTCTCTGTCAAAATACGATGGATGGTTGAAAGAGACAGCAGTGTCTTGTTATTTTTTGCTAGCGCCTGTTGAATCTCGTCAAGAAAAAATTCTGGATGCTCTTCTATGATTGCTCCAACTGCCTCCACAATAGCATGAGTCACAATGTTTGTGTACTTGCACTTTTTATATAGTTTCCTCAACTTTTTCCTCTCTGCTTTTGTTTCATATGGATACTCTCCATACTTTTTATAATGTGAGTACCAATTATGGAGTGTACTTTTTGGAATAGAATATTTTGCAGCTGTTTCTTTTAGCACATGGTCTATTGGACGACCTGGATTTAATTCTATAAGTTCTTCAATGTGAACTAGACAAACGTGTTCTTTCCTCTTGCCCCACGGCAATTTTTGACTTGAAGATTGCACATTACTTGACTCAGGCATCCTTTCACCGTAAACTAATACTCCAGTCTTCTCAAGCTTGATTAGTAGGTAGAGATTGAACCACTTTTTAGGTGAATAGGTACTATATTCATAGAGAAAAGAGCAAACGTAGTTTTTACTAGGTGTTATAGTGGTGGTCGAGAAATGTTTTCTTTTTTGCCTTTTTTTCTTTTTTTCTCTTTTCCATCTTTTTCGAAAACAATAATATTCGTGCTTGCCAAAAATTCACAACGGCTCAAATATTTGCACCAAGAAATGGCCTATTAGATTCTCCACACGACTAACCAATATTTCTTACAACGGGGAAAGGCGGGCTTTCCGCAAAGCTTTGTGCACCAATTTTTCGGAAGTCGGAAGTGTTCTTCCGATCTCCACATGTGTTGTGCAGCCTCCCTCAACACTGGATTACTCACTACCATTGCAACATCATAGAGTTACAAGTGTGCAGCCTACTTGTATTTAGATAGATAAAAGATGGCGCAAAATGTACCAATCATCTTTAATGAGGCTCTCAACGTACGTAGCTTTTTGTGGACTGAATATGTGTTGGAAAAGCTTTATTAGGGAACGAGGAGACAAGATACGACCTGCTGCTCGATAGGGAAGATCCGATTGTGTTATGGGTCATTTGAGTTAAAGCATTGGCCACTGGTATAGTTGAATATTTCATGAGAGGCTATTGACTTGATCTATTATGACTTGCATGTATCATGTGTCAAAGATATCTATTCTATACATGGTCTGATGCGAACCTCTCTCATTGGAGCGAACAATGCCAATGAACTTTCATCCAAAAGAGCAGCAGATCTTGTCTCTTCCTCTCGTGTACTGTATATCTAACTAATATTTCAAATCTCACACACTGCCTTTACTTCTCTATAACAACAGCTCACAGCGTTGGGAGTCCCAGAAACATCGATCAAACATGGATTCACCACCATGTCCTCGGAGAACTGGATCGTTTGTGTAGAACCAAATCAGGTCACAATGGTAGACCTCAAGAACGGAGGACAAGTCACCAGACGTGCAATCACTGCAGAAGCGGCTGTCATGAACCCTGCGCAGAACATCATCGCACTCAGATCAGGAACCCGTGTCCAAATCTTTAACCTTGATGCAAAGCAAAAGCTCAAGTCCTACGAGATGCCGGAAGCCGTCGTTTTCTGGAAATGGGCCAATGAATCTACCCTCGCCATGGTTACTGCTACCTCTGTATTCCACTGGAGTCTCTCTGGAACAGATGATCCAACAAAGGTCTTTGACAGACATCAATCACTAGGACCGAATTGTCAAATCATCAACTACTCCGTCTCTCCTGATTCAAAATGGTGTCTTCTTGGAGGAATCTCTTCCGGACAAGGAGGAATCAATGGAAACATGCAACTCTACTCTACTGAAAAGAAAGTGTCACAGCCATTGCAAGGTCATGCGGGAGCATTTGCTACCATCAAGATTATGGGACGTGATGACCCAGCACAAGTACTCGTCTTTCATCAGAAGAAAAATGATGTGCCACAAGAACCACCACAGCTCTTTGTCATGGAAGTGGGAAGAGACCCTGCAAAGGGAGCAGCGTTCCGATTGGCACCGACTCAAATTCCTGTTCCGGCAGATGCAGCGGCTGACTTTCCTGTATCACTCGTGATTGATAAAAAGGATGAGATTGCGTTCTTAATGACGAAAATGGGATACCTTTACATGTTTGACATTGTATCCGGAAAAACTATGTACAGAGCCAAGATTACCCAAGATGTTGTCTTTTGTACCGCCACCCAAGAATCTACTGGAGCAATGTACGGTATCACCGTTCGTAAAGGACAAGTGTTTAGAATTCAGCTCAATGGACAAGCACTCGTTCCATACATTGTATCCACTTTGAGAGATAATGACTTGGCAATCAAGGTGGCTGGAAGATTGAATCTTCCAGGAGCGGAAAATCTTTATGCGGCGGAGTTTGAAAGACTTATTGGTGCTAGAGATGTTGTCAATGCTGCAAAACTTGTTGCTTCCAGTGGAACTGCTTTGAGAACCCCTGCCACCATTGCGAGATTTCAGCAAATACCGGCTGAACCTGGTTCTCCTCAGCCTGTCTTCCAGTATTTCTCTACCCTCCTTGAAAGTGGAAAGTTGAACGAACAAGAGAGTATCGAATTGGCAAAACCTGTTTTGCAACAGGGACGTCCACAGCTTTTGGAAAAGTGGTTGAAGGATGATAAGCTTCAATGTTCCGAAGCACTTGGAGATTTGATCATGCCATCTGATGTTGGAATGGCGCTTTCTGTATACCTACGTGCAGAATGTCATGCAAAGGCTATCAACTGTTTTGTTCAGCGTGGAGAATATGACAAAATTGTTCCATATGCAACTAGTGTTGGATTCAAGATGGATTACTCCACCATGCTTAGTCAATTGCTTTTCAACAACCCACAGGGTGCACTTGACCTTGCAAAGGGACTTGTTAACGCGGAAGGTGGTCCACTCATTGACATTCAGTCTACTGCTGAAGCATTCCTTTCTTCCAACCGTGTTCAGGAGACTACTGCATTCCTCCTTGAAGCATTGAAGGATAACAAGGAAGAGCATGCTTACCTTCAGACTAAGCTTCTTGAAATTAACCTTATTGGAGGAGCACCACAGGTTGCTGATGCAATCATGCAAAATGGAATTCTTACTCATTATGATCGTGCTCACGTTGGAAAGCTTTGTGAAAAGGCAGGAATGTGGCAGAGAGCAGCAGAACATTACACTGACATTAATGACATCAAGCGTGTTTTCAAGAATAGCCACCAAATGGCACCAGAGTTTGTTATTGAATATTTCGGAAAGCTTAACCGTGAGCAGAGCATTGCTCTTCTTAAGGATATGTTGTCTCGTGGACCAGCTAATGTGCAAGTATGCGTTGAAGTTGCAAAGAAGTACAACGAAGAACTTGGAGCAACTGAGCTTGTAAAGGTTTTTGAAGATAACAAGGCTATGGAGGGTCTTTACTATTACCTCGGAGCTATTGTTAACTTTTCTGAAGATCCTGTTGTTCACTTCAAATACATTCAGGCTTCTTGTATGCTCAGTCAATTCAAGGAGGCAGAGCGTGTATGTCGTGACTCCAACATTTACAATCCAGAAGAAGTTAAAGATTACTTGAAGAATGCTAAGCTTCCAGATCCACGTCCACTTATCCATGTGTGCGATAGATTCGATTTTGTTGATGAGTTGACTGAATACCTTTACTTGAACAGTCTTTTGCAATACATTGAGGTTTATGTTACTAAGGTATCCCCAGCAAAGACTCCACAAGTTATTGGAAAGCTCTTTGATCTTGGAGCAAATGAAGATTTCATTAAGCGTATCCTTATGGCAGTTGGAACTGCATGCCCAGTTGATGAATTGGTAGAAATTGCTGAAACTCGCAACCGTCTTCGTTTGTTGCAGCCATGGCTTGAGGCTCGTGTAGCTACTGGAAGTACCGAACCTGGAACCCACAATGCTCTTGGAAAGATTTACATTACCCTCAACAAGGATCCTAAGGCGTTCCTTCTTAACAACATGTTCTACGAACCAAAGGTTATTGGAAAGTTCTGTGAAAGTCTTGACCCATCTCTTGCTTTCCTTGCATACAAGAAGAGTTCTGGTGACTGTGATGACGATCTTATCAAGATTTCCTTTGAGCATGGACTTTACCGTGATCTTGCACGTTACCTTGTTGAGAGACAAGATTTGGAGCTCTGGGCTCGTGTTTTGAAGAAGGAAGATGGTGAGGATGCTAAGGAAGATCCACAAAAGAGACAGTTGATTGATCAAGTTGTTGAGTGGGCTCTTCCAGAGAGTACCAATGCTGATGAAGTTTCCTGTACAGTAAAGGCTTTCATGGCTGCAGACCTTCCTGGAGAGCTTATTGTACTTCTTGAACGTATCATTCTTCAAGGATCTGACTTTTCTGATAACAAGAATTTGCAGAATCTTTTGATTCTCACTGCAATCAGAGCAGATGCAAGTCGTGTTGCAGGATACATCGACCAGCTTGATAACTTTGATGCTAAGGACATTGCTTTGATTTGTGTTTCAGAATCTCACATGTTGTACGAAGAGGCTTACACTATCTACGTCAAGTTCGCAAAACCAGAATTCATGGAGAGCAAGGAAGACCAAACTGAGATGCAAGTTAGTGCTATCGGAGTTCTTGTTGACTACATGAAGGATCTTGAGCGTGCAAAGACTTTTGCATCTCAAGTAGACCAGAAGCCAGTTTGGTCCAAGCTTGGTAAGGCACAGCTTGAAGAGAAGTGTCCTGCAGATGCAATTGAAAGTTACATCAATGCTGAGGATGCATCCGAATACATCGCTGTTTGTGCGGAAGCACGTGAGGCAGAGATCTGGACTGAGCTCATTCCTTACCTTGTTATGGCTCGTAAATCTCTTCAAGAGAATGTTTTGGATACTGAGTTGATTTACGCGTACGCGAAGACTAACAATCTTTCTGAACTTGAGAAGTTTGTTACTGGACCAAATGTTGCAAATATTCAAGCTATTGGAGACAGATGTTTCGACGAGGGGCTATACAATGCAGCTAAAATCATTTTCACAAGTATCAATAACAACTCAAAGCTTGCTCTTTGTCATATCCATTTGGAGGAATACAGAGAAGCTGTTGCAGCTGCAGGAAAGGCAAACAATGTATCCACTTGGAAGGCAGTATGTTTCGCATGTCTCAGAGCAGGAGAATTCCGTCTTGCTTCTACTTGTGGTCTTGAAGTTATCAAGTACCCTGATCACCTTGATGAGGTTGTTAACTACTACTCTGATCTTGGACACTTCACACACATTGTATCTCTCTTTGAACAGGGCCTTGGACTTGAGGATGCACACATTGGAATTTTCACCGAGTTGGGAATCTTGTACACTAAGCACGTACCTGAGAAGGTAATGGAGCACTGTAAGGTATTCTTCTCCAAGCTCAATGTATCAAAATTGGTTCGCGCGTGTGAACGTGCTCGTCTATTCTCTCCTGCTGTATATCTTTACATGCAAAATAAGGAGTTTGACAGTGCAGTGAAGATCATGATGGAACGTGCTCCTTCATTCGAACATGAAATTTTCCTTGATGCTATTGTTAAGGTTCGCAATGCAGAGATCATGTACAAAGCTGTTCAATTTTATCTCTCGATGCACCCAACACTTTTCACTAGGTTGATGGAGGTCATGGAGCCACATGTAGACCATTCTCGCGTTGTAAACCAACTTCGCCGCATTGGAGACTGGGCTCTTCAACTCGCACAGCCATACATGCAAAATGTTCAAGCAGCTGATCTTAGTGCAGTGAACGAAGCATTGAATGAATTGTATATTGAGGATGAAGATTATGAATCACTAAGAAAGTCCATCGATCGCTTCAAGAATTTCAACATGATTGCCTTGGCACAAAAGTTGTCCACACACGAACTTCTTGAATTCCGTCGTATTTCTGCTTACGTATACAGATGTAACAAGAAGTGGTCGCAATCAATTGAATTGTCCAAGGGAGATAGAATGTGGAAGGACTGTATCGATACCGCTAATGAGTCTGCTGACTCTGAAATCATCGAGAAGTTGTTGCGTTTCTTCTGCGAAACATCGGAGAAGGAGTGCTTCTGCGCAGCACTTTACACATGTTATGCTCACGTTAGTCCAGATATTGCTCTTGAGCTTGGATGGATCAACGGATACCATAACTTCATCATGCCATTCTTCATCCAAACATTCAAGCATACTCATGATCGCCTGAAGGCTCTTGAGACCAAAACTGCTCCAAAGGAGGAAGAAACCGCACAAAACGAGGTTGCTGGAACATACGGAGGTCTTAATGGGTTCAACAATGGTATGTTGATGATTGGAAATGGAGGAATGGAGACAATGGCTCCACAAGGAATGGGAATGCCAGGAGGAATTGATATGTCTGGATTTCCAAACGCACAAGGTGGTATGGGCGGTATGAACATGGGAATGCCACAAATGTAAAAACTACGAAATAACCTACCTCACTAAATATAGTTAGAATTTTTACCAATAACTTCAAAAAAATTTCACACTAACAGTGTTCAATGAAAGTGAAGTAGGAAAGTGAATGTAATTTGAAATTGACATCAAATATAAACTTTCTACTTTGACTGTGTCGTGCTATGAATGTTTGACAGCTTCTTCATTCTTCATATCAATATCTTCTAATATTTCATTTTCATCTATGTCTTTCACAAACACATGGACATATGAATCTCGCACTATTACACAATGTTGTTCATGAGGATTGATTACTTTATAATATGTATGTTTTTTTATGTTTTGCTTTACTCGTCGTGCGAGGCCGTCCGCAGCTTACTTTCAGTCTAGTTAGGACTACATGCAATCATGAAAAAGATATAAAAAATATGAAGATGTGATTGTGAAAGGAGGGGAGAAGAAATGATAATGTTTCACTATCCGTGCATTAGTCTGGTGGTTTCACTGGGGATTGATCCTTCGATATCCTCGTCATGAATGTAAGACTTTTGTTTGGTCTTCTCCTCTTCATCTTCCTCCTCCTCATTTTGTTTCATCATTGAACTGAAGAACTCCTCGTTGTCCTCCTTGACATCTTTCCACATCTGCACACGACTAGGATCAACAGTTCCATCGTCGATAGACTCTTGCCATTTCTCAGGGCCATAAATTGGCTTGAAAGCTGACTGGCCTCTTTCTACAAATGGTTTCGCAATGTCAGGATAGTGTCTATTCAGAAGCTCAATGAGTCCATCATTATCAAAAATATACTTTAGACCATACTCAGTGTAATGCTCTTTATCATAGTATTCATGAAGAAATGGATCTGCTTCGAGGCGTCTGGTTGCCATTAGTACGAAAACAATAAAGGATGTTTCGGAGATTGCGAAGCCCTAGCAATGATAGTAGTAGTTAGATCAAATTCAAAATTGTGACACATTACTCGTGCAGAATATACCTACCGGCAATTTCTTCTCGTAAAGATCTCCAACGAGTAAATCGCACTTTTCAATACCTCCAGGGGCCGGGCCGTAAATGACTTCGAGTTTTTTTGCTGAGTTCAAATCCCCCGTCATTTCTAACCAAGATTTAAATGGAGGTAAATGAAGTTGTCTTCTAAACTCATTATACCTGAGAAATACATTTCTGTATTAGATAGAATTCAATATTTTCATCATACATTCCAAGTCATGTAATAGACACTTACTTTTGAATCCCTCTCTCTCTATCACGGAATAGATCGATAGCAGCAAGATCAACTTTAAATCCTTGGTCACATCCATCTTCATCTGATGGACCAACTTTGCGTAGCGCGTCTGGATAATCTAGAAAGAGAATGAGTCAAAGTTGATAATTGAGATTTGAGATGACGAAGCACGAGCTATACTTACTCGATCCTACCAGGTGGCCACATGGATACTCAAACATTGACCTTGATATCATACGAGGTGTATCTTTAGAGCGCTGAAGAGTCTTCCTTCCATCTTCATTGAGTAAATCTTCGAAAGGAACGAATTCTTTAGAGGCATCTTCATTGTGCACAACTACACCTGGTGGACAGAGTGGATGAAGGCGATAAACAGCAGCAAACTCCTTGTTTTTCAAATCAACTCAGTCTCTTCGCATTGGAATAGCAAATACAATTAATGAGAAAGAAATTGGCTTACCTCCGTTAGACAGAATGGGATACCTTTATTATTGGCTTTCTTCTTTCCAACTTTGGTAAATGGGTTCGGACCATTTGCATGTTTACCCTTGGTTTCGATAGCATTAAATATTAGAAATGAAATAGTTGTATTAGCATTATGAATTCAACTTTAACTCACCTTGAAGGCCTTGATTAAACCATACCAATTGGTATTCATTCCAATGTCAAGTAGATCTGTTTTCAAAAGTTCCACAGTCCAATCCACAGTATGTATCTTGGCATTCAAAGCAGAAATGATATTGCGGGCATAACCGAACAGTTCATCGTCGTTCATAGATGGATAACGTTCCGCTAATTGATCACAAATATAGTTGTGCTCCTTTAGAAACAAATCCTGTAGGATAGAAATTCCAATCCAGCTATTCTTTTGATCTCCGATAAAATATGTGCCGTCGTCCCTCATAGCCAGCATATCGGGGTTAACGTTATTCACCTTGAGCTTACCTCCAACGAAGGAGCGAGTTTCACTCAATTGCTGACTATTTTGACCATATAAGAAGGAAGCATCCCACCACTGTGAGCGCTCGCTATCAAAGTGCCCATCAAATCTCTCGAGAGTTTCTAAAAATAAAAATTAATGTGAATCTTTACTATTCCAAAGTTGTAAAGTGGCATTAGTTCGCTCTACACCCCACAGAATAACTCACCTGGAAATCTGAATTGCTTTAGAGGACACAGTCCTTCACCATTTTTCATCTCTATGAAATCTCCGTCAATATGTCCTATCCAACCATGTACCTGAGCTTGAATCCATGTACTGAGCTTGAATCCATGCAGCTGCGATGATATTGCCCTGATCTAGCCTGCAGTAGTAAAGAGCAACTATTTGCACATCTGAGCAACCATTCTTTGGTGGACTTACCTCTTTTTCTCTTAAATGTTTTGGAATGGCAGGCATGTTCCTTCCGATAGCATATCCTGTAATACCCGTAAAAGGGTGATCGACGTCTGTGCCGTATCCATCATCAGGTCGAAATTTTGGTGCAGCTACAGGACACTTATTCCCTTGACGCATGCTTTTTCTCATATCACCAGGAGTCTGAGGAGATTTCTTTAGGTTGCATTTCTCTAGAATTGCTCGGTGAAGAATAATCTGTAAAAGACCACAGATTCTTAAAGGTGTGTTTATATCAAGAGTAGAATAGTCTGTGAATACGAATGAAAGGGGTGAGTAGAATGCCCAGTAATTGAATCAAAATTAGAGATGTGTACAAACTTACGTGGTAAAAATCTGCGTCCAAAGTGGTGCATCAGTTTCATTAGCTTCAACATAAGCGGGTCAACATTTTTCAAGATTCTAGGATGCTCATGAGGATGCTCTAGATAATAATCGACTCTTGATTTGACAAGAATCTCCATTTCCTCACTTCCATAGAATCCAAATAATTTATGCATGTAACCCCAGACAGTATAATATGGTTGGTAAACAAGTAACATAGCCCAATTGTGCAAGTAATGGCCTTCGATAAAATAGTGACTGACTATTTGAATCCCATCACAAAAGATGTATATCCCAGCATAAACGAAGAGTGCATTCTTTTCACCAAAATGGGTTACAATGAAGGTTTCGAAAGGCTTGCGAAGGGCAAAATTAACAGTCCAATAAATACTGGTGATGATTTTCCGAATGATATATGGATCATATAGAATATACCAGATGAACAATCCTATAAACCACAAACCTGCGCCATTAATCTCCACAAGTTGGAATGGAAAAGGCGCAACAAAGATTGGACTAGTAATGTCTAAGATCGCAAACTACAAGGAAATATGTATCATGTTAGTAATTCTTGTGGTATGTAAAAATGGGTGTGGTATATGAATATATATGATGGAAATGTATGCATGTAGTATACTTACAAGAGACAGAGCAATGAAAGGATTAGTAACTGCATGAATTCCTGAATGGATATTGTTGGGAACTTTAGCATGATGCGCATCAGAATATGCAGCGTCTTCAAATACTATACTGGTTCCAAATTGGCGGAATGTATTCACGGGCAAGAATCCAAACACAAAAGGTGTAAAGTTGCGAACACATGCCAAACTAACAATTAGCGTTTCAATACCATACATTGCGAGGACGATTGTCGACTAGTTATCAAAGACTTGAGGAGAATCCAACTGGTAGCTACACAGTATTGTTTTGCTTTTTGCTTTGCGGTGCAGATCTTCTACAAGACCAGCTCGACCTAATAAAAATAGAAAAGATACTATTGACGGCTTGAGAGTACCGCTATCGCTTGAGAGTACACGTGAAACGTTTGCTCAATATTTTTTGTGGCACAGATTTCTTGGGAACAAAATGGAATCTGGCTACGTTAGACATACCTGTACACAGCCCTCATTCTGCTCTGTGTACAGATATGTGAATAGACCTAAACACTCTTTTTTGTACCCTTAGGCCTTGTCCAAACACAGCAAAAAAAAAAAATAGATCATGACATGTTTTTACTTTTTTTCGGCCATCCCCACCGAGGCTGGCATCGATTAGATCTCGTTTCTGCGGACGGAGGGTAGTAAGAAGAGAGAAGACTGCACCATAGAACTGCATGTTTATGTTACAACTATCACTCTTTCCATATCATCTACTCTATGTTACTGATGGTCTAACAAACCCACTATCACTAACTTGGATCATCAATTGTTCACGTGGAAGCATATTTTCCAAGCCGCGTGGCACAGTAGATCTTCTCGTTCTCTGAGTATCATCATCAAAATGCTCACCTCCTCCACTTAGATCATTTGGTACCAATGGATATCCATCACGTCTCTCTGACACATCTACTTGACCTTCGCAACTTAAATGATATGCATCTCGTGGTGTTGGAGCAAGCATGCTAGAGCCATACATCGGATTCTGATCAATGAGAAAGTTATGCAAGCGACAGAGACAGGATACGAACGCCATGATCTTCTTGATGCTGTATTTCTTTGGAGCAGGTTTTCGTAAGAATCCCCATCGCTGACAGAGAATACCGAATGCACATTCAATATTAATACGCAACTGTGAATGGTAAAAGTTGTAGTTATCATGAAGATCAGACCAACCTCTATGAGATTTCACGTATGGTGTAGCCATGAATTTTGTGTTGACGTATGCATTGTCTCCAAATAGACAGAGACCATCTGCTAAGAAACCTGGCTGCTCAAGCTTTTGGCGGATTGGAGAAGATTCAAATGCAATGAGATCACTGGAAGATCCACCAAAAAGAATGGATAAATCTAAGAATCGCTTTCGGGAATCACAGATTGCTTGTAGATTTAGGCCGTATTTATTCTTCCTGGAACAAAACCATTTTCGTTCGTCTACCTTTGCTTCTTCACATTCCTTCTTAGATGGTTTGTGTATCCAGACCAACATACCGTCAATTGCACCACAACAATTGGAAAAGCCAACCCTTGACTTTGTTTTGAACTCAGCAGCAATTCGACGCTGTTCATCATGATCGGTAGGAAACATGATTTTGAACCTATCGTGACTGTTAATAGCATCGACGACAGCATCGACAGTATCAAAAACAGAAGAATGAGAGACTCCATATGATATAGATATATCATACGGATCTCCTCCAGCAAAGTATCTCACACCGATTCCAAGTCGGCTATCAAGAGGTATTCTACCATTTGGCGCTTCCCTACCTTCGGTCTTGTATAGTTTCTCATACAAGACTTGTTTTATCTCTCGAAATAGAAGTCGGAAGGAAGTGTAAGACATACGATATGCTCGTCGAAAATATAACTCACCCATTTCTCGGTAAATAGAAGGCATTGTTCTTCTTGTGCGAGGAATGGTGACAGAACCGAGTCTTGTACCAACTACACTGGCTTTTCGTTCGATGCATAATTTTCTATGCACAGAATATGAAGAAACTGTTTTCAAATATGTAGCAGCTATAGAATAAATTGTCATTTTTCTCTCTTCTTATTATTTTATGGAATTGTAGGCGCACATCTTGTGTTTGGCTTTGACCACTGGAGTTGCTTCGTCAGCAATTCGAGGAATTGCATTCTTCATATTCTTAGTCAGGAAGGAACGCTTTCTTCATTCTTCGTCAAGAAAGAACGCTTTCTTCGGCTTTGAACCAATCAGAAGATGCCAACCGAGATTTCCCTCCAAAATGAAATGTATTCTACGTCAGTCTATCTCTAGGTGATCTCTGAAATTCAAAAATCTACTCCGAATGGAAGCTCATTTTTCAAGAAATTACGCAAAATGAACTCTTCTCCAACATCATCTGTTTCTCCATCTGATTCTGAACTTACTGTTTTTGTTCAGTGCAAAAGTTGTAAACAGTATCATGATTGCACTGAACACTACAAGGTCAATGATCATAGCAACAAGACTCTGCTGGCTATGGCAGTGGGAATCAGATCTCCGACTGGTAATGTTGTTGTAGATCTTAACGACGAAACGCTTTGGAACAAGACTGTTGGTAGCAGTAAAAAAACCGACTACATGCCGACCAAGACACACCTCGTGCGTGAGATGAAACGTCGCAAATGTATTTTGAACATTAAAACCAGAACAGGTGTTAAAGACAAATCTAGTTTACTTGCGTGGTTGACTGATAATCCCATCGACGCTCCGGCTGACATCACTTTTCTTACTGATAATGTCCTTTCATTTGAAAGAACACTTCGTGCTGTCCGTGCTGCAGAGGAAACTGCCCCCAATGATAGGAACCATGCAAACTTTTGGAGAGGACAAGAGCCCTACCTTCGTCTGATTCACTGCATTCTGGACACTCCAGAGATGCGTAGAAAATTCCAGCAGTCATACGCTGCACTTACTCGAGAGAGCATTGACGCAAGAAACTCCACCGAGGTTGCTCCAGTCTCTTTCTGGATTGATGCTGCTGAAATGTTCCGTGCCACAAATAATTAGGAAAAAAGGGCTTAAGTAAAGAAAATGTCCTCAAGAAGCAATCAACGCTTCCTGATTGGACAATATATGGGACTGAGCATATATTTCCTTGAAAATCTCAGATAGGCTTAAGTAAATTACAAAATCTTGCTTTCAGAACATCTTGTTTTAGATAGAATTAGATAGAATATTTGCATGCGCCACGCTATGACGATTTCATCGATGTGTTCAACGGAAAAAATGGATGGTGGGAAGTGTGACCGGTGGAGTCAACGTTTCCAACATTGCGTGACGAGCATTTCTTGATGACGCGCCTCTGTCGTGATGTAAAAGTCTGTCTTGTCTTGTTCCAAAATCTCCCAACCTAACAAAAATGTAAAATGTGGAACACGGATGGGTTTCGAGATCAATGTACAATCCCTATCGGACTGGTAATTAATTTACTTAAGCCCTTTTGCAAGAAAACCTACTAGCCTGATTGAGTCTTGTTTGGCAAAAAGTGGAAAAACACAACCGACGCTCCATACAAACTACATACAAATAAATCAACAATTGCATCTAATTCAGCAGCTTCAAATAACACCATATACCTTTCAAAACCTGCGAAACCCTCAACATTCTTCTACTTTGATACTTTCTCTAATAGAATGTTGAGGGTTTCGCAGGTTTTGACGGTTTCATACATTAGAACAAGTCGGTCGAAATTTCATCGACACGACATGAAGAATAGACAACATCTTCAACAAAAATCTAATTATTTCCTATATAAACGCATTTTGATACACAAATTCGTTTAAATTCCTATACTTTAACTTCATCCAATAAAAACTTGCAGATTCTGCAGGTTTTGAAGCAATCATTCAATAGAACAAGTCGATCAGAAATCCACCAACATGACACAAAAACTTGAAAGAAAATGCTTTAATCAACACCATAAACATTTCAAAAATGCGAAATCCTCAACAATCTTCTACTTTGATACTTAATCTAATGGAATATTGATGATTTTGCCGGTTTTTAAGGTTCCATTTTATACATCTATTAAGGAAACTTGAAGTGAGGTGTGGGTAGCAATATGCAGTCTACACCGGGAGAAAACAACAATCTACCTGTCGTTCTTGTAATGAAATAGTTTAATATAGTAGAAATATGTACCGTCTTTTTAATTTTCATGTTACATCAATTATTTAGTAGAACATGAAAACTGCATTGAAAAATCATTTTTATCCATCCGTTTGTGTGTACGTATAAAAGATATGGCAAACGAATACCTTCTTATATATCAGGGATAAAAAGTGTACTTTCTTTTTTTTTGGATTACTTAAAAGCCCCTCTTCTGAACGGATGTCAAAAGTCTTAGACTTTTTTGCGAAGTTTGTACATTGATCTCGAAACCCATCCACGGTCATTTTACCTGCCTGACAGTAGATCACAATATTGAAGTATTCAAAGAACCCGAACACCTGAACTCCATTCAACAAGCACGGAAGAGAACACTAAAATACAACCAAAGTTCGTATCTATTTTATGAACTCATGAAGGTAGTTGAAACAATTCCAATGAATAAAGTCAAGGGGAGCTAGCTATGCAATGAGAGAAGAAGACAGTCAAGAAAAACAAGGATGTGGATGCCGCTATTGTTGGCTTGAGGCTGGGGTATATGCCCGAATTAGTATTAGTGTCGGTATGATAGTTATATCATTGATTTGCGGCGGAGCATCAGGGAATTTTGTACGTCTGCGAAAGTTTTTGACAATGGAAAGTACGACAGGTATAGTTTTGGGTAGTGAATGGTGTGATAGGAAAAGATATATTGCAGAGGGTCGCACCAAGTACAGAGATTATTATGATACTACAGTACGATATGAAGTTGATGGAGTCGACTACATATACAAATCTGATTGCAAATACACTACAGAGTATGACTTCGGGGACAATTTTCCAATTCTTTATGATCTAAACAATCCAAGTAAAGCAACGCCTGGTTCAGAGAAACTAGTTCTTTCCATCGCTCATTCGGTCCTTTTCTTCCCTCCCTTACTCATCGGCAGTTACTCACTTTTAGAAATGATACTTTGTAGATCTCGCTATATATGCTGTAAATCGAGAAAGCGTATTCTTTTCCCAGAAGGTTTCTCTCATCATTCAAATGCAAAACATAGATGTGATTCAGCTGACTCGATTCGAAAGCTACCTACAGACATTGAAGAGTTAGAGATCAACATGTCCATACCACCGAGTGGACCAATCATAATTGACTCGTTGATTGAATTCATGAATAAAGAAGAGGTACATTTGAAGAAGCTGCACATTTTCAGCATATGTGTAGCTAATGAAGAAAATCCTGATGAAGGGCGAGATTGTGGGCGGAGACTCTCTACAGCGATTGCTTCACATGGTTCATTAGAATATTTGGATGTATCTTCGACAGATCTAATTGGGGGTAGGAATGTTGATGATTGGATATCAGCGCTTTGCAGTAGCATTAATCTGAAATGTGTGTATTTAGGTGGCATGAGTCATTACTGTGATAGGATAAAAAGAAGTGTGGAAATAGGGGAAGGATTAGGATTTTTAGGGTCTGATATACAATTAGGGTCTTTAGCGTGGATCGATATATGGGATGCACCGAATTGTACAATTACACGGAAACTTTTATACAACACAGCAACAAAAATATTTATTGATGCAATGCTGACAAAATCGCAGTATCTGGAATTGAAAGAATGTTCACCAGCTCTTCTCGGCATATGTGGATTTCTACGAAATGAAGATCTTAATGAAGAAGAAGTATAACAAGCAGTAGTTGGTATGAATAGATAGAATGAAGAAAAACACAAAATGGATTTGTCAAAATTTCATAAGTTTGAAATGAAAAGCTTTGAAGGAAGCCAGCGATGGAAAAAGAGATTTAAATAAAGAGACGTGTCCATGTTTCAACAATCTTGTAGGGATTGCTTCAATGTGACTGAGGTCATCATACTGGAAATTTTCTCAGACATGTTGATCACACGGTATTGATTTGAAATGGTCGATGCTGATTGTACCTTCAGTGCTCTACAAGACCGGTTGCAATGTTTTGTTTTGACTGATAAAATTTCCACGTTCAGTTTTTAGGTTCCTCTAGCTACTCGAAACGCGTTACTTCTTTGAATTGGAGATACAAGGAAAAGTTAACACCGATTACTACTACCTCCAACCATAAAGGTGAAGGACGAGCTAGAAGCGATTGAACTTCGACAAGTAAATCCGACACAGCTTCAATTTTCAAGTGAGAGTTTGGCCTCTAATAACACCACCAAGCAAGAGCCTGTCGTATTCTTTCATCTGTCTTTTTTATAGTACCTTACCAAATCTACACCATGTCATGTACTCTACAAAAGTACTTAGTAGGGACTCGATGTAGAAGCGAAGTCTGGGATTTATACGAGGGGGGAATTATCCAAACACCAGATACAGAAGATGATTTCTACAAGGTCCGATATACGGATGGCGACGAAGAGGAATTAGACCTTGAAGAAGTATACGAGTGCCGAAGATACTTCCTTAACTCTAAAAAGAAACCTTCAGAATGCAAAACGAACAAGTATAGAAAGGGTACCAAGGTTGCAAACTATTTTCCCACTGGTGAATGTGTAGATGGTGAGATTATTGCTGTCAATGAAAATAATTATCAAGTACAGTATGATGACGATACGACAGAGACAATGATACATGAGGAAATGAAGGAAGAAGTAGATGCTTACAAAGCAGCGCATCCTGAGTATGAGATTCCAAGTGCACCTTCGACTTCACGAAAGAGAAAAAGAAATAGAAGCTTTCTTTCAAGATTGTTGGGTCGTAATTCGAGTTAGATTGCGTCACAGAGAATTCAATGTCGTCGATTCACCTCTTACACTTCAAAGTTTTGTCATTTCCAGATATGTATGAATACAGTTTCTCCCTTCTTCCATGTAATTTTAATGACTTATTATAATGCAAAATGAAATACGAATTTTAAAACCACATATAATTTAGCTGATTTCGCATTTGTTTAGCTACTATTTGTCTTTACACGACCCCTCTCCCGCCACATTTTTTATCTTTGCATCTATCTTCTCTACGGTATGATTTGATGCAATAACAATCATTCTAACTCATACCAAGAGCATACCATCTCGTCATTCCAAACAATGTCCTCTCCTGTAGCAACCAAGAAGCGAGCATCTGATGCCTCAAGCGCGTCCAGCGAAGGGCCTGAAGACAAGAAGTCAAAAATCACTCCAGAAAAGAAAAGTCCACACGACATCTATTTTGAGACTCGCAATGCTTGGCTCAATGAACACAAAGATATCAACGGTGCCATCTTGATCAGAGGAATCCCAAGTAATCACGACGAAGAGGAAGAAGATAGCGATGATGAAAGTGAAGAAGCTGCAAAGACAAGACAGAACAACTACACTACAGAACAGATGAATGCTCTTCGTTTCATCATGGTCAATAAAAGTCGCGAGAAGTGGTTGGATGAAATGAATGAGCTTGTGCTTGGAGAGCAAGCCAATGAACCTTTCAAAATGTTTAATACTTCCTTTAGTTATGAGGTTTTGGACTCTTGGTTTTTCTTGAAGGATCGTATCTTGCCTCGAAAGTCTCAAGCTCAAAAGCTTGATATTTTGATGGCATATACTTACACCATCAAGGTAAGTGAAAAATCTTTTTAAAAAAAGTAACTTTTGTACTTTATTGCTCATGCTTGAAACATTATTGACGAATATATCTTTAGCGAAATGACTGCTGGATGCATGACAACGAAGGAGGGATGGGGGAACTAGTCAAAGGCTTAGCTGGTGCATGGAAGAAACTTCTCAAAAACTCGGATGAAAAATTGGGATGGGATCTTGAATACACAAAGCCTGCTGTCATTGAGCTTTTGGAACAGTTCAAAAAGGAGATTGAAGACATGGATAGCTGTTATGAAATGGGGAAATTTAAGTACAACTAGATGTAGACCATGGTCAGATAGAAAAGAATGCATTGATACACATTTGGGCTTTTGTTTATATGCAACTTCGATGACAATGTGACTGTATGCAGAATTATACAGTTTAATAGGTTTACATTTGTAATTATTAGTACATGATATGTGTAGCTACAAAGTTTATCTCTTCCATTTGACATGGAGCTGATCTTTTGATTCGTCTTTTGCTCCTTTTGGTGCCCATTTACCCAACTCTGCGTGCTTCATTGGGAAATCACTTGTAAAGTTGAGGTCAATTTTAAGTCGTCTTGATGCATATGATAAGAGCTCAAACCACACTCTTCGTGTTATGTGTTTACCAAGGTAAGGAGCGCAGCCATATTTCAATATTTCTTCTACACGAGATGCATTCAAATGATTCATATCGGCTAGCGATGATAATTCTAGAAAAGGTGCTTGAAGCAGCCATGGCTTGTCTAGGCCAGTCCAGTGAGTTATTTGATGATCTATCCAGCCCCCTCGTAATTCTTTATTCTCATAGAAACGATCGTAGCTTTCCTCTTCATGATATGTCGAGTTATAGTCAAACGCTTTCCCTAATCGTACTTCTTCAGAACAGCGCCAATGTTCCATCTTACTTGGATGCAATATACTAACCGATCTCTTGACATATTTTGTCCAGTAATACAAAAACCCCTGATCAGCATCTCCACCATAGAATTGCCATTTCGTTGTATTTTGTTTGTTATAGTCCAAAATGTAATCCCAGTGATCAGGAGGTCGGATCTCATACCATCCTCTATCTGTATCCCAATCACTGCCATATTTGTATCTTTCATGAACATCATCAAAGACTCGCTCAGCATCCAACTGATTCGGCTCAAGCATAAACAATCCACCATTGGTGGCTTCGATCTTCCCTATCCTTATTACATTTGGCTCCAACGTCGCATTCTCACCTATACTATTTGTAAAGATATAATCAAGATTACATGTCGGCTGCACATCACTATCCAAATACATTACTCGATCATACTCTGTCAAGGCCAGTAATCTAAACTTATCAAACATTGCTGTAAAGAAATTATCCACATTCGCTTTTGGTAGATATTCTAGCTTGATCCCTGCTCTATGAAACAAATCTTCTTGTTCGGGTGTAAAGGTCGTAGCATTCGAGTCTTTATGGATGCGAGCCATAACTACAATATCAGCTGTGGAGTTTACGACATGTTTAAAGAACTCATTTGCAACGAGTATTCCATAGAATGCACCATTGGAATATAGAGTCTCTGGGAAAACGCCTGCAAGTAGAAATGCATATGCGAATTTTGGACTATGGATCTTGTGCTCTTTTTGTGACGAAGAAGTAATTTTATTCAATCCTTGAAAATTGTTGAGAGTGTCCTTTAGTATTCTCAAGTTGAACAAGAGAGATAGAGAAAGTATTGATATCAGCGCTGCATTCTTCGCTGAGACCATTGTATGCTAATGCTTAGAAGGTAATAATGTGAATGTGGACGCTAATACATTTCATTTTTACTTCTTGCTTGGGTAGACGTACGGTATAATTTTCTTGTCATTTTCGGCGATTAAGGGAAACAACAATCATGCTTGTCATGCACTAAGTTAGCTTTTGACAGAGAAGAATGAGATAAAAACCGTCTTTTACCTGTTCAAGATCTTAAAACATAATGAAAAAGATGCACTGAAGAAGTAGCTGAACTGGTATAACTTTCCTGTGGGATGGGATCTTGAATACAGAAAGTCTCCTACTGGCATGTATCTTTTGGAGCAGTTTAAAAGGGAGATTAAAGATATAGATAGATGTTATGAAATGGGGAAATTCAAGTACAACTTGGTGTACGTAGACTATGATCCAATTGAATAAAACGATGTATTGATGATACTCGCCTGACTGGGTATCTTCAATAACAATGTGACTACATGTAGAATTATGCAACGGGAAATTGGTTCTAATCCAAAAAAGAGCTCGATAAATCTACATTTGTAATTATTACATATTATATGTGCAAAGTTTGCCTATTCCATTTGACATGGATCTGATCTTTTGAATCGTCTTTTACACCATTTGGTGCCCATTTACCCAACTCTGAATCCTTCATTGGGAAATCACTTGTAAAGTTGAGGTCAATTTTAAGTCGTCTTGATGCATATGATAAAAGTTCGAACCACACTCTTCTTGTTGTAAAATTATCAAGGTTCGGAGCGCAACCATTTTTCAACATTTCTTCTACACGAGGTGCATTTACATGATTCATGTCGCTGAGAGATAATAATTTCAGAAAAGTTTGATTAACTGATTCCTGATGTTTTTGAGAAAGTAACCATGGTTTGCTCTGACCCGTCCAGTGAGTTATTTGATGATCTATCCACCCTCCCTGTAATTCTTTATTCTTATTGAAACGATCGTAGCTTTCCTCTTCATGACATGTCGAGTTATAGTCAAATGCTTTTCCCTGTCGCACTTCTTCACCACATCGCCAATGTTCCATCTTACTTGGATGTAAAATACTAACTGATCTCTTGACATATTTTGTCCAGTAATACAGAAACCCCTGATCAGCATCTCCACCATAAAACTCCCATTTTGTTGTATTTTGTGGTCGTCTCCATTCATGATCCCAGTGATCAGGAGGTCGGATCTCATACCATCCTCTATCTGTATCCCAATCTCTACCTTGTTTGTATCTTTTATGAACATCATCAAAGACTCGTTCAGCGTCCAACGCATTCGGTTCAAGCATGAACAATCCACCATTGGTTGCTTCGATCTTCCCTATCCGTATGACATTTGGCTCCAAAGTTGCATTTATACCCATACTATTTGTAAAGACATAATCAAGATTACATGTCGGCTGTACATCACTATCCAAATACATTACTCGATCATACTCTGTCAAGGCCAATAACCTAAACTTGTCAAACATTGCCGTAAAGAAATTGTCCACATTCGCTTTTGGTATATACTCCAGTTTTATCCCTGCTCTATGAAATAAATCTTCTTGTTCGGGTGTGAAGGTCGTAGCAGTTGAGTCTTTGTGAATTCGAACCATAACTACAATATCAGCTGTCGAGTTCACGACATGTTTGAAGAACTCATTTGCAACGAGTATTCCATAGAATGCACCATTGGAATATAGAGTCTCTGGGAAAACGCCAGCAAGTAGAAATGTATATGCGAATTTTGGACTATGGATCTTGTGCTTCTCTTTTTGTGATGGCTCTATGGGTGATGAAGAAAGAATATCAGGCATTCCTCGAAAATTGTTGAGAGTTTCCTCTAGTATTCTCAAGTTGAACAAGAGAGATAGGAAAACTACTGATATAAGCGCTGCATTCTTCGCTGAGACCATTGTATGCTAATTCTGAGCATCTATTAATAAATCTTTTGTGGATTGTGGAGTACTTCTGACTCCAGACTCAATCGCTTGTGGTTTAGTCTCAATAAGGATTGTACCTTACGGTGTCTTACTTTTCTTCTTCTTTTGGCGAGAAACAACTCTGTCATTTACTATTTTAGTTTTTGACAGAAAAGAATGAGGTAAAAACCGTCCTTTACCTGCTCAAGATTTGGACATTGTTCGAAGAGAAGAGCCAGACCGTTCGTTCGTCGTTGTTTTAGTAGTTCACTTTCACTCTACACTTTTCCCAGCCGAAGCCGAACAATTATTTCAATACTCTGTTTAGGCACTAGGCTCACATCTCTATTTCCCTTGTGCAGCATTATTGAAAGAAAGGAATGGCTAGTAAACAAGAGAAGGATGTGTCTTCTTGGATACCATTCAGTCTATTCATCTGCACAAGTCTCATTAAATTATACAACACCAAAAACTCCAGTGTGAAATTCAAACAAGAAAATGAAACGGAATCAACTGACTTTGCTTCAAATGAAGAGACTCTGTATACATTGGCGAGAAGTAGACATCGTCTATCATTTGATCATACTCATGAACTGCAAACTAGGCAAGAGGACAATCAACACTTTGAACATTGCTCCAATCGATCCTCTCGATCTCTAAATACTTCACCGAGGTATAATCCTGAGTCACAAGATATGGGAGCCTATGATAGCTTTCAAGATCTCATAGAGAGTAGATCATGTGATGACGATGATACTTGTCAATTAGAAGTAGAAACACGAAAGTCTACGTCCGTCGAGAAATATTTACACATGCTCAATGGTAGCTTTAGTTCCTTCCATGAAGATATAGATGAAAATGAAGAAGTCATTCAAGAAGAATTAAGTTTGCAAAATGTAAATACATCACAGACATCAAGGTTTTCACGGTGGAGATCTGCATATAATAAAATTATTATGCCGAATAAAGTGATTATGATTCGACATGGTCAGAGTGAAGGCAATGTGAATGAATCTATTTATGCCAAGAAACCTGATAATGAAATATGTTTGACAAGATTAGGTTGGGAACAAGCCAGAATGGCTGGAAAAGTACTTCGTGAAATATTGGATGAGAAAAATGATGGTTCTACTATACACTTTATCGTCAGTCCCTATGTGCGAACTATGGAGACGTTTCATGGTCTATTATCCGCTTGGTCAGATCCTGATGTTGATTTTGCACATATTCAAGATCCAGAGAAAAAGAAGCGTATGTGGTACAAGAAAATAAAATCATTTGGTATCACTTGGGCTGAAGATCCAAGAATACGCGAACAGGACTTTGGAAATTATCAAGATAGGGATACAATCAATATTGCAAAAAAGGAAAGACACAAATTCGGGGCCTTTTATTATAGATTTCCCAATGGTGAGAGTGCGAGTGATGTATATGATAGAGCTTCGACATTTTTAGATTCTCTCTGGAGAAGTTTTGATGCAAATCGTAGTCAGCACTATGTTTTAGGTACGTTTTTCAGAAAAAGATTCTACGATCAAGTTCCGCGTTTTCCCAGGCTGACTTTTTTATTTTCTCAGTAACCCATGGTATATCCGTAAGAGTGTTGCTTATGCGGTACTTCCGATACTCAGTAGATGAATTCCATATGCTGAGCAATCCCAAGAATTGTGAAATGGTTGTATTGGGACATGATGGCAAGGGAAAGTTGGATCTTCATGGTAGATGCGAGTTAGAACTTGCTGAGAAAGATACCACGGAAGGAACTGAAGATGCTTCTGATAGAATATCTGTAACAGGATTCAAATTCTTCAAACGCTTACGTGTTCTCCCGAAAAAGTATCAGAATTTGAGATCAATACGGATCTCTTCGCAAGGGTAAACTAAAGAAAAAGACAAGTCACGAGCTTTGGGAAAAAAGGGTGCTTACAATAAATTAATTATAAAATTGTATAGAAATGTTTACAAAATGATAATACAATATGTGCACATGTCGTGTTACAGTGTAGTGTTTTCATCTTGGAGACCGGCTGGGTCTGAATGCTGTAATAATAATTGATGATTACTTGAGCTTTCATCAGACTCTGTAGAGACAGTGAGAGCTGAGTTCCTCCTCTCATATTTGACTTCCGACGGCTGGAGGTAATCCGACTGGTGTAATTGTTTGGCGGTAGCTAGGATCATTGCGGCGGTCGCACTTCCTCGTCGTTGATACCTTCGTCTTTTGGGGGCACTTTCAAAGGGACATCCTTCACTGAAGGAAACAGACTTTGGCATTGAGTTTTTGCGTTCTACTTTTCTCTTTTTCAGGCTAGGTACCGATACAGGTCCGAGTTGAAATGCTTCTGGTTGTGATACTCTCATATCTGATAAATTCATTGCAGAACCAACAGAACTTCGTCGGGAAAATGAACCAGAAGCTCCGTTTCTGAAGTAAGGAGAGGTTGTCTCGGTGGATAAAGAATTAATCATGCTGCGGTCTTTCCTAGTCTTTTGGGGCTCTTCTATTTGTTGGCTGCGTTGTGCTATTTGTGTGTTCTTGAATAATTGTGTGTTCTTGAGTTCAATCGTTTGATGTAACAAGAAGCCGCTGTCATAAAATATGCCTCTCTCTTGATTTAGAGAGAAGGCTGTGTCTTCCCCCTCATTCATATGGTGAGGCTTCTGATTGATGTGATCCATGCGTTTCGATGTGTATGGAAATGTCGCACCGTCGGTGGATTTAATGCTTCTCTGGAATGTTTCTATACGAGGCAGTCTTTCATCTGAATCAAAGCAAACTCCTTCTGCAAACGCCATGGATTGCATTATAAAGTCTAGGTTCATTCTCGATCTATAAATTCTCTATTTATGAAGTTATAGAAGAAAGGGGAACTCTTTATCTTTATCAAATTGCATGAACAGTTGTACGATGGTCATGCCGGGAAAATGAACAAGAATATCACAAAGTGAGATTTACACGGGTCATTGCAATTGGAAATCAAGGGTCATAAGCTTATTTCAGCTAACTTTGCTGAATTTATGTAATTTAGGATCTTGTAAACAGAGGAAAATCTGTATGAAATCTGTTCAACTTCCAGCAGTTCTTACGAACTTCTAAACAACAGTAGTGTATTGAAATCGTTACATACCTTACCTTAGGATCTGCAAAGGTTATGTTAACACAATTTACACATGAGAGATTTCTGCTTTTTAACATGGGAAGGTAGGCAAGGAGGAAAGCAAGTGACCCGTCGTAAAATTACTATTGCATGTGCCTTACATTAAATTGTATTGAAGTGAGGACGAGGCCGCATAAGAAGTCCTTTGGGAAGCCTACAAACCTTAAATCCGGAAACGTAAGTAGATCACGTATCTCATTTCTATCTCCACCACCTCATTGAAAGGCATCGAACAAGATCGGTCATTGCACCCGTGTGATGTTGTAATTGTTTCAGGTACATAGTAATAAGGAGTTTTGAGAAACTTTAAGCTTGATGATCTCCGCCACCTACTTGAAAGGCATAGAACCAGATTGGTCATTGTAACTATCAACATAGGCATACTACCTAATCTATGTAACTTTGTACAATTCGGATTATTTCTTCCCCTTCTTTTCTTTTTTTTGTGGGGATCGAACCCACAACCACACGATTTCAGAGTCGGCTATTATTGCATAATAGGGTGCTACTGCAAAAAAAAATCTGTAAGTGCCTGCGGCGCACCGCCACAAAGTGTTAGAGGTGGTCACAAAGTGGTAGAGGGCGAGTCGCTGCGCTCCTTTTACCGCCCTCTAACACTTTGTGAACCTCTAACACTTTGTGGTGCCTGCGGCGCCCTAAAGAAAGGATGCACACGTACGCTGCGCGGCGGCGAACCCTTGGACTCTCCCGTGATCAGCTTATTGGTTGGTTTTAATGCGAATTTGTTGGTTATGTAGAAGTTAGTATGTTTTGTACTGGAGTCATTTTGGGTCATTTGACAGGTGTCAAATTGTGTATGATTCGGATCCAATTGTATAATTTCGGATTCCTGCATCAACATAATCATGTGTGCGTGCTACAGTGATCCGTATAAGGAATTTGTGTGATTTTTACAAACCATTCGTAGGGAGTCTTTCAACATTATTACCAATCTATTGACGTACCCAGGGTTAATATCTACTAACACGATTCTAGGATTTGCGGAAGTGGAATCGTAAGACTTGAAACTGTATACTGCTATGAGTAGAAGTTATCATGAAATGAACTTATAACTTATGAATATTACTGGTTGTTTATTATAAAAATTGCAGAGTCGCTCCCACCGCTTGCTCCCACACTCTAAAGCAATGACATTTGCGAAAAAGAAAGCATGTTATCGCTAATAATTTGCGAGCCTTTTTGTGTAATAGCATCAGCTACTGGATTTCCCAATGTTTTCGCACTTTCGATGATGACTGGATCAAAATCGCCTGCATGTAAGTCAAGTTTCGTTCGGCTTTCTTGGCTCTTCTCCATAAATGCTTTTAATCTTTTATTGGTTTCTTTCATTTGCTTCTCCAGATCATCACTAGAGAGTAGGCAGAGGATCTTTGGGCGCTTGATCTTTTTAGTATTTGTCTTTCTGGTGTTTGTACTTGGTGGTATTTCAATCATTCTTGGTATATCTGGATTATTTATTTCACTCAATAATAAACCCATTTCTCTAACATCTTGATACAATGCTTCTTCATCTAGTTCTGAGGAGTTAACTTCTTGTTGGTACGCCGCGGGTGGTGCTATAATGAGCTCGTCATTCATCATGAGTGATGTTTCCTTCAATAACGCATCATGAAGATATTCGTCAAATGAACCTCCAGAGCTTCTTTTCCTTTTTGAAAAACTAAAGCTATCCATTAAGATATCTCTGTTTTGATCATATCCATTGTCATTATCAAAGTAGCTTTCGCGAAAGTTCTTCTGTAGTTCATCATCCTCGTTTGCTTCGTCCTCTCCATTGTCACTAAAGTAACCTCCAAATAATGCATTTTCGAAGCTATCCTCATCTCCAAGATTCATCATGGAATCATAGGCTGAGAAATGTTTCATTGTGACGTGATGGAGACTTTGAAATACAGTTAATACTAAAGTATCGATCGAAACCTAATAAGAAAACTGCTTCAATATGTAATAAAATGGGATGTGAAATGACAGTTTCGGAGTTTTGTAACCTAATCGTTGATCTGAATCAGATTCTGAATCACCAATGAAATAGCCTAATTAGCTCAAGATTGTCGTCGATATTAGTAGTAAGACTTTTTAGGACCTAGTATTTTAGTATTTTCATACTATTTCATTCAAAAGTTTATTAAGAACATGAATTTCGTGAGAATATGAATATAAGCATGTTTTCCAAAGGATACAGTAATAATGTTCCAGAAGAAAGCATAAAGAATAATAAAAAGATTACACTATGGTACTGTTGGGAGTGTCTAACTCCAAGTCAAACTTGTCTGTTACATATATGCCTTCGATACCGCGTTTCGGCCATGCCTCTGTTTGTAACTCCGTGAAAATTTGCAGCTCTCTTTCGGTGAGCGGCGTTGATAAGAAAGCTGCCCATAACCTCTCAAGGAAATGTTCCACAATACTTATATCACTGCCATTCTCGAGGATATTGATTACATGAGGCAAGTCTTGTTCGAGGAAATTCTTATTTTGTAGTATGTTTGTGCCAGGCAGTGCAAAAGCGCCTCCAAAACAAACCTCCACAGCAACCATGTTTGGAAAATACCACTTTAAATCTTGTTTGATAAATTGACGAAGGTCCATGTATCCTGCAGTAAAATTATTTCCTCCTACCATGTGCGTGGGATCATTGAATCTTACATATCTACGCAATGCAAATCCCTCCAACATGTATGGATGGTGATATGTAGAAGGCATTAAGGTCGCTCCAACTCGTTGGATTCTATTAATACCACAAATGAAACGTCCTTTGGATGCAAAATTCCACATCTCTTCAAGACTTCTCCAGTGACTTCTACCAAGGATTCCAATACCTCTAATATGAGTGTTCCCAGTCTGAGATTTTGTTGTATCTTTTAGGAAAAACACTACCTTTTTCCTAGCGGATTCTTCTGTCTCGTTTCTAATAAAGTTATTTATGTAATGGGCAACTCCCAAGTCGCAACCACCTTTGTTAATCAATGTATGTATTTGATATTCAATGCGTGAACGTTCATGATTCCTTTCATTTAATTTCAGCTTGATCTTTTCTTCTATAAGTGTCTCTTGACCACATTTTGACATTACAATCAAATTTATTTGTTTGACATAGTCTGGAAGAAGTGCATTAATTTCATCAATAGTTTCTGTAAAATCTGTTTTGCAAAATGTAACTACGACATCTACAATTGAATGACTAGAAGGCATTTGAAAATTTTCTGGAGATATATAACGACCTTTCCACAAGTCTAATAATTTCATAGTTTCATTTTGTATTTCCGAGAATGATAGGAGGTCTTGCTTGGTCATTTCATTTTGTTTTTGTTGTGGAGTTTCTGCTTGACGACTATTTATGGTAACTTCTGATTCACTTGTGTTATACAAGGCATAATAGGTCTCATTCGAAGCTGCAGACTTTGATACTTCAGATTTCTCCTTGACTGGCTTTGATACTAAAAGTTTCTCCTTAACTTTATACTCAGTTAATTCCTTGAGGAGAATTACGTTGGAGATGACCGCGAATACAAAGAATATAACATGTATACCATGCATCTTGCTATTGTTGTGTAGATGAAGATGGAAGATGTTACTGTAGATTACCTATGCGATTTTTCTCTGACTTGAAACAAACGAGATTAGATAGGCTTAGATCATAAGTTGATTGGAAACTGTTTACTTTGCTGTTGTTGGTACAGAAGTGAAAAGTAACAAAAGAAATTTGGACAAAAAATAATTTCCCAAAAGAAATGAGAACTTTCATCGCTGAAGTTCATCAATCGATATAAATAGCTCTGTTGACAGTCGCAAAGAGTCTATACTCTTCTCCTTACTCAAAAGGGTTGCAGTCGTATCTGTAGATCTGCGAATTTCCAATTCAAACATTTGAAAATTATTGTTTTGTTTACTGTCGCCTCTTCCTCGTTCCTTCTTCACCACTCTTGAAGCTTTGATAGTGGCTTCAAAGAAAGATACATATTATCCGACTACCAAAGCCAACTTTCCCATCTGTAGTTCTCTCCATTGCCTTTTCTCTTTGAATTTCGTGGTTTGAAACTGTCTTCTTTTGCAATAAACGTACATCTTTTTCTCTCAATTTCATACATACAAAGAAACTACTGTGCAGTGTTTATAAATTTCTTCAACAAAATTAGTTAAAAAGTTTTTCATTATATGTTATATATGCAATAAATATGTAATATGTATAAGCAATAGTAGTCTCTCTAAATCTGTACAACTCCATTCTCCAATCTCGATCCAGAACTGCATCCATTTTCCTCTCCATTCCAACATTCCAATCTACATCCTACCTCTCATAAAATATCTCTCATGGCTTCGGTCAATCTAGGAAGAACTTCATCATCGGTCAAAAAGGATAGACAAGACATGGGTCCTTCCGATTTATACTTGTCTAGAAACATATTGACAGCATGGCAGGATGCATCATGATTTTGTTTCATGCGATCTTCCATCCTCATCACAGTTTCAGGTGATAATAGCCCATGGGCTGTTGGGAAGGATGGAAGTGTATCCGATGAACTAAGTACGGAATTGGAGAGTGGGGTAGCTTGTAACTTGGAGGAAGAAGACGCAGTAGTTCGCGGTTTCTCCGAGTGTTTGTAAAAGGCTTGTGATGCCATGTGAGATGGTTTGGAAGTATCTTGATTGGGTGCATAGAAAAGAGCCGATGAAGTTCTTTTCCGTCTGCCATTTCGCTTTTGATTGGAGACGTCTTGTGAAGGTGCACCTTGTTCAGAGTTTTTTCTATCTGGTACGAGGCAGAGTGTGCGAACTCTACTTGTATGAAGTGAAGCTCTTGATGCCTGATTTGGTAGTGCAAGAGCATATCTAGGATGTGTTGAGCTAGTTGCATCTCTTGTAGAAGCAACAGATGGCAAGGTATTGACAGTAAAGGCTTGTGTTCCTTGTAAAGAACACGTACTGACTGCTGCGATAAGTAGGATTGAGTTTTTCATGTTTCTCTTTTGCTGTAATGTTCTTGTGTTGGTATAGACTATGGTATGATGTGTATGTGTCCGTAGTTATAACAATAGTGGTTGGCTGCAGTATTTTCAGATTCTATTTTTCGATACTAGATAGAAGAAGCATAGATTCGATTCTTCTAGATTCAAAAAATCTTTTTCGTGTTGACACAAAAAGGCAGGTTCTCGTACAAATTCTCTACTATAGATTCATATAAAGGCCAAGAGACTCCAAAAGCTACAAGATACAATCTATTGGATATCTTTTGCACAAGTTTGAAAAAACTGAACAAAGGCACAGGCAAATAGTACTGTAAAGGGTTCTGCTACGGTTGTTTGATTCCTTTCTGACTTGTTTTTTCTTTGAAAGCTTGACATCGATGTAATCACGGAATTTTTACTCTGGTCCACGTACGTACCACGTACGTACTAGCTACGTACCGAACACGGTACTGACTGAGTTGGTATTTTTCAATTTTATGTGGCTAGGCTTGAAATTCTTATTTGGATCGAAATCTTTTTTAACGGAAGAGGTCTTCTGCTGGTTCGCGTTTCCAGAGTGTTCCCATCGTATCAAGTACTACACTCTGTGGTACTCGTATCCATACGACCTATTGAATCTATCCAAACTATTACCTTACAAAAACATCAAACACTAATTCAATTTGAAAAATGGTTCTTCCTTGCTTCATATGTGTCCGAACTCAAGAGGTTGGCGTAGTAGAGGATCTCGGTAACTTCAAGAAACTATTGGATCCGGGCTTCCACTGCATCCCTTTTCCTCTCTCTCAAGTTGCTGGAACTCTTTCACTCAGAATTCAGCAGTTGGATGTTACCTGTGAGACCAAGACTAAAGATAATGTGTTTGTCAGAGTAGAGGTTGCTGTTCAGTATCGTGTCATTACGGTAAGTACAAAGAGAGGTGTAGTTAGTTAGATAGATAGAATGTTCGTATCTAGTTTAGATTGGGTAGTATCCATGTTCTCTTTTTCAAATTCTAATTTCACTTCTCTCTTACCCTAGGAATCAGCATTCGATGCCTACTACCGTCTATCTGATCCAAGAGGACAGATCCAATCCTACGTATTCGACGTTGTAAGATCTACCGTACCTAGAATGGAACTCGATGAATCTTTCGCTTCCAAAAAGCAAATCGCACAGGAGGTACTCCAACAACTCGAAAACGTCATGAAAGACTACGGATACGAAATTCTAAATGCACTCGTGACTGATCTTGCACCAGATGCAAGAGTCAAAGCGAGTATGAATGAAATTAACGCTTCGAAAAGACTCAAAGAGGCTGCGTCTCATAAAGCTGAAGCGGATAAAGTGCAGCAAATCAAGGCTGCAGAGGCGGATGCGGAATCGAGATATTTGTCTGGTCTTGGAGTTGCGAGACAGAGAAAGGCTATCGTGGAAGGGCTTCAGTCTTCCATTGCGGAGTTTAGTGATACTGTCGAAGGAGTTTCGAGTAAAGATGTCATGGATATTTTGATCTTGACTCAGTACTTTGATACCCTTGGAGCGGTTGGGGCGAATAATCTCATCTTGGAGCATGAGCCAGCTGCTGTTGCAATGTTGCAGGCTCAAGTCAACAGGAGCTTGGGAAAGAATAGATCCAAAGGGTTTCTCTCCTGAATCGAGACGACTCGTCAGTCTAAGTCGCCAAAGAATCGAAACTATCGAAAGGAAAAGGAGACAGCTGAATTTGATTGTTAATGGAGGAGTTGGCTGAGGGTACAATTTTGTTGAGAAAAAATGGAAGAATTTGTGTATGTCACTGTCAATCCTCTAATCTCACTGAAATACATATATGTAAAGAATAAAAAGTTCATGTTTCAACCAAATAGAGTTTGAATGTTTATTGAGAGTGATTTACTTTGAGAGTTTGTTGGTTTTATGTTGGGAACATTATTCAGGTATAGAAGATGAATAAAGGGAAGAGATTTGCTTCGACAGAGCTATAAAAATGGGTAGTAGGCAAAATAAGATGGATATAGACAGCCCAATCTCATCATGCCAAGTCCATTTCCATCTTATCAAAACTAAACATCAAGCTTACTTTCTAGCTGATGCTCATCTCATAGTAACAAAAGACTAAAGCGCAATCGTCGCCTCAATCGGAAAAATGAATGCAAATACAAATGAACATGAGGCAGATGTTGTCAACACATGCAACAACTCCACCATACAATTTCCTACTATTCTACCGCAAGCGTTCTTGATAGCTATTGTTTTGCTCATAGCCATGAACGCAGTAATTGTTGCCTCGACCAGAAAAATGAGTACAAATGTAAATGAACAACACGAGGGGAATGATCTCATCACCAAGAGCAAGAGCAACTCCAGCATTCCACTTCCTACTCATATTCTTCGTCATTGCTTATCCTTCCTTGGTTCCTCTGATAATTACTACTTCTTGGCTTCAGTGTCCAAGGACTTCAAGACTGTGGTTGAGCAATTGTACGGTGATAATCGAAATACTTCAGCTGAGAGTATCATTGCTACTGTCTCGAGATGCAATCATGTTATTGATCTTATTATGGGAGACACGGAGCTAGCGGAAGAAGAAAAAGCAGTAATTGCTGAAAAAATTGCGAAAGTCATATTCTACAATGATAAAGTAGTTATTTTTGAACAGTCAGTTATGCCGAAATGTGAAACTTCCGAGGGAATAAGGAAGATAGTAGGATATGCAATAACTGAAAGAAGTACGGAAATCATGAGGACAATCATCAAGAACAAGGAAAACGTGCAGATTATGAAGGATCAGATGGTGGAAGATGGCGTTCCTCTAGCTGTATTTGTATCAGCTGCTTGTGATGTTTCTATGATCAAGGAACTTATCGACCATGGAGTAGAATTTAAAGGGGAGTCATTGGTCTTTGCTTTGAATCGCGATGATCTTCAAACGTTTGAGTACCTACTAGACACAGTTGAGGTATATACCGAACCTCTAGCTATCATTCGTAAGGCTCTTGTACATCAGAAGTACATTGATGCCTTTGAAATGTTGATGACAAAGGAATGCTTTCGTGTCATAGATCTAAGGATTGTTTTACTTCGTCTGGTTGTTACTTCTCATGCAACTTTGGATCTCGTTCAGTTTCTCCTAGGACACTCAAGTCATGAGATTGAAATAGATGAATCATTTTTTCGTCATCTAATTTTTGCTTGTATAGAAGAGAGACGCATGGATTTATTGACATATATCAACTCATCCATCCAAGAAATTAATGTGGAGTCTTGCATTCTCTTTTTCCAAGCCATTGACGATGAAGAAACTGTTGAGTTCCTCAGAGATTTGCTTTGAAGATACTACTAATTTCATTGATGACATAATTTAGTATCTAAGGTACTTATATAAATAATAACTTCTCATAATAAGTATAGCGCTTTCGAATTCGTCGAAAAATATTTCTTCTTTGATTCTAAAAATAAAGCGATATAACAGAAACGACCACATGCGAAAACCAATCCACATACATATTTTGGGAGAGACGAACTTGGATTGTCCAATTGCTGCGATCTGTAGACAACTTTCACTAGGGGGAGCTTCCGCATCAAAGTAGTGGATAGTGCAAATAGCCATAGTTGATGGATATAGACAGCCCAATCAATTTACTTTGTCCATTTCGATCAATCCAAGTTGAAGCCACAAGGTTAGTCCTTGGCTTTTGCTCTGGTTTCAGCCATAAATAGAGCAATTGTTGGCTAAGTCGGAAACATGAGTGCAAATGCAAATGAATACGAGGCAGAAGTTGTCAACACGAGCTACTCCACTATACAACTTCCTAATGATGTACTGCAAGCTTTCTTGATTGGTATTGCTCTGCTCGTAGTTGTGAAAGCAGTAGTTGTTATCTCAAGTAGAAACATGAGTCCAAATGCAAATGAGCAACACGAGGCAGATTATCTTGTCACCAAGAGCAAGAGCAACTCCACCATTCCACTTCCTACTCATATTCTTCGCCATTGCTTATCCTTCCTTGGGTCCACTGACAATTACTACTTCTTAGCTTCTGTTTGCAAGGACTTCAAGACTGCAGTTGAGCAGTTGTACGGTGACAATCGAAATACCTCAGCTGAGAGTATCATTGCCACCGTGTCGACTTGTAACCATGTTCATGGTTTAATCTTTGAAGACATGGATCTAATGGAAGATGAAAAAATGGTTATTATAATGATAGAGTAGATATTTTGAAAGGGTCATTCATGCCAGTTGGTACAACCGTCGTCAAAGAGATAATGCTCATAGTCTTTGCAATAGTTTATAGAAGCACAGAAATCATGAGGGTTATCATCAAGGATAAGGAAAACGTGCAGTTTATGAAGGATCACACGAGTGATAATGATGTTCCCATAGCATCGTATGCTCCTGCTGCCTGTGATGTGTCCATGATCAAGGAACTCATTAGATCTGGAGTAGCATTTAATGCCACTTCGTTGCTCTTTGCTTTGCGACGTGATGATCTTGCAACTTTTGAGTACCTCCTAGACGTAGCGAAGGTACGAATATCAGATAGAAAAGAAAAGGAAAAGGGGGAACGTATTGTTTTTGAAGCCCTTTTGCATGAAAAGTACAAAGATGCTTTCGAAATGTTGATGAGAAACGGATTTATCTGCTTTACAAATCTTAGGGAGGCTTTAATCTACATGATCGCTCTTAAAAATCCTACGTTGGATCGTGTCAAATTTCTTTTGAACGAGATTGAAACAGATGATAGTGATGAATTTTTCCATCGTCTGGTTTCTGTTTGCGTAAAAATGAGACGCATGGATATTTTGAGTTACATCAATACATCCATTCGAGATATCGACGTAGAGTCTTACATTCTCGATGTATTCAACGACGATGAAGAAGCTGTTGAGTTCCTTAGAGGAATGCTTTGAAGTTTAGGTAGTAATGTAAAGAATGTAATAAATTTATTCCAAAACAATCTCAGAGACAAACATACTTGACGAAAGTGTAGAGCGACATCATACAGTAAGGGAACACTAGAAGTATCGCTAGACTCCCGCCTTTCAATGTTCGATATCACCATTGTTTTGGAAGTTTTCGAATTATAGCCATTACAAACTTCCAAAACAATGGTGATAACTATGCAAAAAGTTGTAAAATAAATATATGTCTGCACATTAGGAGGGAGAAATTTCACCTAATTCTAAGGCTTAATATTAACGATAGAAGATACACAGTGGGGAACTTCCAAGAAAATTGAATCGAATCACACATACGTACTTACCCCTAAATAGAAGAATAAGTAACCGACTTCCTTCGGACCTTCATCTCTTCCAAGTTGACTTTCCTTTCTACAGTAGCGACAATCCTTCTTTGAGTCCGTCTTCTGTGTCAAGTGAGACTCCATCGGTTAGCACTGAAACTCTTAAACACTAAAAGGATGGGTAAACAAAGTAAAGATCAAAGAAAGGGATGTAAAGAAGAAAGGGGTAAACGCCTCAAAAAGTTTGACATTTTAAACTCGACAATATTAAGTTTGCAGGACAGAGATGATGAACTTCACAAAGAACGTCGACTTCGAGAAGCAAAAACAGTTGTTCTGAAACAATTGAATTTGATTCAAAGCCACAAAGAAGATCTCATGAAGATTTCAAAGAATACTTGGTACAAGAGAGTAATTTTTCGCTGCTTCAACATGCTCATGATATTAGAACTTCGTTGCAAGGAGCACGAAAATGCCTACAATTGGTACTTGCAAGCAGTAGAAGTCAATGGACCAAATGATCCTTTGTTGAAGGGTTTTGCTTTTTACTCTGATCTTGCCTTGCTTCGACTCAAAGGACGAGAGCATTCTAAACAAACTTTCCAAGTTGTCGAAGAAGTGATTCGAAAGCATAAAAATATGACAGCCAAGTCTGTACAATCATTTGTAGAACTTGTAGCTGTAGAGTATCGTAGACTTAAGAAATACGGCTATGCTCAAAGAGTTATTGATACACTTTGGGAATCTCCTTATAAAAAAGGGTTAATGGTTCGAGAAAGACTTTCAATACTCTGCTCGGGGATAGAAGACCTAAGATTTGGAGATCATTCTTATGATGAGATCTTTAAGGGGGTCTGTAATTTTAGTGGTCTCATCTTTTCCGTGCTACCTCTTCTACAAGAGGAGCAGGACATTGACCCATACACTCTCTCTACTGGATGTCTAATTGCTTCAATTATCCAATTCTTCTTTTCGTACTACGACAAGAATCTGCAACGTCGTCTTGAGAAAGAGTCAATTACGTTGTTGGAGAAATATCTGGACACGAAACTGCACTTGTATGAATCATATTGTTACATGTGACGAAAGGATTACCAAAAATCAAGTAACTCTTGTTTGTAAAGACTGTAGAGCTGCAAACTACTGTAGTATTAAATGTCAGAGAGATTCTTTCATTTGGCATGAAGATATTGGATGCAAACATCTTGGACATAAAAGCTTCTGCCCTCTTTTGAAAGCATATCGAAAGTACCGAAACAACCAAGAGGCAGATAAGGAAGGACATCTTGAACGCAAATTTGAGAGAGCTAGTAAACGTTTCCTGTGGCATGGTTTTGGGTTGAAGTATATGGTTACCTCCGAATTGAAGTGTCAAGGCTATGCTACCTGTGCAGACTGTTCCAAGAAGCTACATCCAGAAGAACACTACGGTTTCGAATTGAACGAACGTTGGCTCTGTAAAGAGTGCTGTCCAAAAAATGAAAAGAGTAGCGCTTGACTATGATTAGACCAACTAGAAACAAATTTAAAACATCTAACTACATCATTACTTAGAATACACACTTTCTTTTTCTCAAAATTTATAATTTTACAGCACAGTACAAGTAAGTCCCCCGAGATAAGTTAAACAGTGCGATTATATAGCACAACTTAGCAGTCACCATAGCCCCTATTCTCTCTATTAGGATCGTAATATGCATCACTGGTGTCTAGGTCAGGATTACTCACTTGACCTAAATCGTAGAGAATAGAGGATTGGCGTGGCCTATAAGAAGATTCCCCCGTCATGGGTCTATTAGTAGAATCACAAGTAGAGGGTCTAGGCATACAGGGAGTTTGGTATGGCAAAGGGTTTCGTTGAATTTCGGATTGAGTACGTTGTGAACCAAAGCTCCAAAAGCGACCTAAGGAATGAGTAGAAGTTCCACCAAAGCTGACACCAGAGTTATTGGTCCTAAATGAAAGATCTCCATCGGATTCAATCCGTGATCTTTGCGTTTCTTCAGCCAACATTTCTAAGCGTTTTGGCTCTTGGTTCTTGGGTGAGTCTTCTTGATTTTGGCCTTGAGAAGATGCTATCGAGGTAGATCCAGTATCTATTCTTGCTCTAGGACTTGGGAGGCTAAATTCATCAGCTCCATTATTTGTTCGGGAGGCAGTAGATACCGAAGCGGTCTGTGCAGTGGATACGGCCTTGGATTGGTCATCCTTATCAGCAGCAGGCAAGTCCATTTCTACATCGCCTTCCTCTTCATCAATATCTTCAATTTCATAAGTCTTGGTGATGACGAGGCAAAAGTTATCATCTTTTGGTGCTTTTGTCCAATCCAGTTTCCATGCAACTAAACAATACAAACCTAGGACAATCATTTCCACCAATCCATAGAGCAGAGGCACAGCCATTGCATTCGCAACATCATTTGGGTCATCAAACATTGCCAAAACTGCCGAGGTTGCAATTCCAACATTTTGGTAACAACATTCTACCGAAAGGGTAACAATTTCAGGCTTCTCAAGCCTTGCAAATCTGGCAATCAAATTTGCCAAAAATAATCCAGCGACACAAGGCATAGAAACTCCGACATAGAAACTCCAATGCTGTTCCCAAGGCTTTGGTACCGTTGCACCTTCTTCCGCTTTACCAATAGTGGTTGTACTAAAAATTCCCGAGAGAACAATCAATGCTAATCCCGAGAAGGAACCTAATGCATTCGCAATTTTATGAAACCTCTTGGAATTCGTTTTATAACTTGCATAAATTCCAGTAACAATGGCTCCAATCACAATGGAGAGTGATATAAAAAGCGCTACAAAATCAACCGATTTCAAGACATCAACTTCCGCTCCATCTTCGGATTTGGTGGAATCAAATTTATAAGCAGCATGTGCGTACAGCATAAGGTTAGCTGGTAAGAGTCCAATACTCAATATGGTAGAAAGAGCAGTCATGGCTACGGAGAGTGCCAGATCTGCATTGAAAAGTGAGCACCACCAGTTGGAATAACTTCCTCCTGGACTAGACGTGACAATGAGTAACGTGATTCCCATGGAAGTGGTGAGGCCCTGATCTTTGAGACTGAGTACAGCTATAAAGCCCAAGAGTGGCATAATGATGAACTGCATAGCTATTCCTGTCAAGATGGCATATCTGTTTCCTAGTTGTCGTTTAAGATTTCGTACATCGACGGTTCCAGCCATTCCGAAGATGAGTAGAAACAGCAATAGGTTGGTGGCTATTTCGATGAGTATTTGGGCTACATCTGGCGATGATTCTATGTCAGCTTCTGCCGTCTGTAGATACCGTATGTATTTTATTATATTCTTCATTTCTGCAGTTGCTCTTGTTGCATATAATATGGTGATGAATATAATATATAGATGGGAAATAGAAGCTTGGGTCCTCGCCTCGGAGTTTGTTCGTGCTTAATCTTAGAGAACACTAAGGACTCTTGTAAGGGATCGAAACTTCTTTTGTAGGAAAGGAAGAAATGAAGGTTTGATCTTTTTTATGAGATGGGCAGCAAACTGTGTTTCTCAGCGTAGATGGAAAATGAAAGTATCGTGATGTGAGACTTCACGTTTTTTCTAGCGAGATTTGAGGAACGTGATGATAAGCTATGGTTCTCCCTTTTCTCGATTAGCCTTCGCTACTTTGCTACGGTGACTCTATGTAGGACACAAAAAGCCTTCCTATCAGGAGATTTCGTTGAAAAATATATTTATACCACACAAGCTGAACCAGTTCGCATATAATAAGAATTGCTATCTACCGGAAGTGATGGGCACAGTGGAATGTAGGTCTCTACTTGCACGTTATTAGTGAAGAAGGCTTTTATTGTTTGGCTTTATGGTGCAGCTAGTTAAGATACGTAAGTAGTTCCAAAAGGCACAGAAGAACGCCTTCAAATTGTGGCACAGATTTTTTACGACCTTTTTCGCCAATTTTCACAAGACTGAGGTTATGGAATAACGGCTCTAGCGTGCTCAAAAAATATTTTGTTTCGTGGAGTGCTAAAATAGACTAAAACAAGATTTCGTAAAAACGATGCAAGAATGAATTGGTTCATTCATTCGTACTTTAACTTATGGAGCTGTATTAGGGAGAAAATGATATTTATATTATATAGGTTGCCGTTGAGTTGGAAATCATGGAATATTGATATTCTAGAGACATGTTTTTAATTTATTTTTAAAAGACAAGTATTTGCTTTTAGAATAATGCTGTCAAGCTATCATATTACGTAAGCAGATTGCAATCAAATGCGTTGTCTTCCTATGATAGAAAAGTAATCAACGGACGAGACATTTTCTGATGATTGGCTGTGAGTGGTCGATACAGTCCTTCTATACCTCTTCTCCTCTTTGACTTTTTTCTATAAAGATACTTTCTAGTTGACTTGTGCTTGGCCCAATGACCTTTCAGAAAAAAGATTTGTCAAACACATCATCATCTGTTCTTTCGATTTCTCTCGCTATCTAGGGACTTGTGCATCATAAGTAATTCAAAGAGACCCCTATCACCCTCCTCTCATAAAAACAATGTATCGCTTGATTGCAACCCTTGCACTATTGGCATCAACTTCATTTGCATTCGTACATAATCCATCCATTTCCTATCTCTCAGCACTCAAAATGTCGGAAGCGCCAACAGCACCATTGACTCTCAACCCAGAAGAGACTGCATGTATCTTTATCGAATTCCAGAATGAGTTCACTACTGAAGGAGGAGCACTCTATGACGCTGTCAAGGAGTGTATGGAGAAGACTGGGACTCTAGGAAATGCTAGAAAGGTTATGGATACTGCCAGAGCTGCTGGATGTACCATTATTCATGTTCCTATTGCTTTTGAAAAGGTGAGATTTGAGATGTTCTTGGGAGTTTCATGGACTGAGCTTTATGTAATATGATTTCAATTCGCTCACCATCCTATTCATGAACTTATAGGGTCATTCAGAGATTGCAAAGGAGCCATATGGAATTCTTGCAGGAATCAAGGAAGGAGAATTGTTCAAAGCTGGAGAATGGGGAAGTGAAATTTGTGATCTCATGAAGCCAGCTGAAGGTGACTTGGTGGCCAAGGGTAAAGCTGGGCTTTGTGGATTTGCTTCCACCAATCTTGACTTTCTTTTGCGTCAAAATGGAATCAAGAACGTTTGTCTTGCTGGATTCTTGACCAATTGTTGTGTGGAGAGTTCCATGAGATCTGCATATGAACTTGGGTACAGTGTTTATACTCTAAAGGATTGCTGGTGAGTACCATTGTTTGAATAGTACTTTGGTTGATATGCTTTTACATAAATTTGGGACGGACGGAACTAATACATGTAACATCTAATTTTGCGAATCAATAGCGCTGCAACTAGTGTTGCTGCTCAGGATGCAACTTTCGAGCACAACTTTGGAATGTTTTCAGTCCCAACCACCTCTGAGGTAAGTTTGCGTTAGTGTAATATTATCTTGTATCTTATTCTTGATTGTTAATATGTGCTGACTCTTTATTTGATTTAGGAAATCATGGGCGCTTTCAAAGCGTAAATGTACAACATTACTCTCAGCTTAGGTAAAGATGCTCTCGAGAATCTTTTTTACAAAGACTAGACTAGACCAAAGGTTAATAAAAAGCTTTGTTATTATTGTAAATAAATACTTATGAAAAATGGAAATAGTTTTAAAAAATCAAGAGTATGCAAAGACGGGTGGCACATCTGGACTAACTATGCTACTACGGAAGTTTTGTGCCGCATTGAATTGTACAGGAAAAAAAAAGACATTAATACAAAAACTTTAGTCCTCTTGATGTTCATCGAGACAAATGCATGTGGTCATGATTCACAGAACTTCTTGTAGGATATGTAATGTAAATTTGTTTATAGTAAAATCTATTCGAACTTATGCAGTCTTCTCCTTCTTTGGCTTCATAAAACTAGTAATTCCTACCAAAAGAAGTCCAATTCCAAATCCAATAGTTGGACTGGTAACAGCAGTTCCGATACCAGTTCCCCATCCAACGATAATATCGGTTCCCTTCATTGCTAGCAAATCCTTTGGCATTACAACTCCCTTTACAACAGCACTCATGATAACTGCTGCCAAAGCAGCCTGTGGAGTTGGACTCATGACAGTCATAAAAGGCATCATGTAAATCCAAATAAATGCAGTCACAATACAAGACAATTGGGAAGTAGTTCCTGCCATACGAGAAACAAGGGAACGAGACATTGATCCACTAACTGGTGCAGAACCAGTAATAGCTGCAACACCACATGCAACTCCCTGTGCAATCAACTCACGTGGTGCAGACCACTGAACTCCATTCTCTGCTTCAAATGTAGATGCGATACCCATGATAGAAAGGAAGTTCACTGCTGCGAAAAGAGTTGCACTAATGATAAGAGTAACATATGATCCTCCAAACTGCTCTACAACAGGTGCATTCAAAAGATCCTTTGGATTCATAAGTTCCACTGGAATTCTAATTGGTCCAAGTTTGATTCCTGCATCTGGGTCAAGTTGTGGAATTTCTCCAACTACATTTCCAGGATAATCGAATTTCATGCTCATCATAGTTGCAAGAGCGGTTGCGATAATCACCTCAGTTCCAGGTGGAAGGAATTTAGGAAGGTATTTACCTCCCTTCATTACAAATGCAGTACAGATGATGAAAAGAGGAGCAGCAATCATTCCCCAGTCTCCCGGATGAGTGATGGCATAGAAAAGATTGGTGACACTTACTGCACCAGTTGCTGCTGGAAAATTACTCTTACAGAATGAAACAAATGGAGCAAATGCAGATTCTGCAACCAAAATTTTGAGTTCCTTTGACCCCTTGGTAAAAAGACCACTTGGCATAGCCGATGCAACAACTCCAACCGAACATCCCCACTGAAGAACGAATTAAGTTAGTAATTTTGTACATAGATATTTGCATTGATACTAACATGACAATATAAATTTCAACAAGACGCACCTTGAATCCCTTACGAACATTGCTTGGAACCATACCAGCTAATTTTCCGAATCCAACAATTCCAAGAAGAGCACTGCATAGACCTACCCACATAGAGTATGCAGCTACCAACTTGACATATTCCTCTTCTCCATGAGCAGCGACATAACTTTCACCGTCCAAGTCTGCCTTTGCCATGAGCGCAGTGATACTGGTTACACCACAACTCATGAATGGACTTCCAGTTGAGAGTCCCCATGCGAGAAGAGATGGACCTGCTGTTGCAAGTCCACGATAGGATGCATATCCTACTCCCTGTGCATAAGCCACAAGCTGTGGAACAGATGTTGCAGCCATGATTGTTCCAGCGATTGCATCGCGTACTGGACTATAATTTCATGATTCAGTGAGATAAATAAAAGAATATAAAAATAGAAACAAGGAACTGAAGTGAAAGAAGGCGAAGTAACTGTCTTGTACTTTTTGATTGGATATATCGTTGGCTATGCCTTAAACGATCATTTCTAACTTACTTGAATTTTGGAGCTTCTGGCTTGGACATGATTTCAGATTTCTATTACTAGCTTCAATCAGTTCTTATGCTCTACAGAGTTAGGCAGATCCAAATACCAATTGTATTGAATACAAGTACGGAGAAGAAAAGTACTATCAACAGTTGTAACTGAATCTTTTAGCAGAAGTGAAACGTATGTAGATCTTGATGCGTTGAACGAAGACGTGTTGCAAAAATGGAGGGAAATAAAAGGCCTAGATTTGGTGTCATCGTGTCAAGCTTTTTTCAGCGTCATCGTCTCGTCGGTGGGAAAGTTCATTCCAATTTCAATGCAAATTTTGAATGAAATTGCAGAGAGTAGACTCTCAAGTGCTATGCTTTTTAATTGTTCATCTATATCCACAGCCATTTCCCTCAAAAATACATAGAAAGTAAAACACCTTTATGGACAAAAGCAAAAAGAGAAACAAGCCTAATGTGCATTGGAGATCATATCTTTGTGAATTTTGTGTACCGTAGCTAGTTAGCTTGAATGTACATAAAAATAAGAGAAACTGTAAACAAGAAATGACTCCTGAAAAATTACAATGATGCACAATGATGTTGCATAGTTTGTCCTTTTCTCGGAAAAAGAAAAAATATAAAATCTTCGGCATGACAAGAGTATTTCTTACTTCTTCCGAGAGTTTGTACAAACATCTAGCCATATCCTCCTTGTAAATAATTTCAGTAACAGTTCTTCAAAGATGCATCATCCCCCAAAGAAGTTCTATAATATATTATTGTATATGTGATCTATGCAAATGTCACATTTCTACATTGTTGTGATTGAATTTGTCCGAACTATTGATTTGAAATGAGAGAAGGCCAGTGAGAAGACTACCTACGGAAGACTGGAATCATCTGAGCATGTATCGTCTATTCATCACAATAATACATTCTACATGTTCCCATTATTTTTACATGATCACTAGTGAGGAACCAATGAATAGAAGTATACAGCACAATTCAATCAAGAAATACTGCCATGATGAAGAAGAAATACGGATGGTGGGTTCTCTTCTTGGCTCAAAAGCACCTCTCAAGCAGAAATCTCAAGATACTAGCTTTGGACTCAAATCGTTTCAATCTGTAGTAGCAATTCATAGTAGCAATTCATAAGAAAAGATTTGGAAGAAAGACTTCAGATTTGGCGCCAGAAGAAGTCAACAATGATGAAGAGATTGGTTTCATGAAGAGCATGGTAGAGATTCAAACATTGTGCAACAATTTAGAGCAAGACTGTACAATTCTCATTCGTGAAAATTGCAGTTACAATCAAACTCTTTGTACAGCATTTGTTTTTGCCATGCTCCTAGCAATAGTCTCGGCTTTTGGATCAACACTTGAACATCAGCATCATCAGGAAGCATTCGAAACAAAAAGAGGACTTTTACGGAAACAGCAATCACCACAACCAAAATACAACCAAAGGACATTACAAATGGATCAACACGAATTCATTTTAAAGGACGAATATCTCAAGCTACAGGATTTAAACAGAAATGTTTGGGAAGTTGAAAACGAAAAGAGAGAGCTGCAAAGGAAGCAGCAAACATTGAAAGATGAGCTTTTGCATTTGAGGCAGGTGGAGGAGGATAGGTATGAGAGATATGTTCATCTTTTGAAGGGCCATAAGAATATCTAGATAGTTAATAATTATATTTATAATCATTTCAACTTTAGATAGCGCACCAACATTCTATGTTCGATGCCTTACGTACTCAGTCTACAATCGCCTTTGTTATTGGATAATAGAACGACGACAGAGAGGAAATGTACAATTGATTCTTTTCGCGTGAAAAAATGAATCATGTCATGAGCCATCACCAATGACACATCGCGGAGACAGCTTCAGAACTCTTCTCATCATTGATCACGATTGCTAAACATCCTATTCTCATCAAAGTGGTGATAAAAAAATAAAAAGACTCACATAACTATTAGAATACAACTTTAAAATACATCATAGCATGTACCAACTATCCCACCCGCAAAACATTACTCCTATTCCTGAAGGCGACATTGAGCAAGGAATGCAAAAGATGCAACAACTTGGAGTAGACAAAACTGCAGTAGCGCAAATATGTTGTTGTGGCTCAAGGCAAGTCCTTACAAATACAAAAACAAAACCTACAAGAATAATTGAAGAATACGTCTAAACTTCTTTGACATCTCAATCATCAGAACTGCGAGTATATGGTGGTTTTTCCTGTCTATACTTTTTGAATTAGTAGGTCTCATCTTGAGTTTCAATATCATACGAGTAGCAAATTGGGTCATTATTTTAGTTGTAACCTTGGTTAGCATCCTCCTTCTTACCTTGTCAATTCAAGGTCTCAACAGCAGCATACAAAACATCATGCACAAAGTCATGGTTGGTTTTGGAGGGTTCATACTCAAAGCTATATTGAATCTTATCGGACTAATTATCATTACCACTTCTTGGAAATCATTATTGGAGAAGACGGATCTTCCCCATGATGTTGACAACTACAACTATGGTCTTCGCAATGCCTTCATTATCATTAGTTTTGCCTCTGTTCTTTTCTACAGTGTGGGTGCTGCAGTTGTTTTCCAATTCATGAAAGAGATTGCGGTTGGAATCTTTTCATCATCATTTTTATAGGATCCATGAACAATTGACGTAAAGTTAGTATTATACTAAGTAGAATTTACACATGACCTCGAAGCATGTCATTGGTTACTATATTTGATTTAAACTAAGAAAACTGTATTCATTTCGCATGGATGAAAACATACAGAGATTATGTAACACTTTGTTGCGTCAACTGTTAACAACAAATACAGCGCCAGTGGTTTAGTGGTAAAATCCAACGTTGCCATCGTTGGGCCCCGAGTTCGATTCTCGGCTGGCGCATTTTTTTTTGCCCTCTTTTTAGACATCAGAATGCTTTGATCCCATCAGACGACTACCTACTTGTAGCGGATAACTTGACACATCAGTTGCAGCGCGCACTTTTGTAAGTACCTCTTCTTACTGAGAAGAGGACCTCTCGCTTGAGAAAGATGTGTTTTTTCCAACCTAATGCTTTTGCTCAGTTGTCAGGATCTTCTGCGTGGGGATCGTAATCATGGAGTGCCTCTCTTGCCTATGTCTGACATGGTGACATGAGAACTGTGGTTGCTGGTATTTTATATCTTGTTGGGGTTCAGGTTGCAACGCATAAGTGGCAGATAGTTGTGTGTTGGGTTGCGCTTTCCTTGTATGTTGGGTAGGAGGGATGGATATTGTATCTTGTATCATTGACAGTGGTAAGTGCGATGGAGATTGTAGATTTCAATACAGTGAACGCAATTACTTTAGATCAATACTTTTGTAATATTACTTCTCTCCTTGAGTATGAGTTAGTCCCTGACTCAAACTACTTTGTCTTTGCAGATACATATTTTCGTTTCACTCCATCAAACTTCTTCCACATTAGGTCATCCTGTTCTTCTCGAGGCATCATAACAATCTTAGTTTCACGAGCATCATGTGTAAACAATGAGATTCCTGCATTTGCAATATCCATCATGACTTTTGGCAAAATAGTATTCCTACGGTTTTCTGGCCTGATTTCATTCCACTTTGGAACGTATTTTCTCATGATTGCTTCGACTTTCAAATTCCCAGGATGTAGATATCCTCCAGTTTCAGCACCTGAGGTAAATAATCCTGCATTTGAATAAATATATGTGTCATTTGCTCTTTTTTCTAAAAACTCATGAAATTGTAACAAGCGATGGAAATAAAGCATTGCATCCTTGACAGTAGGAGCACGACCATGATATTTTGTCAAGGTCCTAATCAGGTTTGTTCTTTTTGTTTTGATTCTCCTTTCACCTGCAGTTGTTACCAGGCATCGTAATTTGTCAGCAACCATATTCTTCAGAAGCATTTCAGGTTGGTCGCCATAGTGATGGTCAATTGCTTGAAATAAGTGAACATGTTCCTGTCGGGTCCATGTCACATTACTTGATGGTTCATCACGGAGATAATTGGTATTGTCAATGAATTTCTTGTAAAGTTCCTTCTTTTCTTCTGGATCAGATGTTTGATATACTTTCAAAATCAAACCAACAAGCATTGAGATGTGAGTTTTGAATTCATCTACATTTCTCGAGTATCTACGGACATTCCCCTTCAGATCATCTTTTGCAAGTTCATTTTTGACAAATTCAAGTTGATTTCCATTTGTTGGTCCCCTCACGTACACAGTCTTAGAATCGAACTGAGATGCCGTTTATCTGTGAGTAATTGATCTGATTATATTTGAATATGCACAATAAATTACAACTTACACTTCCTTTCCATTTGTAACCATTAGGATTGACCATGGTATATCGTCGAGTTACATTCAAGTTACCATAGCTGCCGTCAAACAGGTTCATGTGGTTAGGAACAAAAAGTGATTTCAGTAACAGGGAAGTATGATATGGTGGTACATTCAGCAAATTGAAATTCTCTACTAGGAATGATGCTTGAAGGGCGGCGTCACTTGTTGGTACATTTGCACCTCCTTCTCTCCACTTGCATAGGGATAAAAAGTAATGAATCACTTGATAATGTAGAAGCAATTGGACTCTGCGCTCAGTAGAGGCAATCTCTTTTCTTGGATCAAGTGCAGGACAGGAACTATTCATGAACATATTAATAGATCCATTTTTTGAAGTAGCAACAGTCGTTGGACCATGACTAGAAGTAATTGTAGCAAAAATAGACCAGTCTTTATCCTGTAATGCAACATCGAGCAAGTTTTTTCTATTTGTATATTTTGTTGCTGTGCTATTCAAAAGTGTAATACCAAAACTTCTATTTGCTTCAGATATGTTCTCTTCAAATTCATCATTCACACCTAATGCGGCATCACACTCGTCAGGTGTATATTCAGTTGAGTACGGACCTTTGCCTAGGACTGGAGGATCAGGAAAGGCATCACGGTGGTGTACTGGGCAACTCAAACAGGATGTTAGCCACTCCCGAACAAGAACATTTACAGAAAGATGGATACCATTCCTATTTAGAAACTCTGTGTCAGGTCGCCAAGTATCAAGAAAACCACAAAAAAGAAGGTAGAAATTAGGACCAAGCTTTTTCTCACAACATCGAAACATGAACCATGCTGCATCCATACACCTGTAATATAACGAAATCTAATTAGTAAAGTAAAAAATAGAAATATAAAACAGAATTTCACTTACAACTTTTTTCTCTCCTGAAACATTGCATTGTCACCAACGCTGAACTCGTTAGGATTAAACCATAAATGGCTTTCTAAACCAGCTAGTCGAGTGATCGAAGTTTCAACAAATCGCATGGCAAGTGGTCTCCTCAACCCATAATTTTTACCTCCATTCAGAATTGTCTGATAGATGATTTTGCGAAAGATTGGGGTTGCATCACTTGCAAGTAATTTTTTGATTCCGTTGATGAATACTTCATCAACTTTCTTCTCCACATCATCTGATGCATTGTAGAATGACACGAGTTGAATATATTTTTGTCCCTTGGAAAGAGAATAATCACCCTGACGACGACCATCTCCATTGATTCCAATTTTGATAATTACAATCTTTCCCTTCCAAATTCCAATTATTGCGTAAACTCCAACTTTTAAAACTGATTTCTTAGTTTGGTTCTTTTCTCGAGCAATTCTTCTGATTGGTATTCTTTCTCGACTGGCAGCAAATTTTAGCTGATGTTTGTAGTCTATGCCAAGACTCTCCAGATATTCAGCTGCTGCACTTGGATCATAATCTGTGGACAGCAATTTGGCAATTTTATCTCCAATATCTGCTTTGATCTGAACCTCTTCCATATTGACAGATTTGTGGAGGTAATCTTTTTTTAGGGTTCGTGGGTTCATGTGGAATATATCGTCTACGTCAGCATCTCTTTCATCTTCTTGGAAATTGTATTCAATATCAAATGATTCGCAAGAAACATCACTACAGAGACTTTCGTCATCATTGAGCTCCTCTCGTGGAGGTTCTAAATTGTGCTCCTCCTCTCGTCGAATGTCGCCGGTCTTGTGCCCCTTCCTTTCGGCATCATCATTTGATTCTACATTTCGTTTGCGTTTGCGAGAATCTTCGTCAATAGAAGCTTGATTTTCATCCTGCTCACTACTCCTGTGTTACCAAACCATAATTAATATTAAAAGGAAGAAGAGACATGATTGGAAACAATATTTGACTTACTCATTAGAGGTAGGCATTCGACTTGATTCAAAATGCTTTTCAAAATGTGTCGCTTTTACTGGAGATTCCGTCTCCCCCAACGCTTGATTGCTTGATTCATTCAATGCGATTGGTCTACATGGACCAGTAGAAAGGTTTGATACATGCATTGCTGTGCGGTTTGGTGTTTGTGGTGAATGGCATGCGTTTACGTCATTTTGATTGAAGCTCCATGGACGGCATGCATTAGACGAACGCACACACAACTTGGAAGGCGACTCTGAATCCATTGATCTAATTGGAGACTAAATAGAAGGAATCGTATTGTATTCGAATCGCTATTGATGTTAGTGATTGGAGTGCTGTGTGTAATGCAGTGCTAATGTGTTTCAATTTGATTCAAGTGGAAGAGGTTTCATTTTTTGCTCTGAGTTCGATGTTGGTGAAGGAAAACGATGTCTGTCGAAGGCGGTTCTGTGATGGTTCCAATTGGGCTATTGACCTATTATTGAAAACGTTCTTTCTTTCTCCTTTGGGGTGAAAAGTCTTCCCCCCTTTTGTACTTACCTGAATCCCAAAGTGCATTTACGAAGAAAAGATTTTTTTTATTTCCTACACTGATTTATTTGTTTTTGCTTTCATGAGTTGTTCCAAAACCTTTTTACTTTCATTTGATTCAATTTTGAAAAAGTAAAATTTTTATTTTTTTTGTTTTGGCTGATCGTAGCGAACTTTTCCATCTTTTTAGACGTGAGAATGTTTTGATCCCATCAGATGATCATTTTTTCAAATTTTCAATTTTCAATACAAACAGACCCTACATGTTATGGTACTCGTTTCCACCTGGAATTTCACGCTGATTTCATTTTTGATATCAGAATTGAACATCCATCAATCTTTCTTTCAGCCATAGCGTGTAGAACTTTTGAAGTAGGTGTCATCTTTTTGCTTCAATCTAAGTAGTAAAAGGTATGTATGTCCCTTGGCCTCTTGCCAAAGTTATTGAGCTCTATAATTTCCAACCTTTATTTTCAAATATTACCAATGCTACATAATCACACTTATAGTAGCTTAAATTTACTCCACAACCTACGCACTCGTACAAGCTTTTGCTCCAATGCTCCTTCTTTAGTCGAATTTCAAACTCAGAGTAACTTCAGCATTTAGTATTATCATTACTTGACTATCTTATCTTATTCCACCTGACAGTCTTTGTTTTGTCACCTTTTATGCCTTTACTCTTACTCTTGGCTTAGATCATTCTCTATCTTCAAGATTTTAACTATTGCAAGACATCTCTTAGTATTTTGCAGTTGTGATGTTATCAGCAATTTCTTGATATTTCGCGGCCTCATCATCACGATTGAGGAAATTCTTCAATAGACCCGCAAGGAATCCATATGTATTTATAAGGTGTGTTTTGTTGGGGTAAACCGCAGACTCTTGAACGGCCCGAGTTTTCTCCAGCATCTCAACTGCATCATCGTATTTGCCTTGATTGTTGTAAACATACGATATATTATAATACGTGATACCAAGTGATGGATTGTTGGGATCAAGAACTTTCTCTTTGATGACTATACATTTCTTGTACATCTCTATGGCGTCGTCGTATTTGCCTTGATCATCGTAGATCGATGCTATGTTATTGTAGGTTGTAGCAAGTGATGGATCGTTGGGATCAAGGACTTTCTCTTCTAGGGTTTTATTCAACAAGGTTAAAGCCTCATCGTATTTACCTTGGTTGTTGTAGACCGATACCATGTTATTATAAGTGGTTGCAAGATCAGGATCACTGGGATTCAGAGTTTTCTCTTGAATCATGCGGCATTTCTCGTACAAAATCAATGCCTCGTCATATTTGCCTTGATCATCGTAGATCGATGCTATGTTATTGTAGGTTGTAGCAAGTGATGGATCGTTGGGATCAAGTACTTTCTCTTCTAGGGTTTTATTCAACAAGGTTAAAGCCTCATCGTATTTACCTTGGTTGTTGTAGACCGATACCATGTTATTATAAGTGGTAGCAAGATCAGGATCACTGGGATTCAGAGTTTTCTCTTGAATCATGCGGCATTTCTCGTACAAAATCAATGCCTCGTCATATTTGCCTTGATCATCGTAGATCGATGCCATGTTATTGTAGTTTGTAGCAAGCGATGGGATCGTTGGGATCAAGAACTTTCTCATTGATGTCCAATGCTACTTTTCCAATCACAATGTTCTTGTCTCCCAACGCCATTAAAGTTTACATCATTGAATCTAGACTTTGTAGCACTTTCATAGCTCAAGTAACTCTGGAAAAAGCGAGACACATTGTTCAGGTCGATTTCTAATTGAGCCTTGGCTTTTTCGTAATACTCTTGTTCATCATTATCCACATAGTTTTCAGGATGATACTGTCTTCTTTTATCTTATTCTACGTACCCCTGGCGAAATTGATCCAATCTCCTCAAAACATTTCCCTAGCAGTCTTTGTTTTTCTACTCTTGATGTCACCTTCTACGCCTTTACTCTTGGCGTAGTCGTCACACGCAACACACCCCGCAACTTCGGTCCACGATTTGTTATTCACTCGAAGACACGCTCGTACATCATTTCCAAAAGGGTCCAGTGAATTGATATCATGGTCACACTCTTCAACCAAATACTTGAGAGCAAGGAGTTGCCCATTTTCTGTAGCCAAATGCATAGGTGGTTTGTAATTGAACACTTTCTCTGCAGTAGCTTTCGAATCTGCTCCTTTTTCCACCAACATTTTGGCAAGTTCAACTTTTCCAGTGTAGCATGCCCATGCAACTGGAGCACTGTCTTTGCGAGTTAGCATGACTTTGGTACGCTCATCCGTAGCTAACCATTCTGCAATGGCAAAGTTACCTCTCCGTGAAGCCCATTCAAGAGCATTCAATCCATACCCTCGAACTGTAATGTCACCGATATCTGGGACACTGCCATCAGGTTTACGACCAGAAATAGAAATTTGATGAAGAACATAGGGAAGCATATTCTTTGCTCTATCAATGTCATTGAAAACTCCACATGAAAGTAAGAACTGATCGATAGGATTCATTTCACTCACATCTGAAAAGTATTCAGATCTGGAAAAACTTCCTATAGCTTGCATAGTTTGCATTCTCATTCCCTGTGCAATCTTGTTGAATCCAGCAATTCCAAGCGCATTCTTTATTCCTTCTTCCGCTTGTGGGGAAGCGAAATAATGTCCAGGCTGTTCATTTCCTCTAATCTCACCGTTATAGGTTACCAAATAAAGAGCTTTCCCATTGTTCAATGCATTACAATTAACTCCAATGGATCCATACCCCGATGCTTCACTACTGGAAAAGTTCTTGACTTTTGTATCTCCCATTCTAGTTTTAGCCGCTTTTCGTTCTTTTTTACTAGCCTTGTAATCATCCTTGAATTTCTCACAAACAAGTTTATGCTCAGGATATGCACACTTTTGACAAGTGCGTGAACAATACAATACATTCTTACATCCCTCACATCTCATTAACTTTTCACCACCGTCTTCTTCCACCTTCCCGCACCATACACATAAATCATGTGCTAATTGCGCTACAAAATCCTGACCAGACGATGGTTTACACATCCCTTCTTGTGTACCAGCATAGACTGGTTTATTCTTTGACTTTTTCTTTTTCGAAGAGGTGGATATCTTTGCTTCGGACATGTTTTGCGTAACCTTTTGGATAGAGATTTCTACATTTTGTTCGACACATGTTTTGCATCTTCTTTGTGACTTGGCTTGAAATTGCTTTTTGCTAAAGTTTTCTTTTGAGAGATTCTGATTGCATGCACTACAGAGTTTCTTGTCGTCATCACTCATTTTTACTACTATTGATTAGTTCTTCTTGCTTGTGTTATGAGCTTATCTTTATTCTATTGTGTTTGAGATTGGAGAGATATAACAGGTACAAGATCCAAGAAAAAACTCAAAAATGAGTGGACAGAAATACAATGATTTCTCGCATTGGTGTCAACTGTCAACATATTCCTACTACGACATCTTCAAATCAGCAAATCAGCACTACCACCTCATATTCGTAGGTGTTACATACGAAATTACTTCAATTATTTTTTGTTGTAGCTTGCTCATAATTGACTTTTGCTACAGTTACAGTTACCAGTGCTTTATCCTTGTAGTTTTATCTTTTATCGACTGGTACGAGCAAGATCTAAAGTTTTACTCCTTCATTTAATCTATGTACTACCAATGCTACATACTGTCTCTTTTCTACATAAGCCCAAAGAAATGCATTTCAAGCCTATTGTTACTATTTCTTAGCTTCTAGCGTTTCTCATGTATATATTTTGTTCACTCGCAATTACACGCGTATGGTACTCTCCCACAACAAAATAGATGTCATCCCACAGTCCAGTTCATTTCATTTCGTGGTTTACTTTTCATCCTTCTTCTTATCATCAACTTCATCGTCCTTACGTCTTGCGAATATATTTCCTTCACTATCAAAGTCCAACATGTCCACTGTTGGCATTCTATCATCTACCGCTTTCGAAATCAAAGGAACCTTGTTTGGTTCTTGTCCCAAAAGTGATGATACTGTACAATATCCCAATACAGCCAACAAAGAAACAAAGATTGCATCAGAAGAAATGACTGAAAGGATCCCAGGTAGCTGGACATTTGCACTATTCAAAAGCCCTCCAAATAGCAGAGAAATTAAACCCGGGAAAAAGAGTGCAATGTCAAGCAAGATAGCTTGTTGCATGTTATATCTGATCAATCTGTTAATGGATGGATTTCCTCCCAAGAATTGAAGCGCAAGGAATGCTGCAAACCCACTGAATGGAATGACTTTGTACACTGTGAATGAAAAATGAGTTAGAATACCATGTTTGTCAAAGGAACAAAATAACAACCACGAATTTACTCGCACTTTGAACTTACATGAATACAAAACAGCAAGAATAATGACAAATGGATTGGAAGCAGCTCCATCATCCGCCAATATATATCTTCCATATTGGACACCATCCAACAATGGAAACAAATATGGCAAAATACTCAAGAATTTATCACTCATGGTCGGCTTGCCATCATTCAAAATAGCAATTTTCGCTTGTGCCATAGCAGCAATCTCCGCCTCCCTCTGCGCCATCTTTTTCGCTTCTGCCGCCAATCGCTTCTCTTCTCGACTCAACGCTTCCAATTTATTCCGAAACTGATCAATTGTTACAAATTCATCCAATTGAAGTGCACCATCACCCGATGCATCAAATTCCTTCATGAGTTCCTGCACTCTCTTTTCGCTCAAGTCAATTTTAAGTTCCTTTTCAAGACCCGCTTTGAGTTCTTGGAGGGATATTTCTCCATCTTGATTAGTGTCGAATTTGTTAAAAGCCTTTTCAGCCGCGTCTGCTAGTTGTTGTGCCTTTTCTGCTTCGAGTTTTGCAGCGTCTGCGCGTAGTTTTGCCGCCATGCTTTTGAGTCTTTCAATTTCATCATCTGCATCTTCTGCCATAAAGAGTGCAGTTTTGTAGTTTGGACTCTTGTGTGATGAGATGATGGGAGAAGGAGCGTATCTTGATGGAGTCGATATACTATATGCAGTTGGTCGGATGCTGAATGCATGAGTATTGACTGCAAGGTACAATACAGTGATGAGTGTAGTCTGTTTCAAATACATTTTTTAAGAGTGATGTGTTGTTTCTTTTTTGCGTTTTGTAAAATTATGAAAGAAGAAATGAAGTTCAGTAGTCAAGTTGTAGATGTCTCTATTCTATTTCAGGACTGCGTCAGATAAAGAGATGAAGACTATCAGAATATATTTGAATTCTTAATTGTGATGTGTTGACACAAGAGAGACTGATGATTAGATCCAGTGATGAGTGTTGAAGAAGAAGGGTGTTTTGTTTTGCAAAGTGGAAAAAAGATACAGTCAGTATCTTTTGGTGACGTCACGAGCAACCATCCAATGAAAATATCTAAATGGCTATGGGCATTGCTAGATATTGATAGCCGGACGAAGCTGGACGAAGGCAAGATGAAACACCTGGACAGCCAAGAGAAATATACCAGCAGCAAGTAAGTGCGTACCATACTTACATAATAGCAGTAATTGTATTGTTTATTCCATTTCAACTGCTCAAGAATCAACTCCACTCACTGCATCAAAAAAATAGAAATAATAAAAGCATCAAAATATGATTTTCCAAAAACAGTCCATTGCAATCATTCTGGCATGTGTAGCATCCACTGCATCGGCATTCTCATTGATTCCATCTTCTACAAGAACAGCAATCGTTACCAAACCTTTATCCATTGCGAATTATGGAACGCAGACCTCCTCTCCACTCTTCATGTCAGATAATGATGTTGTAGCAACTACAGAAGAAACTCCTGCAGAAGAAGGAGACAGTTCTGAATCTGAAAAGCCACAAGAAGATATTTCCAAAGTTGCATATGTTGTCAATCTCAATTATGGTAAGTACACACAATGGTACATGTCACATGTATTTCTTTTTTCAAAAAGAGTATCCCATTTCCTAACTTGAAAATCATTAGACACACCATTCGCAGACATTAAAGAAACCTTTGCAAAATATGGAACAGTGGAAAAAGTATTTGTAGCAAAAAACAAAGAAACGGGTAAAAACAAGGGAATTGCATTCGTAACCATGTCCACTGAGGAAGAACGTGATGCAGCAATTGAAGCACTCAATGACAAAGAATTGGATGGAAGAGTTGTATACGTGAACAAGGCTAAGCCTCGTGGATCTAGAAATGGTTCAAACTCCAACTTGACCAAACTTTATATTGGAAATATAGCGTTTGATACCTCTGCGGAAGATTTGACGAGTGTTTTTTCGGAATATGGAGAGTTGACCAATGTTTATTTGCCAGTGGATAGATTTTCTGGTCAGCCTCGTGGTTTTGCGTTTTTGGAAATGGAAAAGGATGCGGCTGAAAAGGCTATTGAAGCTTGTAATGGAATGAGTTTTGGAGGAAGAACGATTGATGTCAAGGTTAGTCTTCCAAGAGGAGTCAAGGCGCCACCTAGAAAAAGTAAGTGACACGTGTATTTTTATATATGTGGTATATGGATATGATAGATGAACATGTATCCATTGGTGCAATTCAATCCTAAATATCTACGCTTATACTATACATACCACTCACTTCTTTTTCTTCCAGATGAGACCAAGCTTTATGTTGGAAATGTATCATTCGACACTGAAATAAACACCCTTCGTGAATTATTCCAAGAATATGGTCCAGTAATTGATTTGTACATGCCTCTCGACCAAAGCACAGGAAGTTCCCGCGGATTTGCATTTGTAACACTTGAACCAGAAAACGCTCTTCGTGCAATTGAAGAAGTAGATGGATGGGAGGTTGATGGAAGAGAGCTAAGAGTCAATGAAGCACAGCCAAAGGGTAGTGGAAACAATAACAACAATGGAAATTACAATGACGAGGCGGCACAGCAAGATGAAGTGAATGAATGGTAAACTATGACTTGGCTAAGAAATAAATGCGTACACTTATTCAATTTTGTATGTAACTCTCACTAGATTATTATTTATGTAATGTATCGTGACTGTTACGATGCTGCCCCATAGCATGTGCTAATTTGATATTTTTGTTTACTCACTTCATGATACTCTTTGGATAGCGATCAAATAGCATCTTGGAAGTTACAATCCCAGCAACTTCATATCCCGTCGTTGTAGAATGTGTATCATCTACATCCATTGCATCAGTTTCTCCCGATAATTTTATTCTCTTGTTTGATTCACTACTGTCACTTGAATCACTATTAGCTGTCGATTGTTTTGGTTTCATGACTACAAATGGTCGCTTTAGCTTTTCTATCTTTCCTTTTAATTCATGAGAAGCAATTGTCATCACTGGCGAGCCCTACATATCCAATGGGAACACATGGTAACGAGATTAGAATAATGCAGAGTTGATTATAAAGGCAAAAGAAACCAGTGTCACATACCTCTGCATCAAATTGAACAGATCCTAATTCCATTGACTCGCCATCTGGTTCACTTTTGGGACAGATGAGTTCCCCATTGAGCTCCAACAGCGACCACTCTTGAGGTGTATCATCATCTTCATCTTGTTTATGGATCGGTAAGACAATCATTTCTATGGTTCTTTCCTTTTCTGACAATTGTTCTTTCTATGTTTCTTCTCTTTTAGTGTAGCAATGGGTTCGGTATATAGATGTCTCAGTGATTAGTGATACAAGTGGAGAGTCTAATTCAATTCATAAAAGCTTATTCACACAGAAAGCTTGTCGCTTGTCGCTTTTGCTGTTTCCTCTGTTTCCCCCCCCAAACAAGGCAGTGGCCCAAAAGTTAATTATGGTAAAAAGCTTCATTGAGTCCCGTAAAGCATATGGAGACTAACAACTCCGTGTTAATTAAATGGCTAGTTATATGAGTCCCGTGAGCATATGGAGGCTAACAACTCCGTGTTAATTACATGGCTAGCTAATTGCGGCCAAAAAGCATATGGAGTTACTTTTTGGCTCCAATTTTTGGAGGGGGTAAGAATTCGCTCAAAAGATTTCATTTTATGCTTTCTACTTGGTTACAAAAGTGGCATAAGTAAATGAAAGTGAAAAGCTACTGAATAAATAATCTTCAAGATATTACTTCTCTAGATGCACTCGTGACCAAGAGGGAATAAGCAGAGTATCTGAATAAAGAGCCCAGCATCTCGAACACAGAGGAAGAGGGAGAGCATCTAAATGTTATTCATCTCATTACTCAAAACTCAGTTGTATCTACTACTGACAACATCTTTATTTCACATCACGACATCCTTTGCAAATCCAGAACCTACACAAAAGAACCATCCAAGCATGATGCATGAATATAAACTATTGAGAACCTTGACACAACTGGAATCATCGCATCTCCTTCCATCTATTTTAAAAAGGACGATACCACAACTCGATTCTAATTGTTACAAAGGATCCAGTGGAAGAATAGGTATACTAGGCGGTAGTGAAAAATACACAGGGGCACCGTATTATGCAGCCATGTCGGCATTACGCACAGGTGCAGATTTAGCCACTGTATTCTGTGCTCAAGAGGCGGCTATACCCATCAAATCTTATTCACCAGAGTTAATGGTCGACAGTGTTTATTCTGCTTCCAATATGCAATCTGACGATGAAAACATTGTTGAAAAGGAAATTGACGATATGGTTCATAAAGTCGTTTCTTCTTTGGAGAGATTACATTGTGTTGTGATTGGTCCTGGACTAGGAAGGGATGTAAATGTTTTAAAGGCTACTGCTAGAATTATTCAAGAAGCGAGACAATTGGGAGTGAATTTGGTACTTGATGCTGATGCATTGTATTTATTATCTTTGAAGGAATATCATTATTTGATTTTGAAAAAGAGTCAAAGTGAATGTACGAAAACGGGTTTTTTGATACTGACTCCCAATGTTGTAGAATACAAACGTTTGGTGGATAATGTTGCCAATGGAAATGAAGATGAATTCAGACAGTCTGTAGAAGAAATGATTGTGATCAAGAAGGGTCATCACGATGTGATTGAAACCATAGGTGTACCAAGTAATAGCGATGAAAACATTTTGATATCTGAAGAGCAAGGGGGCTTGAAAAGAAGTGGGGGTATAGGAGATGTTTTGTGTGGAGTAACTGGATCCTTTTCCGCTTGGAATAGAATTCTTTCCAATCAAGCGGTGGAAGAACCATCCACTCAGGATAAAAATACAAGCATGCTTTTATCCTGTTGGTTAGCTTCGGCAGTTACAAAAAGATCCACAAAGAATGCCTTCGATAAAAGAAAACGTAGTATGACTGCTCCAGATATACTGGAGGAAATCGGAGATATTGTCGATCATTTATCAAAATCAACTATAGCTAGGTAAACTAGGAAGTACAGTAGTACTTATATTGAATATAAGTGTTGGCACATATACTGCCACATACGTATTTGAGTCTTCGAGCTGGTATATTTTAGAAATGACTCAGCGTTGAGGTGTTATATCACGCTTGTAAGTTGCATTCGTTGCAAAAGTATTGGTTTCTCATCTGGATACCTTGAACTGCTGAATGACGCAGGCCATTCTATTTGAAGGAGACTAGAATTGATGGTACTGAATATTGGGAATGATTCTTCAAGGGGTACAAAGAAAACAAGCAATCGTTTCAAAAAGTATGCATTCAGGCTTTCTGTTCTTTGTCAGAGAAAGGAAACTGATTATTAACTTCAAGGGGATCCGAGTAAAGACGTAAAGTATTTAATCGTTTCAAAAGTATTGGTTTCGATGTGGATACTCTATCGGTATTATGTTTCTTCGAACTCGTTTCTGATTTGGATATTTACGAGGGACTCTGGTGAATTATTTCGCTATCTACTTCAAACGAGAAGAATCAATTTCCATGGAACACTCCAAAAGAAAGAATAAAAATAAAACGAATTCAGTAAAATGGGAAGTTTTTCTTCAAAATATCACTTTCCAACTCTTGTGTCGCAAAACTGAACTCAAACAAGCCTTCATCATAACAGTATGTACGATTGCAAATGTATTGCGTGTGAAATTCTTCTATTGAAATCCTTCATAGAAGAATGAAAATATCACTTCTTTGTCTCAACGGGGTAGGTCTGCATCTCAAAAACGTCATATGGTGTCATCCACCCGCCTAAAGTTGGACAATTTACTTATGGCCAGTTCTCAGAACACCTCTTAAACTCAATAAAACTGCATCATAAGATATATATTTACCTAAAGAGTATGCCTCAAATCTAATGACTCATTATGAACATTTATATGGACCTCCAAATAAAATCTCATTGCATTATACCTATTAAAGTGTACCTTCCATCTGGTTCATCCTCAGACATTGTTTAGTTCATTTTTCCAAAAAAGTGATATTTTTGTCACGTACCGTTGCAAGTTCTCTTGGGACAATGGGAAATTGAGGTGGTTGAGAACACCTGTATGCAGTTGTGGGAAGCAGTAATCGTCTTGCACTTCAGTAAGAAAGGAAGGAGCCCTAGGATTCCAAATCTATCAATTAGGAAGCTATTGAAAAAGAATTGCCTTTTCTCATAAATATCACAAAGTTACATTCTGAAGCATATAAGCTTAACAGAGGAACAGATAACTCTCTTGCATCGGATATGAATATTACAATGAGCAATCAACGTCGTCAATCTCCCAACACAGGAGATGAAGCCACAAACGAACCTCCTATTTCTCGCAGATTGAGTAGAATCAGCAGAACAGAAAGTGTTGTCAGTTTCAGTGAAGACACTGTCTTTGACAGAAGAATGAGATCTGATTCTGTATCTTTGTTAGAAGATCAGACTAGCTCTTCATCTCCTCGTAATAGAGGAAACGAGGCCAAGACTTACCCAAAGAGTTGCTTCAAGAGACAGTCAACTCGTTCAACTTCCTCTACTTCTCAAACAAATGCCCCCGTTTCAGACCTGAACAATTCTCGAAGAAGCTCTATCCGGAGAATGGAAATGAGTTCCAGTAACTACCAGGAACATGAGAGCCCAGTTCACAAAGGAAAGCCTGCTGAGAGACAAGTGGACCTAGAAAAGAAGGATCCATCAATCATCCTTGACATGTTGATTGGCTTTGAAGTCGATGTATCTGCACCAAGAGTGAGAAGAAGGTCCATTGCTAGAAGATCTGCATTAAGTACAGCAAATCATCCATCTGATACTTGGTCTACTGGAGATGCTGATACAGACGACGTCGAGGAAGACTGTGACAACAGTATGACTAAGGAAGATGAAGAACGTATTTTTCAATGTTCTGAATTGCTATCTCAGCGAATCCCAGAGGACTCTGATCATATCAACCTAGCCTCAAAAGATCAGATACGTCGATCCTCGAAAATTGCTAATGCTGCTGATACACGTAGAAGGCATACACTGAATTACTTTTCAGGACATGCACTCAGAAGGCCATCAGCCTCTGAAAGAATCACGAAACGACCTTCCTTTGAATACTCGGGCAACTTTGCCAAAGTATCAAAGAGTTTACCAAATATTGCACTATGGAAATACTCTACACTCCATGACAATGAACGTATTGTCACAGATAACGCCAATGAAGAATTTGCTATTGATCTCAAGTCCAAGGATGAGAAAGCACGCCCTGCGAAGCGATTTTCATTGAAGCAGACTTTATCCTTCTTTCAAAAAGTTGCTGAAGACTATGATGAGAAAAAAGGAGACGAAGATGAAGACGAAGAAGAGAATGTGTTACTGAAAAACTTGAGAAAGATTGACAGTAACAATTTGTTAAGTATATACCGTGGGAATAAGGAAGATGATAGCTCAGACGACGAGTAGTAAAGGGGCATACTTTCACATAAATTTAATCAATTTTAAAGGATATTCAATTACTCCATTGTTCAGTAGAATAGAAACATAGTGTATTTATAACGGCTTCAGTAGTTTCTTAAAGCTACAGTGACTGAATTGAAGTTTGTTTGACTACCTTTTATGTTATATTGTGCTTCAAGAAATAATCATACCAATACTACTACTGGGAAGAATACTCATGTCCAAGAAATATAAAACACAGTAGCAACTCTCGACAAGCATTCTACTGTTGCTGTCCCTTTGCAAGAGTAATACGATCATCAATTCTCAAAATTGTAATTGCAGCTTCGGTAGCAAATCGCAAAGATTTGATCTTCGAGATTGCGGGCTCGACCACTCCAGCAGCAAGATTGTCACGGATGGCACCCTCTACAAGGTCAAGTCCAATATTCTTGAGAGCCTTTTCTTCCTCAGTAGCATCAGCCTTTTGACTCTTTGCATGGGATGCTCGAAGTTTCGCAACAAGCTCAGAGCTATCCTTTGCAGCATTGACAGCAAGAGTCTTTGGAATAATGAGTAATGCATCTGCAAATTCTTGAATGGCAAGCTGTTCTCTAGTATGAAGTGTAGTTGCATACTCTTCAAGATGAACGGAAAGTGCAGCTTCGACAGCACCACCTCCACAAACAAGGGTACTACTTTCAAGCATTCTCTTGATGACACACAAGGAATCATGAAGAGCACGGTCCATTTCATCCAGCATGTATTCATTAGCTCCACGAAGCACAATGGTGGAAGCTCCACTTCCTTGGCATCCATGTACATAAAGCATTTCTCCATCTCCAATACGTTCTTCTCTGACAGCGGTACATTTTCCAAGACAATCAGGGTCAAATGTTTCATTACCATCCATGTCTGCCATGGTAACAACAAGTTTACCTCCAGTAGCCTTTGCCAAACGTTTCAGGTCATCCTTGTTACATCTACGTGCACATATTATTCCCGCTTCGACAAAGTACTTCATACAAAGATCATCGACTCCCTTGGTAGTAAGCACAACCTTTGCTCCATTTTCAATAATTTTGGTGATGCGTTCTTTGGTAATATCCATTTCTCTCTTTTTGATATTTTCAATTTCAGCAGGATCTTTCACAACCACTTGTACTCCCATGGCCATACGATGTCTCTGTAGATTCATATCCAAAAATGCAATTTTGATGGGTTCCTCTACAGACCCTTCGACAGCAGTCGGCATGCCTTGTGCTGCACGCATAGCATTGATTGCAAACCCTCCCTTGATGAAATGAGATTCCAATGCAGATTTCCCATGTGCCTTTAGAATATGAATGGCCGACAAAGGGTACTTCATTTTGACTTTCTTTTCACCCTCTTTTGCATCTTGAGAAGTGGATGCTGCTGAATGAATCATATTTTCCAATCCTGCCGCATCGGCCATGGTAGCCTTCATTCCAACCGATTTGACAGCATCTACCGCCATTTGTGCAAAGAACTCCCCTTCTTTTCCAATAATTTTCGAACTCATACTAGTCTTGGCGGCCATGAGTAAATGATCATCATTGAGTTCGGACACTTTCATCACCATGTTTTTCTTTAGAAATTTGACAGCCTGTTTGAGAGCCGTTCTCAATCCTGAGATAATGGTGGTGGGATGAATCCCAGATTTGACAAGTTCATTGCTTCGTCTCAATAATTCGGATGCGACAATGACGACGGAGGTGGTACCATCTCCCACTTCTGAGTCTTGGAGTTGTGCCAGGTCAACGAGTACGCGTGCTGCTGGATGTTCGACTTCGAGTTGTGCGAGGATGGTTGCTCCGTCGTTTGTGATGAGTACGTCTCCAATGTCGTCTACGAGCATTTTGTCGAGGCCAACCGGTCCCAATGAGGTTTTGACAATGTTGGCTACGGCTAGTGCTGCTGTTACGTTGCCTGTTCTTACATCTTGACCGCTTTCTCTTTGGCCTTGGATGAACTGGAGTAGATTAGAGTAGAGTATTAGTATTAGGAGGAGGGAGAAGGAAAGAGAAGGTCAGTATATCCAGTAGAGATGATGATAGAAATCTTTTCAAATTTGAAAAATAAAAAAAGAGAGAGACTCACCAATCCGGTTCCATCTGCTGTTGGTGCCGACATGTTTTAGTTGCTAGACTATGGGATAGAGTACTTAGATGAAATAGTAACAGACTGTTGTTACTATGTACTAATAGAGAGGTCGTGCTATCTATTCAATAGATAGTACTTTTTGAATTGAAATTGAAGTTGGCTTTTGGAGAGCAGACCGTTCGAAATTTAGAAACAAAGGGGAAGAAAAGGTGAAAACCAGAAGTATAATAAAGATGGGACTAAAAAAAGTCAGCGAACCCTGGTGCACCGTAAAGGTCAAATTTCAAAGATTTCTTTCATTTTCAATTTTGTTTCATAATTCAACTATCTATAATTTGTAATTTGTTAGAAAAACTCAATTGTAGGATATTATTAAAGAAGGATGCCGGTGAGTATATCAATCTTGCTGCTTGGGGTAGCAAAGGTTGTGTTTCATGCATTGTATTTTTCATGTATGCCTCCAATTGTTTGTTTGTACACTGGACATGTCCATCGCATATCTCAGCATCCCAACTGCTCATCTCGCAATTCTTCTTTCTTTTTGTAGGCTACACACTCAGTTCAAAGACAAACTCCTATCCCACTAGTGTTTGGTAAAGTGAATCAGAAGTGGTACGTACATGAATGTAATTTCTTTTGATAGCTTTTCCATTTCATCTCTTCTCAATTCATTACACATACTACATCATTTCAATTCGATTTCACAGGCGTGACATTAGACAAACAAACTACGCATATAGACACTGGATGAGACACATGTATCTTCTTTACTTTCAAAAGAATAAGATGGAAAAGACAGCATTTACAAGGTCTCTAGTAGAATATCTTCGTAGAGACAACATCTCTTGTCTCAAACGTATTCCTGGAACTGGTGAGTTGGTTGAGATGAGTGACAAGGAGCTACGCTTGAGATTGGCACAGGCATTTTGTGAGAAATGGGTCAAAAGAGATCTCATTGAGGAAAATGCAATGGAACCTCTATCCTTCAGAACCTTCTTACTTGGCACTCCTCATGAGATCCAAAAAGTCTATGACATGTTCAGAAGAGAAGAGTAAGTCCTCATGACACAAACCTGGGGGAACTGCTTACTTTGTGTGAGTCAAACCTTTTAGAGATCAAATGAAGTACAGTAGAACAATTTTATATATTTTCATAATACGTTTTTAACCCCACAATACATTGTTGTATCTTGAAATATATTCATCTAAATGATAGACACTATTGTCATCAATGGCATAGTAATTTCATATCTTGATTGTCATTACGCTGTCTTTCAACCATCTTCAATTAAAAATTCAAAAACAGTTCTTATACGTCCTTCTCTTCAGCCCGTCTCGAAAAGGAATCTAATCCATATGAAATATTTGTCAATACAGTTTCATCCAAAATTTGAGTAAAGTCAAACTCATCATTCGACTATTACCATATACAACAAGAGAAGATGAAGGCCTACAATCGCGGCTTGAATTCTCTGTCGTGGCTACAATCCAAAACATTTCGAACTATCAAGGTACATTTACGATTCAAAGAGTTGACTGCCAGATAGGTGCATATGGAGCGATTTCCAAACTCATTATTAGCGAAGCACTATCTAATTGTAGCGTTCTTTCGATTTCAATTGAGCTTATGTCCAAAGTTTTTTCATGATCTACCAAAGGATTTAATTGTAGCGTTCTTTCGATTTCAATTGAGCTTATGTCCAAAGTTTTTTCATGATCTACCAAAGGATTAAACTATCCATGTTCACTACAGAGAAATGCCGATTTGGAATCTCACCCAATGCATCATCGATGCGAAGCCATGCCATGCCTTCAACTTGATTGGATAATTTGAGTGAAAGCTATTCAAGAGGTTCTAAATGTTCTTCCTGCTTCTCTTCAATCATGAAATCTAACCTTCTCACGAAAGCTCACGAATCATCTAGCCTTCCCATTCATCCTTCATGAGTGTGTGAAGATATGTGATGTAAGGCGTGGCCTGATTGACTAGTCAAGTGTAATCTGTTCTCAACTGTTCCTCATACTATACTAGGCTTCTCTTCATCAATTTGAATAGTATAGACTTCTCTCTAGCCTTCCCTGCATTACTCAATAGCAGCTGATTTTGTAAATTCTTTCTACTCATGATCCTCAACGAGGCCAATTTTGAGACATATTATGAAAGCGGAACTGAAAAGTTGGGAAGCCACAACCCCAATCCTCTTCTCCCATGAGAAGATATTCCTCTTCTCCCATGAGAAGCTATTCGAGGTCGCGTATACGAATGCAATTACAACTTTCTCCCCTTGCATATATTTATTGATGTTACCATATCAATTCAAATGATGGTAAGTATGCATTGTAACAAAGATAGATAGATTCCCTCTACAATTTCAAGTGCCTCGAAAAGAGATACCTGCATTTTCGTAATGAGCATATTCTTTTTAATCACACCTTTGATCATGTCTCACATTCTTGACATCTCTAGACTGCAAATGGAAATCAAGTCTGTATTCGTATTGTCTGGGGAAGATTCAATAGCAGATGGTATGTAAATGTCGCTCTCATTCTTCTATAGTATGTTTGTATTCGTTTATGAAATGACGAACTGAACAGGTTTCATTACCGACCAGGAGTGAAACTCGAGAATCAAACGAAGTCTACAGACGTTGGATGAAATGCATGTACCCTCACTATTCTCATTTACGAAAAGGAGAGAAAACCAAGTTCACCTTATCCTTGGTCAAAACTCTCCGCAAAGACAAAATCCTTTGTCAAAAATGCATTACTGGCTCCAATAAGTTGGTTGAAATGAGCGACAACGAACTGCGCATACGATTATCACAGGCTCTTCGTGAGCAATGGGTAAAAGAACCGACTGAAGGCATGGATTCAAATGAAATCCTATCTTTTCGAAATTTTTTCCTTCAACAGGAACATGGTCATATTGATAATGAAGAGACTGCAACATCTCAAGATGACGATCTATCAGTCACTGAATCTGAACTCGAAGTGAAAGACGAAGATGATGAAATGTTCTCTATCGAAGGTGATTTCTCGGAAATTGACCCTGTTGAATTTGATGGACTGCTTATTGGCCCGCGTGAAATCCGAGAACTATATGACAGGTTCAGAAGCGAACCAAAAGCCAGCCATAAACCGTACCACGTTCTCGGTTGACGAATTCCATAATCATCTTTGAATGCATCATCCAATACATGATGCTGTTCATTCATTACCAATTGTTTTATCATGTACATTTGCATCAACAACTTTTCTGACATGCCTTTTTACATTCCACAATCTATGCATTTTTGTAAAGAGGAAGATCTTTAACTATTCTGTCTCCTAAAACAGGCATCATCATAACTTTCATTTCGAAACTCTCCGTTTCATTTTAACTTCAACATGCTCTCTTCTCGTCACCTTCTGTCATTCTGACTACGAAGGTGCTTGTGAGGAGGCATAAACAACTAAAGTAAAGGAGTAATAAGTAAAATGTAAAGAAAGAAGAACCCGATGCACATCGCATAATAAGGACTCTGCACTCTGCTTGTTCAATAATGTGGGCTGTTGAAGAATGAGAAGGGGTGATTTTTATTATAGCACCCCTTCTTAATGTATAATTCGTGCACAAGTCGTAGAGTTTATTTTTATTTATTATTGCCCTACTATTGCCCTTCGTGACAAGACTCAAAAGTCACCCGGACAGTAAGCATTCTTTTTAATCATTCTTGATACAGTTTTAGTTTCTACATTTAAGCCCCTCTTCTTGTTTAGTTGCACGTGCCTCACTCAATCTTTTGGAAACTGTGTTTTTCATGATAAAGTCGGAAATATTTACTAATGTACCACAGTTAACGGAGAGGAAAGGAAGTCATTCACTGGAGTAGTCATGTCTTCATTACTGTTCAGACGCACAAGCCCTGCCTTCGATAGTCTTTTATCTGGTTGTGTTTTTGAGTAGCGATGGCATGAATAGAGCATAGATTGAACTGTTTATTGACCTCAGACAGGAGGGAAGGTGACTGAGGGAAGGCGAAGGCATTCACTCCTGGGATGCTCGATAAGTATTCCTTTACTTGTTCAATCCCTGAACAGTATCGCGTTGTTTGTACAGCAATCATCTAGGCACGATACACGTTATCGCTCACATGAGTTCATAAGCGCGGTATGATTGATTTATGGAATCGTTTTCATGGGAAGATGTATAGACTTCTTGGTATTTGACACAAGTTTGAAGCCTCAACGGCCAGACGCTTCTTGTATTTGCTCTTGTAGAAAGGACTTCTTTCATTGATTATTATTACTATGATCATCACAACTAGCTTCAATCGTGCCGGTGGACTTTTTCAAAGCACTTTTCTGGAACAAAAGACTTCTCCACATTACGCCGACAGTGTTTGGGGGTAGGTTTCTCAAGGGAGCACTGTGCTGTTCTCTTTTTGATTCAAAGTTTAGTATTCATTTCAAGGTCTTTACTTGCACTCATATCATAACGAAGTATATACGTAATACATAGAGCAGGCTGCAAGGTGATAGCCTTCTTCATACGCGTGAGTAATGTGTATCAGGCTTCACAGGAGGAGATCATGGCATCAATTTTTGCTAGAAAGCCAAGAGAGCGAAAGCTCTCCATTTGATGGACAATGAATCACATCGCATGTTTTGATAATAAAAATGGGATCGTCGAAAGAACTTATAGGTGAACTCGTTTTTGTATCCTACCACATAGAACATACCTCGATGAGAGACCTAACCTCGAGGCAGATACGAACAAGTGATGCAAAGTTTTGATTTCGCAGTATTTGGATTTTATATGGAATATGCTCCATGGCGTTGATGCGAAAGTGAGAAGAAATAAGATGTTCTTCAGAAGCGGTATTTTTTGTCGCGGTTTTATGAAGCTACAAAATATTCCCTGGTTCAATTTAGGAGCAGATGCTGGACCAAAAATATTTGATAGCAATCTCACTAGATGCCAAAATGAGGACTATACAATCTCGGGTCGAGAGCGGGCATAGTTATATGACTTCTAGTTTGCGCAGTTGAGTGCTATATCCGCCATTTTTGGTTCCGCGGTGTAGTTTTTGCGGAGGTTTCTAATACGGCAAAGATGCTGATTCATGATAATGTCTATGAAGGATAAATGGAAATGGAAAAAGTATTTTTTACATCCACTGCAAAGGGTATTGGCAAAAGAAGACAGCTAGGTATTGTACACATATATTTACTTTTATCTATTGGGTATTGGAAATGATGGGCAGCCTTGCACACAAAGGAATATGTTGAGAAGCAATTCCCGATTAAGAACTTGTGGTGGCGCAGATTTTATTAGAATCAATCATGGAATGTATCAAGAACAAACTCGCGTAGTTCTTCCATTTCTTCTAGAGTTGCATGGAGCCCGCTCAATGGGAGAGGCTCGAGGTCATCCGCCATGTCATTCTGAATAGTTTCAAAATCACTTTCAACAGAGATGCTGTCTTGACTAGATGCAGATACCGTGTCTTCATCACTAGATACAACTGGTTGGGAGAAGATACTAAAGTACGATGCAACATTTGAATTATTTCCATTGAACCACTTGAACGGTTTTCTCGACCATTTCTCGCGAAAAGCTTGAGCCAATCTGGGGCGGAGATCTTTAGGATTATCAATCTCAGTCAAGACCTTGTTTTTATATTGGAGGCAGCGAGTATTTTCTAAGCGGAAGAAATCTTCGGCTAGTCCTGCTGTATATTTTGTCTTGTCGGTTCTAGTGGATAGACTGGAGTAATGAGGTTTCACACCTCTCATGAATTTCTTGTAGTGTTGGGTAGCTTCAGTATTGAGTGGACTATATATTGATTGAGATATGGTTAGAATATGAATTATGGAGCTGGAATACACGTTGAGTGAATCTTTTACACACCTTGTGTCAGGAAATTTCCCCCAGACGATGTCACTAGCTTTTGGAGTTACAATCTAAGAGAAAGAAGAAGTGTGAGAATGAATGAATCCCTTCGGATGGAATACGTTTACATGCATGGCTCTATCTGTTGACCCAATAGAGACTAAGGATGTATCTAAAATTCATTTTACGTACCATATCTTTAGATTTGAAAGTTAAGAGTAGAGAGATGGATTGAAAAAAAGAAGAGATGAAGTTTTGTGTTCAGCTGGGCTGATGCTTCTGTCGTCGGTGTAGTAGGGCGTCCTTTGTGTTGGTAAAAGCGGAATTCTTTTGGCGGGCGTGCAGCACTCCGACTTAGAATTATTCAGCTAGCAGTTATAGCCACATAAATGTTCCATCATTGGTCATGGATGGAGACCGATTGCAAGAAGTAATGATCAGAGACATCTACCCAAGAAGTATAAATTACTTATTGAGAACTGTACGAAAGTGCAACTAATTGCCTTTAATTTTACAAATACAAAGTATTACACTACCCCATACAGATTACTGGAAGGAAAACTGATGAGTTCCTTTTAAGTTTGACTGAGTAGCTCGTTCTCCATTCGCTCTACAGCGGCTATGACTAATTATAAATTTGTGAAATGCGAACTTGCACTTGGCCAGATTTCCTGAATATCTCTCTTTCTTCTTGAAAACAATCCCAGCCTCTATGCTTATTTACTCAAATTTCAAGAATCTTTTTCATATCTGAATATCTCTCTTTGTCCTCGAAAACAATCCCAATCCTCTATACGATACGTCCTCAGCTGAATCTTTTTGTGGATTCACTTTCTTCCATACTTTCTTTGCAAATCTTCCAAGGTTCGGCTTCTTCTTTTTGATTATGAAATCATCAATTTTGATGGGATGGTATATCTTTTCGTGATCTTTTGTATCTGTCATTTATGCATAGAAATGAATGTTGAGTGTATTGTTTTATTACTCTTGCGAATTTATATTTTGGAGTTTCAAATGGAAACACGTTTATGCAACTGCATCACCATCACTTTTATTTCAACTTTACATCATTATTTTTAAAGTAGGCTTCTCATCTGAAGAACTCAATAGCCATTTGAGATCTGATGCAGATTGCCAGATGACAATGACACCGATGACTCATCACTCCCGCAAACCCTCATCACAGCTCATCACTCTTAAATCTACGTAGTACGTACGTAGAAGAGAAGCATCAAAAAAGTTGTCCCCCGAAAAAAGAGAAAAGAGAAGACCGGGAAGCGGGAAGAGTGAGTTTACTTCTTACTTCCTCGTACGAGTACAAGGAAGAAAAGTAAATTAGATCAAAAAGATCAACTTATCTAAAATAAGCAAGATGACTTTCAGTTCATCGATACGAGGTGCTTTGATAGCAAGATGCGTCACAGCTGGCGTCTCTACCTTGTGTTCCTTTCTTCTAGTTGTCTTCATCCAAAGTGGGTCCAGCGCCAAGTGTACCCTGGAGCGCCATTATTTACTTAACGTTCCAGCGCCATTCTAGTGTTTTTAGCTTAGTTGGTTAATATCCCTAGGTAGGAGTTTTGTACCAGCAGCGCCATCAAAATAACCAGCTCCATTTTTATGGCGCTGAGCTTTTGCACATAATGGCGCTGGAACCTACATATTTCACACGATTCAACCAAATTAGCTTTTGAGAGAAAACACTCTCCGACACGATTGGAAGCTATATTAGTGCGATTGGAAGCTATCTTAGTACTTACCAAACGTCTACAAAAACCGATATTCGCTCATCACATTTCTAAATGTACCATTCCAAATTGCCATGTTAGTACTTATTTAACCTCTACAAAAACCGATATTCGCTCATCACATTTCTAAATGTACCATTCCAAATTTGAATCTTATTACTAGTCGTTTATTTATTACTACGATTATACATAGCGCCTTTTTTGTTTCATACCTTGTACAGCTATGTAGTATCCCGACTCAACTCTTCCACTAAAGGTGCTTCTCTGTCTTTTACGTGATTTCACCTGACTTTTGTTTTTATATAGATAATCATCCTCAAACTTCACACTTTCATCAAGAATTCTACTGTTTTCAACCTCCTCATATTTACGATTGTAGTATGTTGCACATGTAAGCGTATCATATATTGATTTTGTCGAACAGAGTTTTGCACCAATTGGTTCATGATCTTCTCTAAACTTTGGACGATGACGCGATTCTTTTGATATCACAATCTCCTTTCTCCCTGCTTTAGACCATAATTGAAATCCTAGTTCAACAACAACGTATGCAAAAGCTTCATCAGAAACTGTCAGAATTTCCGAAATCTTCATCCTCTTTTTTTGTTCACAAAAAACTCTTTTACGGACCGTTTTACAAGCAAAACATTCTAGAAAATAGACATACGCTTTCTTTGCTATTTCTCCCAATTTTTCATCCGTGAAATCTGATCTGTAATTCGTCAGACTCTCACCTTTGTTCCACTTATACTGAGTATATATCAAGAAATTTTGAAACTCAGTTTTAGCTTCATCGAATTCCGGACACTCCGCTCCCATATTCTTTACGTAATCCACAAATTCTGTTTTCTGTAGCAAATAATCTAAAAAACAAATGAGCTTTTTCGAAGATTCAAAGAACAATATATATATATATCTATACCTTACCTTGTACAAACGAAGCCTTCATTCCGTCAACTACAGAATTTCTAATATTTACAAACGTCTTTTTGACTGTCCTTCCATGTGTCTGCCAAAACGTAACTAGATTTGTTACACTCAGTGAATCCCGACCAAGCAATGGTAGGCCAAGTTCTACACTAAGATACTCAAGGCATCCTTCACACATTTGGATAGCACAAATAGAGAGGATTGAAATATGGCTGACTTGGTAAGCACAAGTTTCAAGGCCTGTTTCTCGTAACGTTGGAATGCGGAAAGCTCTTCTTGCTGGTTCTGTTCTGGCTCCTTATTTTCATCAACCTCTACCTCTTGAGGACTATTATCTGATTTCTCATCAGGACTATCATCTGTTTCTTTTTCTTCTGCTTTCTTCGCGGTTCCCTGTTTTGTCGGCTGGAGCTGCTTTTCGGATGTGTATACATGTAGAGTAAATGCTCCCAAAACAGTGAGCAATGCAACAAAAATAGCAGCCAATGGTAAAACTATCAAAATAGCTCCTACGAGGTGTGCTCCTTTGCCTCGAATACATTCAATTTCATCATTTGTATTACATCCAGTTGGAGATGGACCCAAATAACACATTGCACCTCTTCGCATCGGATTGATCATTCCCTTTCCTGCCGCAAGAGAAGGTACTACTATAGAATACATCCAAATGATTATATGTAACCATTTCTCTTGCCCATTTGCAAAGTCTTGTGGTTTGACCTTATACTTGACTCGTTTCAGAAAATAATAGGTAAGGTGTAATGTATACAATGGGACAGCGAGAGAACCTGCGATAGTGAAGAAGCCGACTGCACTGCAACTCTGTACATTGCCTCTACCAAAGATATGCTGAGGATCTACTGGAGCAGCGAATGGAGAAGCAAATATTCCAATACTTTGAAGCACGTCGGCAATAGAAAGACCGAAGATGATTCTACTGTAAGGACTTTTGAGCCCTGTCTCTGACTGCGAAATAAACATCCAAATGTGGTCCAGCGCCAAGTGTACCATGGAGCTGCATTTTCATGTCAACAGCGCCATATTTTTGTCTTCTTGGAGCATTGACACGTGTCAATAGGTATAAAAAAAAACATCTACCTGCGCGTATCCTACATGGTCCTGGAGGATAATAAAAATGGCGCTGGAGGAATATAATCTCTAACCTCCTCCCTTCTTTCCTCTTTCTATCTTCTTTCTAACCCAAATACACAAGACTCAAGCATAAATTACACTGATTTTCTGCTCTCATCCGTTGAACTTTATTTTTACTCATTTTTCTATTTGGACACGCACCTTGATTTCACTTACTATTATGTTGTTCTTCTTCTAGCTCACATATTGCACTTTTCTTTTTATTTCAATTTCATAATCATCCCGATTGATTCTTGTGACCGCTTATCGTTAGCACCATCTAACCTTGAGTGTCCTAGTTTCCACTCTGGTACCTTCTATCAAAAACAGCAATATAATGCCAGCTTCATCGAATTCAAACAAACGAAGATCAAACTCTGCTTGTCAAACTCAAGGAACCCGATGTATCTTCACCGCATCTGAAAGCTGCTCTCTCTTGTCGAAGCATGTTATTACAACACGCATTTCTCTAAACGAAGCAAATCTTCTTCACCCTCAAGAGAATCCACAAATTTATATCGAATGCAATTCCTTTGAAAAATATAACAAAAGTTCTCTTGTTGCATTTTCAACTTCCAAAGATAAGAAGACAAATACCAAAAACAACTGGCACCTTGGTGCTGTCTTATGTCTTCATCCAGAAAAGGTCGTAATCGCAAGAATTAAACTCAACACAGACAATTACTTTGCAGAATCAACTCATTCATTCAACATCATCAATGGGGATTACGTCGAGGTCATTTATTTGAACATAGTATCTCCATCTTCTATTGCAGAAGACGGATTTATATCTTCTTCCTCCGATGGACCTTCATGCATTAATATATCCAACTTTTCCTCGATCTCTGTCCCAGACATATCCAAATTACCAAAAATCTTTCAAATCCAAGAATGTAAATTTAGTGATCGAAACTTCCCTTTCCCTCGGCTAGTCTTTGACACTCATCACAAAACTAGAAAGTCATCACTTGCACATCCTAACATGAAGCAAATATATTGCACTGATAACCATATGTATATATTTTTGCATTTTTACTTGTGTATTCTGGGCCTTTGCTTGGGATCGGTTCAGGCATGATTCCTAACGAGTTAGTCGTTTGGTGGTTTTCCGTGTTTTATCCTCTTGGAGGTGAGACCCGATTGATTCATGTTCATTTCACTTTTGCATACAAAGCAAAGCAAAATGTCGATTTTCTCATCCCAATCATGTTTTCTATAACAGGACTTTTCAATATTTTGATCTATACTCGACCAAAAGTACAGGCTCTAAGAAAGATTATAGATATATCTAGATTCATGGGTTTCATTGTAGTTGTTGTAGCTGGTGGAGAAACTCCAAATGTCATGGATTATATATCTGCTGACCATCAACAAGATGATGACAATCATTCAATATCTCCATCTAGAAATTCCGCTCTAGAAAGAGTCTGCAAAGCATTAGGGTACGATTTTGGGGATGACTTTGACATTGATGCAGAAGTGCAACGAGTCATGAGAGGAGACTATGGTGAAGATAGGAATGCTATCCAGAATGCGCGCATCAGTAATGAAAATTCTAGTGTTTTTGTGGAATCAAATGCGAAGATATACAACTCTGGAAAAGAGAGTGGAAAAGACGGTCTTTCATCTTGCCTTTCTATTACAAATGAAACTTTTCAGGATGATAATGCTGCTTAAATCATTCAAAACAATACCTATATCAAGTTATCGGTAGTTTTTATTCGTGACCTTATTGTAGGTATGAACACATACGTTTTTCTAGAGATTGCTTGATTTTGGTAATATTTACATCATCATAATTGCTCTAAATTTTCACTATAAGTTGATCTGAAACAAAAGCTGTCAAAAGCTGGAGACGTTATTAAAATTACCAATGACGCGAAACGCAATAGCCATTTGCAGGATATAAAGCACATGCCAGATAACAATGACCATTCATTCACTCATTCTCACATAGAAGATAGAAGAGAAGAAAGAAAAAACGAAGAAAACAATTGATACTTTTACCTTATTAGTAATGCCAACAAGTCTGCAAAGATACATCAACAAACTAAAGGTAAAAATAAATACTTACTGAATAGTTACATCTCTTAGCAACCATGAACTCTTCAGCTCTCTTGAGACGAACCGCAACGCAACAACATGCAGCTCATGAATCCAAAATAAAAATTGCCCTCACAGCCACCACGTTAACAGCTATATCTCTCCTATTGTACAAACCTCTATCAAAGTATGGAATTCAAGGAACACTTCGATTAATTTGGGAAGGAGATGCAGTACCTCCCCATATCCGTGATCAACTTGACAAACTCGATACCATAAACTCCAAACTATTGAAACAAAGTAAGAAACTCAAGAAAATAAACACTACAATGGAAATGGCCAAATTGAATTCTGTCGATGAAGAAGTAGATGCAAATCAAGATGCAGATTCAATATCACCCAAACGACATTATATACTGATTCAAATCCCATCACTTGAAAAAGATTTGGGAATGTTGAGTTATACTTTGGATCAAATTGCTGCAGAGATTGATAAATTGAAAAGTCACGGTGATACTGATTTACGACAGCAAAAGAAGGACATGAGTAAACGCGTAGTTGAAATGATGAATCTATGTGATTCTTATCTAAAGGAGTGTGGAGTAGAAAATAGTTAAAGACGTAAAGTCACGAGTTTTTCTAATTGAAATAATAACTTAATAGTATTTATAACGGCATAGAGTAAAACAAGGAAACAAAAGATTCAATCTCTTGTTTCCTATACTTCTCTACCTTCTAAGCTCTCTCCCATGTGCATTTTATTTCTCTTTCCCACCGTTTTGAATTCAGTTATCAACAATGGTAAATTTTAAATCCGATTCTCCAAACCCAAGAACCAACCCATCGATAATTTCCAAAGGAACATGATCTTCAATAGCCTCTCCTAGAAAGCTAGTTCCATTAGTACTACCCGTATCTGTGTAAAAAAGCTTATCACCATCAGCACTCGACTGATATTCAAATTTTCCATGACAAGTGGAGACTTCCGAGTCTTTGTAGAGAGAAATACCACGCTGAGTAAACTTTTTACCCTTGCTACGACCAATATCACAAGGACGCGATGGTCTTGGTTTCAAGAGAAAGGTTGCACCTTCATGAGGACCCGTCATGACTTCAATGAAAAGATTGTAATATTGCTTCCTGGATCGAGTCGATTTCTTTGTTTCTTGTTGGACTTGTTCGATTGGTTCCTGTTGCTTTTCTTCTTGAGATTCAAGTGGGTCTGTGTCTTGTTCATCCGTGTTGTTTTCAATTGCTAATTTGTGTAGTTCCCAGATATCCTTTTCGGCATGGATGTAGACTTGTTCGAGTGCTTGAATGAGTTCATTGGCCTTGTTGGTGACTTGTGCTTGGCTTTGATCGTGATAGTAATTGAGGAGCTCTTCAATGGTCCAATTTTCATTCGGTTCTAATAGATGAAGAGACGAGTAGCAAGTTAGAAGACGATTAAAGGGTGAAAGAGTAAAGAACCAGATGCAAGAGGAAGAATAGACGAATGAAAGCAACGAAAGAATTTGAAATTGACTTTGCTACAGATGATTCAATCGAACGTACCTCCTTGAGCCGCCGACTGATTTCCGCTCACAGTTGCAACCTGCATTTTAAAATTCAATGTCTGGTATGTAGATAAAGTTGATAGAAAGCGACTGCTGATTACTTCTTGGTAGAGTTTCGTTCTATTGATGTGTGTTTGCATTAAAAGAAATTGCTTTTTGTTGTGCTGCTTTGCAGCAACGGAAAAGAGAAAAGAGATCAGAAGCATCTGTCAATCTAGGCCATTTAGTCTGTACCAAAGACTAATTTAGCTGACCTCTAGCTAACCATTTTCCTTTCATTTGAGAAAACTTTTCATAAAATATTATTCTTTTTACTTACATATTCAATATACATACAAACATTACTATTTAGCTTTTTAATTCAAGTGATATACCTATATATATTATCATGATTTGTCATTCATATCACCATGCAATCGCATCCAAATCAATGAAAAGAAAGCCTTTTGACTGCCGTATTTCATTTTCCTACGTTCATCCTCATGAGTCTCTTGCAAAACTTTTAATTTCTGTTTTAGTTCTTTGGAAACTCCGTGACATTTATACAAATGACCAGAGAACGAAAGTAATCCCTTTCTTGAATCCGAAATTGTTTTAATTTGTGATGGAAAGAATCTACCTCCCTTTGCCAACTTGTAGCAGTTTGTACAATTTATACATTGCAGCCCGGCAAAGCCCTCCTTGAGTGTTTTACGCATACCCTTTACTTCTTTTGATCTCAAGATAGTTTTGCAATAGTTTGATAACACCAATTGAGAAAAGGATGTACCAAATTCTGATTCTTGTAGTTCGGATAAGGAAACAATGGGTGAGCTTGGGTCATCAACATCAACCTTCTTGTCTTTGTAATTCTTGATACTTGTAGCACTCAAGATTTTCTTGGATGGCTGGTTTATTGTCTTCTTGTTAGTTTTGACTTTATTCTGTTCTTTGACTGTTACATCGTTGGAACTCATTTTGGGTGAGCTTGGGTCATCAACCTTGTCTTTGTAATTCTTCATACTTGCAGCACTCAAGATTTTCTTGGATGGGTGGTTTATTGTCTTCTTGTCAGTTTTGACTTTCTGTTTTTTGACTGTTACATCGTTGGAACTCATTTTGTCCATGGATTGCATCGGATCTGGAAAGTCTGTTTCATTATTTTTTGCATTGTTGTACATTTGATGTAGTTCATTCGGATCTTCCACCGTCACGAGTCTATCAAAGTCGCGACCAAATTCCGACAAAGTATCGACATGACTAGCAGTAACAGCACGTGTATGTAATGGTGGTTGATTTTTTTGGAAAAGTTGATCACAATCAAAATTATCCAGTTGCTGATAGTCACTGGATGGAGAAATTGAATCTGAACGATCATTGTATGCTGAAAAGTCTTCTGAATCCGCATTATCAACATTAGCATGATGCCTTTGCTCCATATTTGATCCTAAACTGTGAAGAGGTAAAGGTTCAATATTATCCAAAGATTCTTCAATTGGATCAATGTTTGACCCCGAACTGTGAATAGGCAAGGGCTCAATATTATCCAAAGATTCTTCAATTGGATCAATGTTTGACCCCGAACTGTGAATAGGTAAGGGTTCAATGTTGTCCAAAGATTCAGCTGGTTCAAAATGTAAATCATGTTGCATATATATAGATCTCCACTTATGAGAGCCATAATCGGCTGGTAAAGAATAGCATGAATCCGCCTTCGCTGCATTATTAATATTTGCAGACATGAAGTTGCTTTCTTGACCATATATAGCTTGGTTAAGTCCATTCTTTTGGTTGTGATTGAAACAACTTGAAGTAGAAGAAGGTAGGGTTGTATCGACGGAAGAGTTGAATTCAGGCTTGATATCATGGTTATTCCGCTTGCTAGGTTGTATTTGATTGAGTGTTTTAAAGCGCAAGTAGGCCGAGGACATGTTTTCATCAGAATTAGAAACTTTGTTCTTTTCCCTAGCTTCTCTACGCTGTCTCATATTTGGAACATTGTAAAAGGAATATGGATCTGATGTTTCATGGTCTGGGATTTTTTCTATCTCAGTATATCCTGTGATAGACCTTCTTTTTGCGTCATGACTCACTGAACTATATGCTTTTCGAGATGATCTACTTGGTGGTATTTCATAATAGCTACTTTCATAGTTGCTATATTCTTGACTAGCAACACTATGTGTGCCAAAGTCTCTCTTTTTTGAACTGACGACAGAGCTAGCACCATCGTAGGAAGGTTGGTATGCATCACGGGGTGCATCCAGATTGTTTATAGTAAACTTTTCGATGCCCTCTTCGTTTTTTGACTCATGATAATATGCACAGTCATCAACAATATCATGATGTTCCGTGTCAAGGGGATGTTCATTGATAAATTGATACAAAGCATTGTGTTTTGCGTCTTGCAGTGTAGGGGGCTCCTGTCCGTTTTCGCTAGGGTAGCCACAGTCAAAGTTCTCCAGTACACTTGGCAGAGGTCGAAGTGCCTCACCATCTTCATAAGAATCCATTCTGAACTACTGGCTTGAGAGTTGTGTGGGCTGGGCAAAACACAAGAAAGCAGAAAGAGATTATAGGCAATCTCGACGTTTAACCTTTTAGTCACGGATCCAACCAGTATGGCAACCTATTATGTTCATTTTCTTCGAAAACACACAAATGATACAGATTGTTGAAATGTGAAAGAAATATAGTCATGTCAAGACATTACTTTATCCTTTCATTTTAATTTACTTAAAGGGCTTTCAACAGGAAAGTCGTAAATCTTACACAGTTAGTTGAACAGCCTACAAACGTTTTTCCGAACTTCCTTTCATTCTTGCGCAAATACTATGATGAAATGTGAGCTTCTCTTCAAGTAAATACTATGCCAAAGAATCATCATGGGCACCTAGGGTCATTTCAAAGAACTTGCGAAATGTTTTGTTACTAAGAAGTAAACTTGACAGCAGAATAAGTAAAGCATTATAATAAAAAAAGGAAAAGCTACTTTGTCTTCCCTTTCTTGTTGAAAATATAATCTTTGTGTAATCGATGCCATACCACTACAAAGAACTTCTTTTGACTTCCATAACTCTGCGATTCTCTTTCAATTTCATGTGTTTTATGATATTCCTTCAATTTTAATTTCTTCTCTGCAGGAAATTCATTACACTTCAATAGATGAGAATAAAAAGTGAGCAAAGACTTTTTTGTATCTGATAAAGTCTTGATTGTTGATGGGAAATATCGACCGCCCAACCGCCTCTCTTTACCACAACAATGAGCGCACATTAATCCAGGATACCCAGGTTCTAATCCTCGCCTTTTTCCAATAAGATCTCCTTGTCCGAATTCAGTTTTTGTAAATTCTCGCATTGTGTATTTACAAAATTGTGTACCAATATTGTTCAATCCTCCTGTTTTAAGTTCACTCTTGTAGACCATACGGTCGTCAGCATCGTTTCCTTCGGGGTTCAATGCCAATTCTTCAATTGGATCGTCTCCTACTTTCTTTTTACGGGTAATTTTGGGTTTCGGAGAAGCTTCATCAACTGTAGGTTTTGAAGTAGCCTTCTTATTTGTGGTATTTTTGTTGTTTTGTTTCTCTTCTTGTTGCACTGAAGATAACGAATAGACTTTATCTGGTTTGGACTCCACCTGATGTTCATAATTGTCGGATGAAATTAGAAAGTCATCTCCAAGTGATTCGACGTAGTTATCTTCGTCTTCAGAACTTTCTTTGTGTGTTTCTAAACGTGCTGCAAATACGGGTGCAGATTTGCATGATGTCATATCAAGTTCTATTTTTCGTGATGACTGGTATGTATCTTCTTGTGCTCCGGAAAAGGATAGGGGAAAGCTGTTTCCGCCGAAACTCGAGAAAGTACTCAAATTCTCTCCATATGTAAATGCTCCATTTGGCATAGAATGAGAAGAAAGTTCCTTCTTGGCGTGGTCGACATTTTTATGGTCCGCATCCCAATCAAAGTTTTTGACATCAAGACCTTCCAAGTCATCCAAATCACCACATGATATAATATCATCTTCTTCGTCGTCATCATCGTTCCTATCTCGACCAGGCAGATTATAATATTCATATGATCCCACTGGGTCTTCTGCAGGTTCAGCTTCTTTCACAGCAAATTCTTGCTTCATTCCACCTACCTCGGAAGCGCGTCTTTTAATGGTGCGGTCAGGTTGCATATTAAAATCATAGTCTAATGATGCGATGCTCCTCTTGCCACAATCTGAAATTTCAGAATGAGCATATCTACTCCCAGGACCTCTATAGTTTCTCATTATTCCTGGTTCTGAATATATGGACACATCATTGCTTCCGCGTCTTCTTGCTCTTTGAAAATTATCTATATTTTGCCAATTCTGCTGCAAATGGTAGGTACCTTTTTCAGAATTAATTGATTCAGATATGACTGAAGCAGCACCATGATCGTAATGGGAATGGTTGCTAGTGGGAGCAAATTCATCTATACGTTGAAATTCACGCAGAGTAGGGGATGCATTGCCATTAGGTGTCCAACCGCCAGTGCACGAGGAAGCACTAGCAGCATATCCAGCTGAACGAATAGTCTGGGGCTGCATTACATTTGAGTCGGAATAAGCGTGTGTTTCCTGGATAATATAGTTTGCACTATTTCTTAGACTGGACATATCAAAATGGCGTGACGATGAACCTACTGACGCAGTCTCAATAGGAACAGTGGTGGCGGTATAAGAAGATGCATGTTCATAGTGAAAAGGCTTAAAAGCCACATTTTGGCCGAACATATGAGCGTTGGCTTGCTCGGCTTCATTTTTCGTCCGCTCTAGGTCTGCAGAAATATTTTTCAGCTCCTCTTCTATTCTTGCTCTTTCTCGATCCTTTCCGTTAGTGTTGTGAAGGGCATCCCAGTCATGATGGTCATCGTCATGGAATGTTGATGAGTGTATTGAATGTTCAGTTTCTGCTATATCACTTTGATTGAGTGAAGGAGGCAAGTAGAAAGGATCTTCGTCACCAAGATGATCCATGATGAAAAAAATATTAGATAATGGCGAGGTGAAAAATAGTTAAAAATTCACCTGAACGCTGCTATGTTTTAGGGATTCTAGTGTAAGGGTTGCGCAATGAGTTAGGACAAATTGATCATAAATAACATGCGAGTCAGTTAGAATAATTAGCCATTAACAAAGTGAGACCTCTCAAGTTAGTACTTGGAAAGGGGGGTAAGGGGGACGCAGTCCCACCACACCTCAAGTTCCTGATAAGCGGGAATAAAATCAAATATGAATACTTCACTTTTCGTTGAGACTTATCTTTCAATTCTTATAAGAGTGAGGGAAGAGAACATTCTAGGTTTCTCCACTCTAGACATACAATCGATTTGACTCTTTCATATATCTAAAGCTTCACAGTACACTTAGAACCTCAACGCCAAGATGAGACCTTGCTGCAACAGGAGATGGCGCTATGTCACTTCTCCACAAGGTCAACATCCTCTAACGTGCAATCCAGCACTTTCGAAAATCAGATAAAGACTTTACTACTTGAAAAACACTAAGAGCAACGCTATGACTCATAATGTCTTCCGGAAGCTCTTGATCGGGATGGTGGGTGGGTAAAAAATTTTCTTTCAAGTTCCATACAAGGTAGCTAGCCTTCCATACAACCAAAATTTCAACTTTCTATGAGCACACTGCAATAAAGTTATTGTTGGCTTTCTTCCTGACACCTTTTCTGACGTGTCTAATTTCAATGGCCTACATTTTACATTCGTCATTTCTCCTATGTACACCTATCTCTGATTCAAACAATTTCCACCTTCGTACGTCATGCTTATCAGTATTACCTTGCCTGTCAAGTGCATCATACATTGCTACCGTAGAATTCATACTGTAGACTGGCGGCGCTGTCTGGCAGATGCTTACTGACACGGTGTCTTCAAGCGTTAATTAGACGTTCCGAAGATTCTCCTGATCGGCATTTATTGATCCTCAATTTTCCATTTTCTTTCTTATCCCTATTGAACTGGAGGTGCGAGTTGGGTTGCGCAATGAGTTAGGACAAATTGATCATAAATAACATGCGAGTCAGTTAGAATAATTAGCCATTAACAAAGTGAGACCTCTCAAGTTAGTACTTGGAAAGGGGGGTAAGGGGGACGCAGTCCCACCACACCTCAAGTTCCTGATAAGCGGGAATAAAATCAAATATGAATACTTCACTTTTCGTTGAGACTTATCTTTCAATTCTTATAAGAGTGAGGGAAGAGAACATTCTAGGTTTCTCCACTCTAGACATACAATCGATTTGACTCTTTCATATATCTAAAGCTTCACAGTACACTTAGAACCTCAACGCCAAGATGAGACCTTGCTGCAACAGGAGATGGCGCTATGTCACTTCTCCACAAGGTCAACATCCTCTAACGTGCAATCCAGCACTTTCGAAAATCAGATAAAGACTTTACTACTTGAAAAACACTAAGAGCAACGCTATGACTCATAATGTCTTCCGGAAGCTCTTGATCTCCCCCTCATCATTTACTACCTCACCATGTCTCTCTGTACAATGTCGATCTCACAAAGTATAATTTCATGCCACGTGCTCTGGCTGAAACCTACTACATTGTACCGAGAAGGCTTGTTTGGTTGGAAATGCTAGGCTGGTATCCCTGCCTCGCTCTTCATCTGTTTCCAGCTCTTGAATAAAAAGATCTTGATAGAGATGACGTTCTTTTGAAGTCCTTTTTTCTATGTTCCCTTGAGCAACCTATGCGTATCCTCTCTCCTATGGTAATCAGCCAAAGTATCAGAGTCATAGGGTGTAGCTTTACTTGCAGGTTGCTGTAGATCTACTTGCAAGCTTCCTGGTTTCTTTAGATATGAACTGAAGAAGTCTGTCGTGAGTGAAATGTTCATAAATAAAATAATGAAACCTGAATACCTAGAGTCAGCCAACAAGGCGCCTATGCTACAAGTTCTTTGATAAGCCATCAACCCATTCGTTGACCTTTCCTAAAATGACGATGTTTCCCAACACGAAATACCTATGATCCAACTTCTTCGACAAGTCATTGACCCACTCGCTGACTTTTTCCCATATCAAAAGATGATCTGTGTAAACTTGAACAAACTATGAAACAAATCCTTCGGTAAGGCATCGACCCATTTGTTGACCTTTTCCCATATCGAAAGATGATATATATATAATATAAAACTGAGTACTGAAAGTCACCAACCCATGCGTGATGATCTTCACAAACAAATACCTATGATGCAAATCCTTCGGCAAGCCATCGACCCATTCGTTGACCTTTTCCCATATCGAAAGATTATATATAATAAAGATTGAGTACTGAAAGTCACCAACCCATGCGTGACGATCTTCACAAATGAATACCTATGATGTAACTCCTTCGGCAAGCCATCGACCCATTCGTTGACGTTGCCCAAGCCTAAAAGATCCCAAGTCTATTCCACTTTCTTTTCTATCCCTCCACCTTCTCATGCACTCTTTTCTGATCTCATCAACAGCTATTCCCCATGTGCAACTAAAAGCTGTGCATGCTAGCAACTATCTAATCTATCCTGAGAAGGCTGCACATTCTCTGAATATTTTCCATCTACCTTCTATCCCTTTCCTTCCAAGCTTTGATTCTCTCCTTCATATATTCCATCCAAAATCCTATATGCTCCTCAGTCTATCAGTGATCATTCAGCGGGTATATTTCCTTTGTTGTGTCCTTACGTGATATGGATATAAGAAACAAACGGAGGAAGTATCGTAACTGACATGGACTGAACATATCTCTATTTCCACTATGCCAATACAAATGGAGACATGCGCTGGCGTTGCAAGCCTAAAGCATGACCGTCTCCATTTGTGTATTACCTCTTTCCGATGTTGTCCAGCAAAAGGTTGCAATAAACCAATCAAGGTTGGCTTTTGCTGGATTTCATCCTCCTCTTTCATCCCCCCCTACTTTAGCACACGAATGCTTGTAGTATAAGCAGAGTTTGAAACAAAGGCAGAGGAAACATGTTAATTCTCTTTCATCCCCCATCAACTTCAGCACATGAACGCTTGTAGTATAAGCGGAGTTTGAAAAACAAAATCAGAGAAAAACATGTTCGTCCTTTGTTCCCCCATTTACTTTAGCAAACAACGCTGGATAGCAGCAGCGAGGTTTGGAGACGAAGTCAGAGACTAACCAAAAAGAGGTAAAGTAAAATGTTTTGCAATGACTGTTGAAAGTTAAAAAATTTTCTTTCAAGTTCCATACAAGGTAGCTAGCCTTCCATACAACCAAAATTTCAACTTTCTATGAGCACACTGCAATAAAGTTATTGTTGGCTTTCTTCCTGACACCTTTTCTGACGTGTCTAATTTCAATGGCCTACATTTTACATTCGTCATTTCTCCTATGTACACCTATCTCTGATTCAAACAATTTCCACCTTCGTACGTCATGCTTATCAGTATTACCTTGCCTGTCAAGTGCATCATACATTGCTACCGTAGAATTCATACTGTAGACTGGCGGCGCTGTCTGGCAGATGCTTACTGACACGGTGTCTTCAAGCGTTAATTAGACGTTCCGAAGATTCTCCTGATCGGCATTTATTGATCCTCAATTTTCCATTTTCTTTCTTATCCCTATTGAACTGGAGGTGCGAGTTGGTACTCTAGCCAAAGTGGATGTTTCGTGAAAGGATGTAGTACAATAATGTATGATGTGTATGAAACATTAGTTGCTTGAAGTAGCAGCTAAGTTTGGAGAATAGAACTTTTTCGGCAGTGAAAAGTTGGTGGAAATCGTCAGAAGATTAATGTTATATTTTCCAGGATCATGAGGGCAATTTACCAGAATGGATAGAAAAATGTCGTCAATGTGTCGACAACACGGAAGAAAAAGAGAAAAAGTATTTTTTTAGACGACGTGAACCTACGAGTACCAACAACGTTGCACGTCAGCGCTTCTAATTCTAACAAGCAGGCAACTCGTGACTCGTCATTCTTACGTGTTCTTATACGTACGTCAGCACCACGGTACAACTTCAACTCCAACACTCGAACGTCAGCAGAATGCATGCCTCCTGTTGACATCTCTAAATTTTGAAAATTTAATGCTGTTGGCGTTCAAGTTCAAGTCGTGCCTATTCCTACGATGTATTATTCTACCTATTATGAAAAAAGTGGTATTTGTGCATTAAATTTATAATCTTCATTACAGCTTTGGTGGAGTGATTACAATTTTTCTGCTTAGTGATAATAAAGGTGCATGCATTGATCGTCGTTTCTTTTTTTGTTTCTTTGGTATTTCTACCTTTTTCTCTTCTTTTTCACTATCTACAGATGATGAAGAATCGCTACTACTGCTGGAAGAGGACGAAGATGATGAGGAGGATGAGGACGAAGAAGACGATGAGGAGGAGGATGTGCTACTATCATCGTCTTGTTTATCTTCGGCATTTTTAGTACCATCAACTTCAGGTGGATCTTGCCCAATATCTGCTTCTTTTGCCTCTACAATATTTTCAATAGAGTCAGGTCTGAGAACGATTTCAGTTGGAACAGATGTAGCTCCTGGTATGTTATCCTCACTATCTTGCTTCTGTTCCTTGTCTTTCTTTTCAAGTAGCAAGTCCTGTGATTTTAGCTCTTGCTCGCTTTCACTACTGGTTGTACTACTACTTGAACTTGAAGATGAACTTGACGATGAAGACGATGAAGAGTCGTCATCACTATTCCCAACTGATTCGACATCCTTTGCTTCATCATTCTTTTCTAGTGTAGCAGTAGCATTGTTCTCTTTAGATTCTCTGTCGTCGGCATTGCTTTTATCTCCTTCGATTTCTTGTTTTTCATCACTATTTTTAATAGTTTCTTCTGTATCTTTTGCGTTCACTTTGTAATCTGCAGTAGTTGCTTCCTTATCACAGTCACCCTGTGCTTCATCACTCTTTTCTAGTATAGCAGTAGCATTGTTCTCTTCAGCTTCTTTGTCCTCGGCATTGTTTTTACCCCCTTCAATAACTTCCTTTTCATCACTATTTCTTATAGATTCTGCTGTATCATGTGAGTTGACTTTGTCATCTACAGTAGCTGGTTCCTCATCTGCTTTTTGTTTTGGTGAGGATTCTTTTGATTTCTCAACTTCTGCTTGTGGAGCAATGCTCTCAAAGGTTGAACCAAAGTCTTTCTTCAAACTTGCAAGTGAAGCAGTGCTCGAGCCCGAGGATGAAGATTCATTGGATTCGACTTTATTTTGGTCTGACGACTCATCTCTTGTTTTTTGTTCTGCGGATATTGCCTTATTGTTTTCAAGTGAGGGTGGGGAGTTCTTGGAATCTTTAGTTACTGACTCGGTTGTCATTTCAACGTCCATATCATCACACACTTCCCGCATGATTTCGACAATATTTTCTTCCACGGCTTTCTCAAGCTCTTTAGCTTCAACTTGGCCAGGATCCTTCCTCGATTGATCAACATTATTTTCCAATGTTTGCTGTTCAGATGTCGCAATCTCGTTATCCTCCACGTTTTCTGTTCCTTTTTCTTTTTCATTCGAGTCAGATTTGTCGCTATCCTTTCCTATATACTCATCAGATGTACTGTGATTCATTACAGTATCTGAGATGCTATTCTTTTCAGTTTGTCCTTCATTGGATATCTCTTTCGTTTGATTAGCTTCTTTTGTAGTATCTGTCCTTAATGGAGCTATAGCCTCTTCATTTTCAGAAGATTCACTGCTATTTATTGGACTAGTTTTACCTGTGGATTTTCTCTTTCTTTTCTTTTTACTTTGTGCAACTTGATTATCATCTGGTACGACTGCTTCTTCAATCTCTACACAGACACCGGGATTCCGATGATGATATGAAACTTTTAGGAACCTAGTTTTTGCTAGATTCATTTCTTTCGGTGACTTAGAAGTTAGAGTTTCGGTCATGATTGTAAGAGCGTTTACATCAGCAAGTGATGGCTGCTTATTCGGACTCAATACAAAAGATGTATTTTTAATCCGTAAATGCGCCAAGGCAGAATCAATTGGCACCATCTTACATCCTTTGGCACTGCCTGACCTTGAATATTGAACATCATCTGAGAAGGATAAACTAATCTCGATTCTAGCTGTGACGGGCCAATTCCTAGGATCTGTGTTTTCAACTCTTCTTCGCTTTTCGCGATTAGTTGAACTAGGAATATGTTTTTTCATGTTGACTCTTGTAAAATATCCATCACCATAGCTGAGTTCTACTACCATTCCATTAATATTGGTACTTGTAGCATGTTTTTTATTTAGTGCTCGTCGTGAAATTCGTACAAGAAATTCTTTTGGATGCATTTGTTCCACAATATGGCGTGTCAAGTATCCAACAGTTGCATCTACTGGAATAGTCTGTGCATTCTGTGTTTCGGTTTGGTTATGAAAGGATATATTCGATGGAAGATATATACGATTATTCAAAGGAGCAAACCCCTCCAGTTTACACAAGCGAATATGGGAAAAAAATGACATCATTTCGAATGCATCATAATTAGTAATTTTAAAAGGCTGCGGATTTATCAACTGTCTCTTGGAAAGGAGTTGAAGATGATGCATAGTCTTTCCATAGTTTATGCATTTTTCTCGAAATTTCGCTAATTCTTCTTGAGTCGCCGAAGCCGCATCAGGCAAAGTCGGAAAAGGTAGAAGATTGTTATTCTGCTCCATGAATCCGTTTTTGAAATAAGTAATTGTTAATAGGAATCAAATGTAAGAAGAAAAATGAACGTACGAGTATTTATGAATTGTTTTGCTGCGAGAATGGTTGGCTGTGAGAAGGCAGAGATAGACCTCTTCCTGTTGTCTCTCCCTTTCTTTCTCATTTGTTTTGAGTTCACATTTTTTCTGTCAAATCTGAATGTGTGTATCCATTTTAGCTTTTCAATTAAAAGGATCGTAAAACATTTGAACACATCCATTATTTCATTTTATATGTATGTGATAGACTATATCCAAGAAGGATATGAATGAAAGCTTGGCTTATCATTTGAATCTTCTTGAAAGTCTTGAAGTTCACTTCCTCGTTTGACTCGATTCTGACTTTTCAAAGACTGTTGTTTAATAAACTCTTCTTGTAATTTCTGATTCAAAGTTGTGTAATGATTCTAATCCAACAACTTTCTCTCTGTAATTTGCTTCATCGATGACTTTGTCATCGTTGTCAGTAAATGAGTCCTGAGGTTGAAAATTTTGCTGCAAATCTTTTTGTTGTAATAAACTCAAACGTTCACTCTTTCTCATTGTATTTCGCAATTCGACATCTGCCCAGTCAATATCATATTCATTTATTTGTTCTTGTGTTAGGCCTTGAAATGTATTTCGTGTAGGTTGGAGCAAGTTCAATACCATACTAGATTGCATTATAGATGCTGCCATATTTTGTTTTGCCTCGTTTTCATCTACAGTTTCATTTGAACCTATGCAATCTCTACCTCGTCGCTTGAAGAAAAGCAATGTCCAAATAAATGCAGCTAATGCAAATATGATCTGAATTCCTTGAGCCAAAGCTATTGAAAATGGTTGGATTTCAGCCATTGATAAAATATCTCTCCCAGAAGCACACTCGCCTGGAAATTGCGTTGGTCCACACCCATTATCCATTGACAATGCTACAACGTATGCAACTGCTGAAGACGAATAAAAATTAGGACAAATGTAATGTATCGCTTTGAAGATCCCATATATATTTTCGAAAAAGAAGTATGGTCCGGAGAAGAATACCATGAATACATCCATAATCATTACTATATGCGATGAGTAAAGTGAAGAGGACTGAGCGATTGCGGCAGCAAATGTAATTGCACTCCATGAAAAGATAAAAAGTGTCATTGTGGTAAATATCATATCCAAATCTACAGTGTACCCTATGATCGGGTTGGTAACAAAGATCCATGCGGCAGCTTGTATAACACCATGTACAAATGAACGTAACAGGAGCATCGCTGCGAGGTATCCCGATGGTGACATTAACCTAATCGACCGGAAATGATTCATAACTTGAAAAGATTAAAAAGAGATGAGCAATACATACAATGGATATCTCATAACTGCACAAATAAGCTTCCTAATACCTTACCTTGCCTTTCCCTATTGGCATAAATTAGTGCTCCACCAAAAGATGTTGTAAATGCAGCCCCAATAGTGCTGTAGTTTACGTATAATGGAACTCGGCTACTCTCTCTTGTCTGGAAGAAAGAACTCTCATCATGCCAATCTACAGTTGACTTTCTAGCTAAAAAACCAACTACAATCGCTCCCATTACAGAGCATAGGGTCAGCAACAATTCGACAAACGGGATCCCGAAGAACTGTCCATACCACAATACTATTGCCGCTTTAAAGGAATCAATAGTATTCCATACAACGCAATCTTTCACTTTTAAACCTGTTGATGGCATAGAATCGAAATCGATCTCAATCTCTAATTTCTTATACTCAAACATAGTTTTGCGCTGCTTATCAAGGTGGATCGCTCTATCAAACATTGCGGCAACTGCGGGGGAAGCACTATGTACTGTTATTGCAAACGCATGCTTCACTGGTAAATTTTTAATAGCTTTCAAGCATGCCAAAGAGTTATCCTCGTCCAATGCTGCTAACGGTTCATCCAAGAAAATAATACTTGGTTCAGATCGAACTACAGAAGCAGCAATATTCAATCTCTGGAGTTGTCCACCAGAAAGGGTACCAATCTGTTGATCAAGAAGATTGATTAGACCAAGTTCTTCGAAGCAACCTTTGTAGTCATGAATATGCCCGCCTGATAATGTACATGCAAAGAAAAGTGCATCCTTGACCATCATTTCTTGAGGCCACATATCCGCATGTTGTGGACAAAGTCCAACTGGAGCTCGTCTAATCCACTTGCCGCATCTTAGTGTCATATGAGGCTGATCAAATCCACAGAGAAGTTTCATGAAAGAAGTTTTACCCGATCCACTCTCACCAGTGATACATGTCATTCTGCATCCACCCAGGAAGCCTTTATCAAAATGTATTATAGTATCATCCACTCCATCTTCTACATTCTTCAATGCAAGTGTCATGTTTTCAAACGACAACATGGGCATATCATATTTTGAAGAATAATCGGCTTCATTAGTCATAACCATGAAATCATCAGTCACAAGATTTTTGAATAATGATCGCTGGGACAAAAATACATCAGAAATAGCTGAAAAAAAAAGATGTGAAATAAAAATGAGTTGTACTTACCTGATGGTAAAACCATATATATGAAATCAAACCAATCAGAGTAATTGCTGCAATGAAAATGATCACAAACCATCTCAACCATGGAGGGCTTGTCGGATTAAAGTCATCAACAACTTCCAATGGCTCATCATTTCGAATATTAACTGGACATTCAATTCTTAAACAAGCATCACTGCTAGCTCTGAGGAAAGGGCAGTGGTGCTTTGGACGTATTCTAGCATTGGCAAGATGCAAAAGTCTACATGCCATAGTATCGCCTTGTAGTACTCCCTGTGTGAATTCATCAGTTACACCACTTGTGCAGACATCCTGTATATTTGCTGTAGTAGCATAGCAATCTTGAAGGGACTCAAATGGATACATTTCACCTGGACAAGATATTGCAGCACTATCGCAAAACTTTTTTCGGTCGTATTCCAATGATAGAAGCGTGCTATTTACAATATGAGGTAGCATAGAATCTACTTGACGCACGAGGTTTGAACCACTTTCAAAGATGAATACTTGCCGCTCAGGGTTCACAGCATTGTTGAAATTCACAAACCATTGACTAATTACATCCACAGCTATTACATCTTCCGATTCGCAAGTAATATTTTGAATGTTTGTGGAAATAATACCAAAGTTCCTACCAAACCCATTCATATCGCCATTTAAAAACTGAAAATATCCAAGTACATCTTCTGCAGTAATGAAAGTGCGACTACCCTTGTATCTTATTCGAAAGTCATTTTCATCAAACAAGATACTTTGTAAAGTGTTGTCTGCCTCAAAGATGGATACACGTTCCTTTCTCGTGGAATCACTTAGAAGTTCGTAGTATGTGTAGAGTGTATCCAATCTCGCATTATCTAAACACCCTTCACCTTGCAACAGAAGCATTTGATCATGTTCATTTAATGGACTAGTGACTGAAGAATTGGTTATAGAGGCATATACTTGCCCCTTCCAAAGTATTAGATTTATGGCGACGTATGCAAATAAACTTGTAAAGGACGGCATTTTGAAGAAGGAATCAATTTCAGCAGTAAATAGAACATGTGAAGAGTTATGACACAGAGGCAAGAAGCAAGGAGTATATGCTCTCCTTGTGTATGGCTGCCTTGTATTTCTTCGTTCCTCTTTAGAAGCAGGCTTCGGGTTCCAAGGTGAAGAGAAGGCTAGATGCAAGTTGATTTGGATTATTTTCGATTGGAGTCGTTGATCAATATCATTATTTTGATAAAAAATTAAAGTGTAAAATTGTTCACTCGAAGCATCATTGGCATCAACTATTATATAAGATTAAATCTATATTGATAACTTTTAGCATTGGATTCTTGGATTGAGAAGCTCGGATCGGGAAACAGTTCAGAAGAGAAGGAGAAGAGATAAAAAACCATTTTCAACCAAAGACTTTCTATACATGCTAGTAAATCATATATTGAATGCATCCTTGTCTGATTTTATAGTCCACAAACATAGCATTTACTGAATTGATAATCGTAATCTAAGGGAACTTTTTTCGAAATGTCACGTACGTAATTAGTAATAGTAGAGAGGGTTCTCATCCAAAACTCTCTCTTTGCTTTCCCTTCCTTTCTATAAAAAGATACATACTTCACGATCTTGAAGAATCTTGAACATCAAAAATGAACAATGAAAACATGTTCATCAATGTTTGTTCTTGACTCCTAATGAAATCTCGATGAAAGGAACATATTGAAGTATTCCTTAGGTTCATTTAGTCTTTCACATTACATAGAAACAGATTTTGACTTTGAAAGGAGATCCCAGAAAGATGAGAAATGCATTTAGGCCGATATTAGGAACAGCACTCGTGATTATATTTTCTAATCACGCTTCGATTGTGTCAGCAAACAAAGGAAATCATTTCATCGAAGGCAGACCCTCAAACTATAATTCGTCAGCTTTCCTTCATCGTAGATCCTCAGTGCTCCAAAACTTGAGAGCTGGATCACAGACACCAAACTCTAGATCATTCTGGTCTAACACACAATCACCACCACAAAATCCTACATCATTTCAAAAGCAGCAATTTAGAGATGAAGAAGTCAAAGTCACAGATGTAACGAATGAATTGAAAGATGATGAACGAGAAGTGACAAAAGAAGCTATAGACTCATTTCTTACACGAGATAATAGAAACAGCTTCATTTCAAGAGTGTATATGATACTTTCTGGGCAATTATTGATGGTTGCAGCTTCCATCTTTTTATTTGCAAAATATCCAATCATGACCAGATTTATGTTGACAAGAGGGAAATTTGGTAAGTGTAGACATTGTTGATTTCTATGTTGTTTTAAGTTATCGTTTGCTAACATCTTTCTTTCTAGTTCCTTGGGCTTCACTTATGGTCTCGACCATCACAGTGGCAATCATGTCATTGAGCGAAAGAGCTCGACGTGTCGCACCTTTGAAATGGCAACTACTTTCCATGTTTTCAATAGCAGAAGCAATCATAGTTGGATTCATATCATCATTCTACAAATCGAAAACAGTGCTAAGCGCATCAATGTCGACGGCAGTTGCCACAATGTCTGTGTCAATGTATACAATTTTAAATAAGGATTCCAAACGGGATCTATCACAATGGGGCGCTGGTTTATCTTCAATGGGGATGATTTTTATTTTCTATGGAATCATTAACTTGCTTTCCAATGTCGGAATTTTGCCACCAGAATTTTTACCATACAACGAACAGCTATATTGCGTATTCGGTACATCTCTTTTCAGTATGTATCTGGCATATCATACAAGGCTTATTGTTTCGGGAAAGCATTCCAAGTATAGGTTGAATGATAAAGATTACGTCTTTGGGGCTGTGCTTCTTTACAACGACATCATCAATATCTTTTTGTATCTATTAAGGATTCTTGCTGCCGATGAGCGTGATTGATTTTAAAGTATAGAAATCTACGAGTATAACATCTATAGGTATATCTCACTGTTGAAATGTTTATGCACAAAATAAAACTGAATAGAGGGATTCTTTCACTTCTCGTTCTCGAATATTTGTTTGTCAGACGACATCAGATGATTTCTACATGATTGCTACCTTCCCTGCTTGAGTAGTCCAGCATTCTTTTAAGAAGAATGCTGTGTTTGTTTTGCTCTTCGCTTGATTTGATTCATACACAAACCATAACTCATCCTGATTTTTCGCCAGGAGCATTTAAAATGAGTCATAGAAGAAAGCAAGAATATGCAATCAGAGAAATAAATAGACACCCGACAGGCCTCACCCGACCGAATTTTTCCATCGTTCCTTACTTCGCGACTCGAGAACTGAGAATGTGGAATGTTGAGTATATATAAGAATTCTGCTCAGGAATAACTATGCTACAGATGGTAGCTAACGGTTAGGATAACGCATCCTGACCTGACATGGATTATGTTTAGCATTGGCAGAATTCTTTGGTTCTATTCTTCTTCCGTTACGTCATCAGAATTCTGATAAGAATTCTGTCTCTTTTATATTCGGAACAAACATTCTTTTAGGTAGCGATTAGTAACATAATTCCCATCTAATTACTTTGAATCCTTCGTTGTATCACTAGTAATTACTATTCACAATGAGTGATTCTAATGCAAATACACCAATCAAAATGTGGCCAGCCCTTGATTACGCAGACTTCGTAACTATCAAGCTTCAGCAAGATTTTGCTGATGGTTCCTATCGCAAAGAGAGTTTGCCAACCTTTGATGGAGAAGGTGGAAGCACTGGAAACGCGGAAGCCTTTCTCTATGTACGTGAGCGCTTTATCTCCGCAGCCAGCAACCGCAAGCTAAACTTTGACGACCTAGAAAAGTTCGAGAACTTTGAGGATGTGCTTAAAGGGGTAGCGCAACACTACTGGACTGATACTGTTTCCACCCATGCAGATGTAGTGGCAGCAGCAAATGCAGACAAGTTTCAAGTTGCAGTGAACCTTATGATGATTAGGTTCTGCGGAGGGCGTTCTGGAGGAGATGCTCTTCTAGAGTACCTGCGTTCTGATAAAGTGAGAAAGGAAAAGAGCAAGAGTGTTGCGGAGCATGTAGGGAGATTCTGTACTCTTGTAGGATATGCCAAGGAACTCTTGAGAATCGTAGCGCCAAGACCTGATGATAACCTTGAGAAGAAGCTTGTTTTTGATTCCTTCCCATATCAATGGAAGTTGAATTTCACCAATTCAGGAGCTGTGTATCATGAAAAGTCTATCAATGAGATTAGTGAGTACATGGAACGCCAGAAGAGTACTGCAGATGCTGATACTTCCAAGAAACGTGCTCGTCATCAAGATCTGAAGAATCAGAAGTTCAAGCAGCGTAAGAAAGGAAACAGACGCGGTCAGACTGGTGGCTTCAGAAACCAGTGTACCAGACATGAGCCTCCACATAATAATCATGAATGGGAGGACTGCATTCTTAATCCAAGAAGTGCCAATTTCCGTGGTGATACTGGTAGCAGAGGCCGAGGAGGCAGAGGCCGTGGCAATGGTTATGGCGGCAGAGGCCGTGGTAACGGTGGAGGAAGAGGTCATCATAACCACTCCAACCACAACAATAATGGAGGACAGTCCTATAACTCCGGTAACAATCAAGGACATGGTCAGAATCAGAACTACAATTATCAAGGAACTCAAAATAATAACAATGCTAATACTCGTAGCAATCCAGAAAACGGTTCAAACCAGCAGGGTTCGAATGGCAGTAATGAACAACACTTCCTCATGGACAATAACAACGTCTGGGGAGCACATCATGGTGCGTTCAATTAAGGTCCACGATTAAATAGGCTTAAGGCCGCTTCGTGAGGACTTGTTGGAAACGAAAATTTCCACATCTGGATATTCAATATCACAAGTACTCACGAAGTGAGCCATTTTATGTAATTTCAATTTGTCTCATCCAATTTTTTCTTTATTTTCTTTATTAACTAATCAACAGGAGTTGTATCCATCATGAATTCACCTTTGGAACTTGGAGAATGCTTCTGGGAACAAGAAGCAAAACAACAGTTCTGGAAGACTCCTCAAGAGGAGGAAGAAATCCTATGGGAAGAATACTTCGCAACTTCGATTCCAATGGATGTCTATGACTTTATTTCCTCTCCACCCGTTGAAGTGGAAGCTAGTCTCAGTGTGCAAGCCGACCAAATGAAAAAGGATCCATTAACTGCTCCAGTCTCATTATTGCAACCTCGCACTATTAATGGGCATCGCGATACGAAGTTATGTAGAACTCTATTTGATTCCGGTGGAACTTGTGACATCATTCATCGACGTGCCTTACCGAAGAATTGTCCAGTTTATGATTTAACAGAGGCATCTCCGTCTATTGGCATAGGTGGCACTGTCTACTTCAAACAATATGTAATTCTAGAAAATAGCGTATTGCCCGAGTTTGGAAGAAAGCATAATATTGAAAAGATCTTTGCGCTTGTACATGATGGAGTGTGTCCTCATGATATCATCTTGGGTCAGAGAACTTTGGCAGCAATGGGCTTAGTACTGAACTACCAGGACCAAACAATGTCTTGGATGGACATCACCGTTTCCATGAAATCTCGTCGTCATTGGAATAACCGTACGAATGTGCAGCTAGCCTTCACTGAATATGGATATGATGATGAAGTGGAGGAGCAAGATGAATCTTTTATTCTGGAGTCTAAGTATGACAAAGTTTCAGGAAAAGAAGTAGCAGATGCTCAGCAGCACTTGTCAGAAGAACAGAGGAAAGATCTACATCGTGTACTGGACGAGTTCACTACGCTATTTGATGGTCAACTAAAAGTATATCCTGATAGCAAGGTTCATCTTCATCTCAAGCCTGATGCTCAGCCTCGTCAGAGTCGCCCTTACAAGGTTCCTTATGCACACGAAAAAGTTTTCAAGGAAGAACTTGATCGTTTGGTGCAGCAAGGTGTTCTTTCTCCCGCTAACCGATCCATCTGGACTGCTCCAACTTTCATTATTCCAAAGAAGGACGGTCGGGTACGCTGGGTAAGCGATTTCCGGTATCTAAATAAGAATTTGCAACGAAAACAGTATGAGCTACCAAGAATTAAAGACATTCTCGAAAGGAGAAAAGGGTACAAATTTTTTACCAAACTTGATATTTCGATGCAATATTACACCTTCGAGTTGGATGAGGAAAGCAAAAACTTATGCACAATCACTACTCCATTTGGTATGTATAAGTATAACAGACTGCCAATGGGGATTCTGGAATCTCCAGACATTGCTCAAGAGATAATGGAAAATGTGCTACGTGATGAGGACTGTGAAATCTACATCGATGATATTGGTATCTTCTCCGATGATTGGAACGAACATGTTGGTAAGATTCAGCGTATACTTAAAAAGCTGCAGGATCACGGATTCACTATGAATCCACTCAAGTGTGAATGGGCCGTACAAGAAACTGATTGGCTCGGACATTGGTTAACTCCAAGTGGACTAAAACCTTGGTCCAAGAAGATCAAACCGCTTTTGGCCATGCAACCTCCTAAAAATGTGAAGCAAGTACGCAGTTTCATAGGGGCTGTAAATTTTTATAAAGATATGTGGCAACGTAGAGCTCATTTGCAGAAGCCGCTAACAGATCTTTTAAAGACAAACAACTTCCACTGGGGCACAGAACAGCAGCAAGCGTTTGAGCAAATTAAAGCAACAATGGCGAAAGACGTTCTTCTTTTTTATCCTGATCATAACCAACCTTTTTTTATCTATACCGACAGCTCGGACTATCAGTTGGGAGCTACACTGGCTCAGCATGATGCTGATGGAAATCTTCGACCAGTGGCCTTCTTTTCAAAGAAGCTTAATGCAGCTCAACGAAATTATCCTACTGGTGAAAAGGAATTTTTGTCGATCTTCGAGACATTAAAAACTTACCGTACTATGCTTCTAGGTGCTCAAATCCACATTTACACTGATCATAAAAATCTTACATACAAGAATATATCATCCCAACGAATGCTACGCTGGAGAATGTACATAGAGGAATTCGGACCTCAATTACATTTTATTCCGGGCGAAGTCAATACTTGTGCAGATTATTTCTCACGTATGGAAGTTGACAGTAAGATTCTTGAGGAGAAGAGTAATGGTCCTAGTACAAAAAGAAACTTGGAAGAATCTTTCTTTCAGGATTTAATTTTTGATGATCTTCGGTTAGCAGAATGTTTTGCAAATTTACCTTTGTCTGAAATGTTTATTAATGTCGCTGAAAACGCTATTTTTCCTTTGGATTACAACAGAATAGCCTTAGCACAACAACAGGATATGCAATTAGCGCAACTAAGACAGAGAAGCCCAGCTGATTACTCTTTACGACAGATGAATCCTCAAGTGCAACTCGTGATGTACAAAGATAGGATATTTGTACCAACGCAGTATTCCGTACGTATCTTGCGGTGGTATCATAATGCTCTTAATCATTGCGGTGAAGAAAAATTGAAGAAAACCTTCAACGAAAACTTCTTTAGTCCCAGAGCTACAGAAACCATTAAGGAGATTTGTTCTAAATGCGAAATATGTCAAGTAAACAAGACAGCTAGTGTTCAATATGGACATTTACCTCCAAGAACAGTTACTATGAATCCTTGGCATACGGTAGCAGTAGATCTAATTGGACCATGGAAATTCAAAGTGCAAGGAGTAACAGTGGAATTTCATGCCTTGACAATGGTGGATCAAGATACTAACCTTGTCGAAGCAGTACGTATTCAAAACAAACATGCAAATCATATAGCAACGTTGTTTGAAAATAATTGGCTTTCAAGGTATCCTAGACCGGTTAAGTGCATTCATGATCAAGGAGGTGAATTTACAGGATCAGAGTTTCAGGAGATGTTGAATAGGTTTAATATCAGACCAGCACAAATCACTACCAGGAATCCACAGGGTAATAGTATTTGTGAACGAATGCATCAAACAATGCTTCGTCAGCATCCACCACAGACAGTAGCAGAAGCAACTCAAGCAATAGATACTTTACTTGCCAATACTGTTTATGCATTGAGAACTGCGGTACATTCGACGATGAATGCATCTCCAGGAGCATTAGCGTTTCAAAGGAATATGATTTTGAATTTACCTTTCATTGTTGATTTGAATAATCTCAGAGCTAGGAGGCAAGAAATAGTTGATAGAAGCAATCAAAGAGAAAATGATAACCGAATTGATTATAATTATCAAGTTGGAAATTGGGTATTGGTAATTGCAGATTCATATCGAACTACAAGCAAATTGGATATAAGATTTGAGGGTCCGTTTCAGATAACGCAAGTTCATGTTAATGGAAATGTTACCATTCGTCGCAGACCAGGCATTTTGGAAAGGGTGAACATCCGTAGAATAAGACCATATCGTAGATAGTGATGACTGCCCAGCATTGGTCAGTCATGAGGAGAAGAGTGCTACAGATGGTAGCTAACGGTTAGGATAACGCATCCTGACCTGACATGGATTATGTTTAGCATTGGCAGAATTCTTTGGTTCTATTCTTCTTCCGTTACGTCATCAGAATTCTGATAAGAATTCTGTCTCTTTTATATTCGGAACAAACATTCTTTTAGGTAGCGATTAGTAACATAATTCCCATCTAATTACTTTGAATCCTTCGTTGTATCACTACGATCGATGTGACAAATTTAGTCGGTTAATCGGAGATACTCCATAAACGCATGCAATTTCTCGGCTTCTCTACAATGTTTTCCGATCACTTAACGTCAGCACAAACACCACAAGTTGACTTCTTTTCCCCATTCCTCTCCACGAAGCTTCTGGTTCATATATTTGGGAATGTGAAAGAAGCTGTACTCTTTACTCTTTATTCTTTATTTCACATCTATCCATTCTATACATTTATGTACTATCTCATGTCTATACCAAGAACCATACCTACAAGGCAACCATCTGAATCTTCAAATTGCTCATCATCACTTTGCGATTCCACCTCGGACACGATGACAACGCCATTTGTAGCTCGGCGTAGGAATGCAGTGTACTACTCCAAAAGCAGTTCCTGTCTCCCCAATCCAAAGTTATCCGACTCCAGAAGAAATTGCTCCTTTGGATCAAGTCGAAGCATACAGAGAAGAAATGCAACTTGCTCATCTTCCACTGACACAGTCAAATCCTCGAACAAAGTCAAGAACGTATACTCGAACGCCATCCACATGTCAAATCCTTCGGATTTGCAAGTTATATTTGATGTGAATGGACAACCTATGCTAGGTTACAAAGGAACCATAAACATGGTGGAAAGAATTCAGGCATATACTGTTTCAAGAGACTTTTCAAATTGGAATATATCACCTACACATCGGTCAATATTGGTAAACAGTATTCTCGATGACCTCCTGTCACAAAATTTTACTTTTAATGAAAGAGTAGATGCTGGTCTTTTTAATCCACTTTCAGAAAGACAAGCTTTTAGGCGGATCAACCGCGCGTTAAAGTCCTTTGAGCAACCTTCCAAGAAAACTGTTCGTAGGTCAAGTTTTGCACGAAGTGCCTGAGGCCTGAGGCTGTACCGGTATATGATTGGGTCTTGAATAGGTGTTCTCAGTTTTGCTTTTTCTATATATGCTCATATCTTTATTCTATATATACATATCTTTATTCTTGTAAATTTTATTAAACAGCACTTGTACAAGTAAATGGAATATACAATATTATATTTTTAATAAAAAAACTCTCTTTGATATTTATATTATAGTTAAATATTGCTACTTTCAAATGAACATGGAATGAATTGAAATTGTTTTTATTTAATCAACATTCCACATTTTATATGTATCAATATTAGATGGAAATTTTCACTTGAAATATTTACATTTTGTAAAAGAAAAGTCTCGGTCATTCTCAAAATAGTTATGCCCAATTGGATCCAGCTCCAAGTTGTTGGCGGACAGTTTCTGTACCTGCTTGTGGCGTCGTCGCTAAGGCACCTTTACTCTTTTCATGCATCTTATTCTGGTCATCTATCGATTGAAGAATTAAATTAATATTCGTTTCCAAAACCATACCGGCCATTACAATCTCATCCAATACATAATGGACTCTATCTGCATGAAAAATCAAGTCTAATTCACATACATTCTCAAAGCATTTATCTAGAGCCTCCACGAAAACTTGTATAAGATCAAGAACTCCTAGATCTGACTCTTGTGAGTCCACTGCAAATACAAAATAGAGTGTCGCATAATGCCGATAGATGAGCTTGGTGTTTGATCCCCATTCTGGAATAGACCCTTCTAAATAATTACAAAACGAATCGGGACGCGATGCAACTTGATTGAAAATTCTTCTAATAATTGACTGTTGGATCTCCTCCGAAGTGACGGATTGATAAAACTTAGCAAGCCTCGGCTTTCCATGATTATTGACTATGATTATTCCTTTGATCATTTTTGTCCTCTATCTAGATAAATATGTGCGTTGGTAGCTCTTTGATGTTTCTACTTTTACAAAAGGGATGGAGAATCTGGGATTGCCTGTTGTGGAGATTATTCAACGAGTCTAATTTGGGTTGCTCTGTCAAAGTCTGAACATGTAATTAGTAAAGTAATTAGACTGATGATACTTCACTTTGCCTTGCTACTACTGGCTACTGGGCTGCTCTGCTTCCTTTTTTCTTCCTTACTAAACTAATTTCTCAATTCACCATAACCGCTCCATAACTTCCATCTTCTTCGTCATATTTCCAGCCAATACTTTTTCACAACATTGGCAAACTCCTTTCGAGAAAGACAACCCTCTTTATCAAAATCGGCAGCAGCAATCATTTCTTTTAATATTTTATCATCGGCATCCAAGTCAATCTCACCAGCTAAACTCTTTAAATCCAAAAACGATATTTTATCATTATTTCTTCCAGCAAACAATTCAAACAGGTTGTCAATTTCACATTCTTCTCCTCGTTCTTTTAGAAATATACTAGCTATTGTAATAAATTCTTCCAATTGAATGTATTCTCGTTTGCATGGATCAATACCAATACTTTCGAGTGTAGAAAAAAGATCTTGTTGTTGTTGTGTCAATTTACAATTCATGACCGAGAGCATGGTATTGAGTCTAAATATTGGAACCACTCCTTTTTCATTACAACAAATTGAGAATATTTCCTTGATTTCTTCCAGTGTGTTGTTTGATAAGTTCATTTTGTTTGAGGTTGGAGAAAAATTAATTGAATACGTTAGAGACAGTGAACATATCTTTTTTGTGAAGACACATTTTGATGTGAAAGTGAGTCGAGAAATATAAGTGAACGCTTATAATTATCTTAACAGCAGAGTTGTGTAAGAATACCGATTTTGTGCTGCAAAGTGAAAATCTAATTTCGGCTCCAATCGACGCGCAATAAAATACTAATACCTTTCTAAAAGCTCTTTTTGCGCTTGTTTCAAAACTGCAATCCATGAGAGCGCGCAAGCTTTCTGAGTCGAGAAATTTAGCTTTTCGTAAGACGAGATCGCCACTTTTTCAAATATTTGGTGTTGAATCCCAACCATATTTCTCGCCACAAAATGAGTTGACGAACGCAAGAAGTTACATAATTTTCATTTCAATAGTTTTCTAAATATTTATGTAGTTATATTTGTTGTAGGTCAACTTCAAAATGATTTATTTGAGTGTATAGAAGACATGGTCGATTCATGATTCGAAATTGGCTTCAAATTCAATCGATTTCACAGACCAATGACGGAAATTGTGCCATTGTTGGTACAGTCCGTACGTACGAGAAAGAATCAAAGAAAATCCCTCCAAAGAGGCAATCGATAGAAATACTTGCTTTTACTCTATGGTTAAACTAATTACATATTCATTCACACAATAACTTCAAGAATTTATTTGTAACTTCTTGCGTTCGTCAACTCATTTTGTGGCGAGAAATATGGTTGCAATCAAACTGTGACATAACCGAAGTAAGCTATTTTAGAGGGTACTTTCTCGACTCAGAAAGCATGCGCGCTCTCGTCGATTACAGTTTTGAAACAAGCGTAAAAAGAGCTTTTAGAAAGGTATTAGTATTTTATTGCGCATCCATTGGAGCCGAAATTAGCATTTTCACTTTGCAGCAAAAACTCACAAAAATCAGGTATTCTTACACGACTCTGCTGTTAATATATGACTCAAAAACATTAGCACATAACAAATAAAAAGAGGAGTAGATCGATTCAAGATTATCTGTAATTTTTATTTCTTACATCATTCTCCGGGTTGCCACGACTAAAACATACTGATTACTACGAGTTGTACTGTATGTACTTAAGTGAAAGTCGTCAGCTTCAACTAAGAAAGATGCTGCTGTCCACGAGATTCGATGCTTCTCTCAACGCATCTTCATCACTTCATTGCAGTATCCTGAATACAATTGAATTGCCTTTTCTTTTACTATTCCAATATCATAATTCCTAGGTTGACCTCTCTTAGTAAAGACCTATTGACGTGAAAAGGGAATAGTATCAGAGTAGACAATTTCATACATATTTACATTTTATTCATTTTCACAAAACATGTGCAGAGTCGAAGTTCCAGCAATTGTCAATCGTGAGGAAATGAAAAATCATCCAGAGAGTTTAGCTTCTCCAGTATCGACAATCTCGCAAGTTTCATCAGAGAAAGGATCAAAAGATTTCTTCGCATCCAAGGCACCAACCATGAAACATGTATTGCTGCCAATCATAGCTGCAGCACTTCACATGCATGTCTTTTACCATGCACTCGTCACGATGCTGTTTACATCTCTATCCCACACTACAAAGACACCTTCATCAGTGCTATATCAGAATTCGTTCCTTTTGGAAAGAGCAGTGTTCATGGCATACACTTTTGATCTAATCTCATGTTACATATTCCACGTGATTCCATTTTCTCGATGTGACAAGGCAAAAGACATTGCATCACATCATTTACCAATTTTGTTAGCGCTTGTACCGTTGGGAGTAACACTTTGGTCAGAATCTTTTCAAAGTTGGGACCCATTGTTGCAGAATATATTGAATTACCATACTGATTTTGGGATACTACGTCTTGGTGCGTTGATTGGTCTCAGTCGTTCTGTAGGTTGGGGATATATTTCATCATTGAATGAAGTCATTATGTGTTTGCAAAGAGCTGAAATGAGTTTGCAAGGTTGTACAAAATTTAGAAATGAATTCTTGGAGGGTATGAAATTTCGAGTTTTTACAAGTAGACCTTGCGTAGGTCTCGAGTTGTATTTCAAGTGTGGAATCTTTTGTATGTTTGGTTGTTTTGGATTTCAGGCTTGTTGCAGTCTGGATAAGGTTGCTTATTACTATTTGATAGAAACAGGATCATCAAGCGTGTTCAAGAGTATGATATCCTCGCCCATGTTTATTCGTGCCATTATATACCGGTTGTTTGTTTTGATAATGTATCCAAGCATGGGATTGAGAACTATCAAAAAGATTAAACAATTTCATGCAAACACTGCTGAAATTAGGAGGAAGAAGATGAACTAACTCTGAAATGGAAATGTATATAAATAGTGATGATTTTTAAATGACTGTTATTATCCAAGGTTTTGAAAAGTTTAGTCTAGGGTTCCTACATTACAAAGAAATCGAACGTCATTGGTTATATTCTTGCTTGGTGACGTCATGAGACAGACAAAATAACATACGTAGGGAGTGACGTATGATCGAATAAGAATGAAGGCACTGTTGTTTTGCACACCATTAGTGTATTTCACTCTTCTTTCCTTTCATGAAACATATCTAATTGTGCTTCAAAACAATAGACTTGTATAGAAACACTTCAAAGATGATATTAGGAATGAAAGCAGTTTTGGTTTTACCTTTACTCCTCAATTTTGTACAAGCTTTTACGCCCATTATCACAACAGAGTCTAATGACTTCCACTATTCATCGTCATCATCATCTCAAGCAAGAAGAAAGTCGTCGCCTTTGTTTGAAACATGTATTCGGCAAGAAGAATCACCGAATGATACTATAGAGGAACTATCAACTGGTCCTCCTTTACCTATTAAATCACTTCCGTGTGATGCAAATATATTCATATCGAGAAGTAGGCCATTCTTCGATCCATCGTTTGACGACATGACAAAGCCACAACAACATTCATATCACATTGCAAGAGTGGGAAATAAACCAGACGTCTTTCATCTTAGAGGCTTTCTAACAAAGTGGGAATGTAGTGCAATCATGAATGAAGCGCAGTATAATTATGATGATACTGGAATGAACACTGCTAAATCTGAAAATGGAGATTCCTTCCGTACAAACTGTAAAGTCGCTTGGCTTTCAGATGCAAGAATAGGTAATATTTGTGGTATAATTGGGAAAGCTATCGAAAATGTATTTGTTACAGATGAAGTAAAGACAGCATATGGATCACATAGATCAGATTTGCAAGTATTGAATTATAAAGAAAAGGGAGGTTTCGTTCTACATCATGATGGTCATGATAGGATATTGACAGTCATTATGTATTTAAATGGAGTTGGAGAAACTTGGCTACCTCTTGTTGAAATCGATGATGATGGTAAAAATAGTAGAAATGACGAAGATGAGCAAATAAGTTCGCTACAAGAAGCTCTTTATAAAGTGCAATCGCGATCGTTGCAGCCGGGAAAAGATGGAGTATTGATTTCTGGAAGTGTAAAGGATGATAGTTTCATAGATGAAAGTTCGAACTGTGATGAATACGAGTATAATCCACATGTTGTACCAGTGGAGGCTGGAGATGCGATTGCATTTTACTCTTATGGTACAGAATGTAAAGGCGAAGATTGGAAATCGATACATGCTGGAATTCCATTGGAATTCAAAGGTGAAGAGGGAAAATGGATTGCTACAAGCTGGTATCATGCACCATCTATAACATGCTAATTATCATATTTTACTTTTATCTTTATAAAAAGTTGGAGGTTTATATTTTTCGAATTTATTCAAGCCGATATGATAATATACCGTACATCAATTGTCAAGCAATGATTCTTCTCCTCTTGCTGGAAAGAAGAATTTCGTGGACCAATAGAAATTCATCATAATTTTTATAAAAGGTTCGTGATGATGAATAAAGTACTTCATCGGTTTAGTTTTCTAACCATTAACGATCCCGTCATCAGAACTGATCGGAATATCAGTAAAATGACATTTTACTTATTCCAATTTGATTCAAGTTGAAGTAATGACATTTTGACTTTCACGTCTTCTCAATGGTGATGGTGTCCATCAAGAAAAGGCCTAGAGATTCCGATTTTATCACGAGAATTAGCGATCAGAACTGGGAAGCAGTTGATAGAGGAAGATGAAGATGCAGACCTTGATGCTGAACCAGAAGCAAGAAGCAGAGATGTTCAATGTTCTTTAACCAAATCACACTTTGAAGTTGGCATAAATATTTAAACAAGAAATCATAATACCATGTGTGGTGGAACTCAACTAAGAAGACTGTCTACTAATGACAGCCACGGCGCTTTCCTAGGCAACAAAAGGAGGTTATCCATCACAAAGAACAGTATCAAGGCTATCCACGATTCCCTAGATCAGGAATCAATCAACTCTGAGGTTAGTTCTGTCAAGGAACAAATCAGTGCTCTCAAAGAGGAATCAAAAGTTGCACAACTAGACTTCCAAAAGCAAATCGAGAAGATGCATAAAGATTGCGCTGAAAGATTGGCCAAAATCACAGAGCTCAAGTCTCGCCTCTTCAATCTACAAACTCTCAAAAAAGAGAATGAAGTTGCTGAAGAAATGATTGTAGTTCCTAAATCTTTGAAGAGATCCCATCCGAGATCTTCCATTTCTTCTATATCAACTTGTTCATCAAAGAGGAATGAAGATTTCAAGATCCGCAAGACTCAAGACAAGCTTTGCTTTTCTTCCCAGAGAAATAGATTCCTAGAGCACACTCGTGCTATTCCTTCCATGTTTGAGTCTATCAAAATGAAAAGCACGTATGAAACTCCTTAGAACAACTCAATTTTCAAGCCTGGTCGTCATTAGCAATATAAAGACAAAAAGGTGGCTATAAATAATTGTATATAATGTATAATAAGGCTTATGTTATCATATACCTCAGGATGTAAATCAATTGAAACAACACGCATGATAGTCGTACACAAATAAGGAATTGGAAGTATGAATGGGGGTAGATTTTGTATAGATCAGAGCGATATATCAAACTTATTTTTCTTTTGTGTATACTAAATCATGTAAGGTATCTATGAGAGAACAGTGTCTTTCAAATCAACATTTATCGATTAGATTTTTGGTGAGCACAAGTACCTATGTGATCACTTGACCTAAATTACTTCTCATAAAAACAGACCCGATAAATGTTCCTACCAATTATGTCATTCATACAAAAGATCTGATGCGTAGTGACAACATCAAACAACACTTTGCGTTCATCATTCAACCATTCCTTCTGTTCTGTTGATGCTTCCTTCATTCGATTTTCTTTGTTTTTCATCAGAAACGGGGAAAATTGTAAAAGGTCTTCCAGAGGACAAGGTCTGCCGGGGAGAGTTCCCTTTTTAGAACGAATCAATCCAGACTCACAAAATCAACAGAGGCAAGTGTATGGGCATGTGTGGTGGATCTCAACTAAGACGACCTTATATTGAAATCCCTTTGAAAGGGATTTCCGTCAAAGAGTGCTGTGTGAAGAATTTCATCGTCGACCATACAACTCGTACCCCATCAGCAGATGATGTAAAAAATGTTACAACTGACTGTCTCGATCAAGAATCAGTCGACTCCAAGGTCAACTCCCTCCAGCAGCAACTCAGTGCTCTCCAAAAGGAATCAAAAGTTGCACAGCTAGACTTCCAAAAACAAATCGAGAAGATGCATAAAGACTGCGCTGAGAGACTGGCCAAAATCACAGAGCTCAAGTCTCGTCTTGTCGGCCTAAAAACATCAAAGAAACCTGAGACTTTGGTAGCTGTCCCAAGAACTTCTTTGAAGCGATCACGTCCAGTGTCATCGATATCATCGGTATCATCATCAGCTTCATCGAACAGGAATGAAGATTTCAAAGTCAGAAAGGTTGAAAGAAAGACTTCATTTTCTTCTTCAAGGAATCGATTTTTGGAGCATACACGTACTGTTCCTTCCATGTTTGAGTCTATTGAGGTGGAAAATACCTATGGCAAACCGTAAAAATAAGTTTTGGTACGTAAAGACAAATGTACGGATTGACTTCATGCCACGAACAAAATTCAACAACGTGTACAAAAATGTAAATATTAGTTCATAAAATAATACTTGAGTTATAAGTTCGTGCGAACTACTTCTAAGGATGGAAAATCTCTATAACTCAAAATACATTGTGAATACAATTCTGAAGTCATAGGACTCCGTAGATTTTCATTTACATTTCCATGGAGCGTTGACAGTTGACAATACTTCAAGTCGTACAACATCATCTTTTGCAATGGTTACTGAATCAATCGGACCAGATGTGTTCTTTGCTGAAATTGGAATGTCATAGACAAACTTCACCAGCATAAATTTGAACAGATTTTATGTTCATGTCAATAGAGCATTGACAGTTAGCAATGATAGAAGTACATCATTAGAACATATTTCCTTTTACAATGACATACTTTCTTAGCATTTGTTTTTGCAATGACATGCTTTCTAAGCATTTGTTTTTACAATGACATACTTTCTAAGCATTTGTATTCAATTAGACAGATTGTTCTCCTTTTCTGAATGTACGGTGTCATGGCGTTTCAAAAACTTCACTAGCTGAAACTGAAATCTCTGTACGCAAAACTGACAATCGCAAGTACGCATTGAAATTGAACTAGCTAGGACATTTTTGAAGAAATTGAAGGAAGTGAAGCAATAGTGCACAATAGTGCACTTACGCACGTCTTACACTTGATTCTGCATTATTTAGTTTGGATAGAAACGTCGTCATTTTCTTTCTATGAGAACCAAATCACGGAAAAACGTGAGAGCAGTGAGAATCAATTCGGTATTAAAACTAGATCATCTTCCGATAGAATAGGAAAAAAGAGAGAAGGTAGTCCTTTGAGAACAATCCTAGCACCCCTAAAATACTTTCATAAAAAGAATCAAAGCAAAAATACAAACATGTGTGGAGGAACTCAACTAAGAAGACTATCTACCTTAGATAGCGATTGCAATATGATGGGCAACCCTAGGAGAAGGTTGTCCATTACAAAGAGCTGCGTCAAGAATTTCATCGTCGACCGTACAGCAACTCGCATCCCAAGTGCTGATTCCTCTCTAGAAGATCAGGAATCAATCAACTCCATGGTCGACTCCGTCCAGCAGCAACTCAATACTCTCCAAAAGGAATCAAAAGTTGCACAGCTAGACTTCCAAAAACAAATCGAGAAGATGCATAAAGACTGCGCTGAGAGATTGGCCAAAATCACAGAGCTCAAGTCTCGTCTATCTGGACTCCAAGCACTCAAGGCTAAGGAGGAGGAAGTGTCTCCTGAGGAAGTTGTTGTGATTATGCCCAATACCTTGAAGCGATCACGTCTAGTATCATCCATATCATCGATATCATCATCGGCCTCATCGAACAGGAATGAAGATTTCAAGATTCAGAAGATTGAAGAAAGTTCTTCAGTTTCATCGTCAAGGAATCGCTTTTTGGAGCATACACGTAGTGTGCCTGCTATGTTTGAGTCAATTGAGGTAGAAAATACCTATGGTATGCCATAGATTCTATGTTTTTCTTTTCTTCTGAACAATTGCTACATTAGTACGTGAGGTTTCAACTGTGATCAAGAGATTTGCACATAAAGAGTTGTCATCACAATAGCTTCACTTATATACATATTATATAATTTAAACATTTTCGAATATTAATATTACAAAGTAACAACAGTGCTCTTTTTCTGTCTGTAGAAAAGATTACTAATGATTGTTCTAAATCTCTCACTCATGCCCATTTTTTGCGTTTAATTTGTACTATACTCGTCATTAAGCAAAAGACTTCAGGTAGTAGTTGAAGTTTGCTGACACGAAACTTCAATTGTTGTATTGGACTCTGACACCATAGCTACAGATCAAGGTACAGAAAGAAGAGAAAGTACGTAGAAAGATGAAGTTGAAAGAATACTGACGCGAAACTTCAAAGGCTACCTTGAACTCTGACGTTAATCTAAGAGAATAAAGAGCGACATCTAGCTGGAGGTTTCTTTAGTTTTGAGGAGACAAAAGAAAGTCTCATCATCACTTACAACTTGCAATAATGTGAAGTGTAATTTCACGTCGGAAATAGTGAAAATTTCTCCGTTCCTCCGTTTCCCCGAGTTTCAGTATGAGTATTGAAGACACTTTCTGTTGAAGTCACATCACTAGCTCAAAACTTCAACAACAAAGTGCAGCTGTTTTCGTTTGGTCAATCTGGAATTCTGGAGCCCTTGATTGAATGATTCCACAATTCAACACAAGTTCAACGAAAAACTGCATCTAGCAGATATTAATTTTAGAATAATCATAGCAAAAATATAAACATGTGTGGAGGAACTCAACTAAGAAGACTATCTACCTTAGACAGCAGGAGAAGGTTGTCCATTACAAAGAGCTGCGTCAAGAATTTCATCGTCGACCGTACAGCAACTCGCATCCCAAGTGCTGATTCCTCCCTAGCAGATCAGGAATCAACCAACTCCATGGTCGACTCCGTCCAGCAGCAACTCAATACTCTCCAAAAGGAATCAAAAGTTGCACAGCTAGACTTCCAAAAACAAATCGAGAAGATGCATAAAGACTGCGCTGAGAGATTGGCCAAAATCACAGAGCTCAAGTCTCGTCTATCTGGACTCCAAGCACTCAAGGCCAAGGAAGAAGAACAATTCCTAATGCCCAATACCTTGAAGCGATCACGTCTAGTATCATCCATATCATCGATATCATCATCGGCCTCATCGAACAGGAATGAAGATTTCAAGATTCAGAAGATTGAAGAGAACTCGTCAATTTCATCGTCAAGGAATCGCTTTTTGGAGCATACACGCAGTGTGCCTGCTATGTTTGAGTCAATTGAGGTAGAAAATACCTATGGTGCCCCTTGAATGTTTTGACAGGTTTTTCAGAACAGTCTGACTAGCTACTTAGTCTTTATTTTCAAAACAAATGATTATAAAATTGTAAAAAAATGGACGTTTACCTTTTTTTATAATAAAAACAAAATAATTGTTTAGTTTGGCAAAGGATGAAATACCTAAGCTTTATCTAATGAAAAGAGTTGTATCTTTAGTTAGACGTTACTGTTACTTGTACCCTTCTAAAAGATTAGGGCTTCTCAATTTGAAATTGTGTTGGGAAGCTCTCAGATAATACGTATTTTGATTTGCAATACTTAACCAATTCTTTATTAAAACATTTTGGTAAATAAACATCTAAAACAATTAAAACATATTGAAACAGCACGATAGCTGCATGTCGAAAAATGCAATTTCTAATAACGACCGCAACTGCAACCCATTCGAGTGCAGTAATATTTATCTGGACCTATTACCTCATTGCTATCTCTTTTATTACATTTCTTCACTTGAGATTTCTTTTTCTGAATAGTTTCTTTTTTGGCTGGATTATTTTTTCTACTTTGAAGAATCTTTTTCCCACCATTATTATCAAATAGAGTCATGAGCATGAGAATTATGTTGGATATAATCCTGAATGAATAGCTTCAACAAAAACGGATGAATGGACAGATCCATGTTCTCTCCCTTGCTTACACTCTGCACTACTTCCTATTCGTATAACGATGATAATAATGACTAGCGTTTGCCTTGCAGAGGTTTCTACCAAAAGATTTTTACGAGTAGAGTGTCAGTAGGCTTCTCACTGTACGAGTACCTCGTACGTAGAGAAGGGAGGTGCTGGCATCGGAGGATACTTGACCCTAAGTACGTACGAGATTTAAGAAATTTCTTAGCAAGTCGCATAGCTAGTTTGAGAGATTCAGATCTCCTTTTCCTTTCCTTCCCTTTTGTAGCTCTTTCATGATTCTTCAACTGATGACACTTTTAGACACACTTCCACACGTATTTTTGCATCCACAACGTATCCTTTCCCATTCAACAACACAGAGATAAGTGTATTGGAGGTCACATAATTATTGTGAACCATATTGCTTGTCAAATGAAAACCATGAATCGCTTCATTGCACTATACCTATCACTGCTATCAGTGTTCAATATTGCAGTCGAGGCAAAGATTGACAGAAATGCACCTCATGGACATACAGGGATCTTAACTCCATACTCTCCTGGACCATTCAGCTTGAAACTTGGAAATAAAGATGAATCTGAACTTCTAAAGGGGAATTCAGTCATGAAGCAGCTTCCACCTGATGATCCAAAAGAATCCCTTGGAGGAAAGGCTATTTGTGTACAGGATGTTCAAGCGCCAAAGAGAGCAGTATGGAGACAGATCCTCGATGTGGATAGTTATCAAGGAAAAGTGAACAAAGTGAAAAAGTGCAAAAATTACAAAGTGATTAAGAATCCAGATGGGACTGTGAATTTCAAGACAGAGATGGTGCTTGGAGTCATGCCTGGATATTCTGTACGTGCTCATGTTCCTATTTTATATATTTTTCATTTATTTTCAAACCTATGATTCTTGATACTCATTTCTTTTTCGATAGTATACCAACTTTTACAATCATTGTTACCATCAAGAGCAAGACTCAGTAACTTGGTCACTTGACTATGATAAGAGTTCTGACTTTGATGATGTAGCAGGACACTGGCATGTGGAGGATCATCCTAGCAAACCTGGATGCAGTCGCGTTTTCTATGCATGTGATTTGAAAGTGAAGAACGCTCTTCCAAAGCCAATCATGAACTTTTTACAAAAGACTGCGTTGAAGCAGGCAACGGCATGGGTCAAGAAAGAAAGTGAGGGAAATCCAGAAGATGCAATTCCGTCCCAGTACCTTAAATAGAATACTGTAATGGAAACAAATTGAGTGTAAATAATGATGCTATTCTAATTTAAAATAAAGGTTATTTTACCACCCGAAAGGTCCAACTCCAGATGTTAAAAAGTATGGGTGTAGCAAGAGTTGTGTAACACCTGGTCGTTTCTTAGGATCTGGTTGCAGACAGAGGCTAATGAGGTCTCGCAGTCTTGAGTCACTCACAGCGGATACGTCAGCCTTGAAATTACTGTATTGTAGAGACTTGGTGATTTGAGCAGGTGTTTTGTTGCCGAAATATGAGCGACCTGTTGTCAACTCATAAAGCATCATTCCATAACTCCAAATGTCATAGCTGTAGTCCAATTTAAAGGAAAGTCCTTCCCCAGATATGAATGCATTTGCGAATTCTGGTGGACATGCTTCTGGACTGAAATCAACAGGATTGGCTCCACGAGGTATGGCTGACTCGAGATCGATGCCCTTCACACCAGGAAGATTTCCATTGTCTCCAATTTCATCCGATACAATTACAAAGTTTTCACTCTTCATATCCGTCCAAACAATACCAGATGAGTGCATAGCTTGAATACATTGCAATGCCGCACTTGCAGCATCTCTCATTGCTCGTCCTTCGAAACCACGTCCACCGCGTTCTGCCAAGATAGCCTTCAAATCTTTACGACCAGATTCAATAATGAGTGCACATGAATTTTTGAATTCATTTGCAGGGTCTCCATTGGTATTTGGCAAAAATTCTGCCTTATCCACAAATCTACCTGGAAATAATCCCGAGCATACACGATTGTAATTGTCAGCCTCTCTTGAAATCGCATCAAAGTTGGTAGATACCTTGACGGTAAGTTTGTCCCCCGTTGGAAGTCCATCTTTATCAGCACGATATCCACTCCAAATATTCGACTTTCCAGAAGTACTACGTTGTGGTTTTCCCGCTAAAAGATATTTTCCATTTCCTACTGTTTTTCCATTGACACCATACTGCAATTTCAAATCTCTCAAATTTTGGATTCTAGCTGCTTCTGCCTTTACAGAATTTGACGCAGCAGTACCTGTTGGTGAAGGCGCTGGTGCACTAGGCTTATTCGCAACGGAAAAGGATGACCAAGGAGATGGTGCTGATACTTTCTTTGGCGATGGTGAGCCTAGTGAATTAGTAGATTCCGCTACATTAAACGTTCCTCCCCTCGAAGCAGCTGATGACGTAGTCGATCCCGAAAATGGATTAAGACCAGGTCTCTTTTTTCCTAGTATGTAACTTGACCCAGAAGACGTAGTCACCACTGATCCTTCTTTGAGCGACCCACGATCTTCATTAATTTTACTCGTAGTAATAATTTCTCCATCCTCTATAGAAGGATCAGGATAATTGGATACTTTTCCTTTACATTCTCCTCTCACAGTGACTGTCCAGTTGTCAAGGATAGGCATCTTTTTATTCGCAGCTAGAGTAGATTTCTTTCCTCCAAAGAAACTGAAACCTCCCGACTGTGCTGGTTTCTTTGCTTGTGGCATATTCTTTGGCTTTCCCAGTTTATACTTGGATCCACTTGCTGTCACAACTGTCGATCCTTGCCGTGCCTTATCAGCAACAGTTGCCAATTTGGACGTGGTGAGAAATTCTCCATCGAGGATATCTAGATCAGGATGATTCTTGACAATTCCCGATACTTCGCCTCTTGGTGTGATGGACCATTCTTCAAGTACTGGAACAGCTAGTAATATAAATGACTGCAGACGTTCATTTTTAATATTTTGTGTAGTTGGTTGTATTTGTGTCTTTCTTGACAGAGATGATTGAGATATGGAATTGCCGCTTTGAGTCGTGAAGGCATTGACACTTCCCGATAGAAACAGGATGCAAGTTGCCACAGATACCTTCATAGTAGCGTTGGTATTTGATGCAATGTAGAAGTGTTCGGAGTATAGGATAGAGGTCCGTTGCAGAAAAATTTTCTTGTTGAAGCTTTCTCTTTTCTCTTTCGTTGTGTTGTCTCGTTGTTGAGTTTTGAAAATGCCATGAAGATACATTCGATAGGCCATTTCTCTCATTTTTGTCATACTGTGTGACGTGTAGTTTCGCGCCATAATTTCCAAACTGAAATATTGATTTTCATAAAAATATATTGAAAGAAAAAGGGAAGGAAAGTAGACGTGCAAGAAGTTCACTGATACTAGGACATCATAAAATAATAAATATTAATATTCAATTCTAGTACAAAACTTGTTGAATATTTATAACTAGACTATACATATTTGTTTTACCATACACAATTATTTATTTTTAAAAATCATAAAATATATACTTCCTACAACGACATAGTAGTGGCTAATGCTTGCACATCAATCTACTATACGGAGGGTATCAAATATACAACATACATTAGGACATTGACTACCGGGAGAACAACAAATAATGCACATGCAAATATAAATCTCTCAAAGTTTCCTTGAGGGTTCATCAACCTGTCATAGTCTTTTACTCTCCATTTCAAATAAAACATGACCTCTAACTACAACCTGGGCCAGCTGCACATGATGCACAGCAATTATCTGCAATGTCTGACTGAGTGCAGTAATCTGCTATACGTGTTGCGTAATTTGGAATGTTTTTACAAACATAATTACAACTTCTTGTTTCAGCCGAGTTCCAAATTAATTCAAATTCGTAACCTGGTGTGTCTGTACAAGCTGCTACTGTTGGAGCTGGAGTTGGTGCTGGAGTTGGTGCACTTGTTGGAGCTGGAGTTGGTGCAGCGGTTGGTGCAAGTGTCGGAGCAGGTGTCGGTCCAACTGGTGAAGCAGATGGTGTAGGGGAAGGTTTGATGCTCGAAGTTGGGTTGGAAGAAGGAGCTCTACTCGGTTCTTTGGACGGAACTTGAGACGGCTGATCCGAAGGTACGCTTGAAGGACTGCGAGATGGCTCCTTTGATGGAAGTTGAGATGGTTGATCTATTTTCGAGTTGAGATAACATTGGAGTTAGTTATAAGTCAAGTAAAAGATGAAGGTGAAACGTAAAACGTGACGTATCAATGACAAACACAACCAAATGTTAAAAAAAGTAGCGCACGTATGAAAGGCACAGTCTACTATCTGATATCATACACCATTCTTTCTCCCCTCATGGAATAATTGTAGAAAGGAACGTCTTATGACACTTACCAGATGGAACCATAGACGGAAGCATTGATGGCTCGTCTATTGATTGAAGAAATAATATGAAGAAGGTGAGCATTATACACAGAATTTTTTCAATTCATGTAATGTAATGAGTCTACTACTAACCAGATGGAACTTGAGATGGACTATCGGAAGGTACATCCGACGGCAACATGGATGGACTGTCAGATGGTGTCAAAGAAGGTACCATGGATGGCGCAATAGATGGGATATTTGACGGTGAATCTGAGGGAGAAACTGAAGGGACCAAACTTGGAGCGTCTGAAGGACTGCTTGTAGGCTGGATGTAGAAGAAAAATAAACAAATTAGATGACAAATGTAATATCTCCAACTATATAAATTGAACTGACAACTTACTCTCAATGTCGGGAAAGGAGATGGCATAGGAGAAGGTGGGCGAGAAGGCGCTGGGACCGGCTGAGTAGGGGTGGGTGCAGCAGTTACTGGTGCAGCAGTTGGTGCAGCAGTTGGAGACTTTGTTGGCTAATGGATTATTCAAAACGATGGAATCAGTTTTGTCTTGAATTATAGTTGATGCATTACACTCAAATAATAACTTCGAACTTACCGCTTGGGTAGGACCAGTTGTGACAACACCAGAGCAAATGCCACAAGAATCTCCGCAGTTTACAATTTGCTGATCATCCGTACAGTATAAAGCTTTTCTCGCTGTGTTTTTGGCTGGATTAGAACTCTTATTGAGGAATGCACAATCAAAAGTTTTATCTGGGATATTTAGAGCAGGATACTCAAAGTTCAAGTCTTCTCCGTAACAAGCCAATTCGCAATTCGTTGTCACTAGAGGATGTTCGTTTCCAAGACAATATCTCTCTTTTCTCTTCAGTGATTTTTCAGGTGTTGGTGCTGATGCAAGCCAAGTACAAAAGTCGGGTTTGACACTTCCAGAATTAGTGGAATACTCAAAATTTGCAGTGTTGGTACATGCTTGTGCAGCTACAACCGCTGGAATCAAAGCTAGGACTGAGAGAGTACGCAGTTTCATTATAGTCTAAGATACTGAGTCTATTATATATCTATTTTCTCTCTATTGATGGTGCTATTTATTTTGTGTACCCTGGTTCTCGTTTTGGAACGAGAAGATTTGTTATGTGCCTAGTAAAAGCAACACTTCCCACTTCTATCCAAAGAGCTTTTTCGTCATAACATCTAATATCTTTTTAAATTTGACTTAAATCTGCTCAGTCGTGATGTATCTGGATCTAGTTTAGACCTATCTTGAGTTTTGAAAAAAGGAAGGGTGGAACATCTCAATAAATAATAAAGCTGTGGGTACGAGATCTTTGAAGAACTTTTAAGATTATACCTCTAAAAATTAGACTAGAAATTGGCATAGCCTTTCTGGTTTAGAGCTATGTACAGATCTCGGCTTGGAAAAAGAAACCAATTTTTGAATTTAATTTTGGAGGGATTTCAATACGGTATTGAGCTAATGAAATGAAAGGATATCAATGCGGTATTGAGCTAATGGAATAAATGTCGAAAGCATTATTTTTGTTCTTCATTTCATTCGACGGTAAAGGCATGAAAAAAGTCTATGCCATTATTCTTACACAAACAATGTTATAGCTTCTTTCTAATTATTAGTTTTTAAAAATTTGACCGTCTTTCATTTCTCCACACATCTAATATCTATTGTTGAGCAAGTAGCGCAAATACAATAACTGCCGTGAACCATGCTCCAGCTAGAATTGGAGCTGGAGACTTTTCAACGACTGCTTTTGAGACTGGTCTTTTTGTTCCCAATACATATTTGGATCCATTGATAGTAGTAACAGTGGTACCTGTATAAATTGCATTGACATCATTTTCCAACTTGGAAGTAGTAAGAAATTCCCCGTCTTCGATTTCTGGATTAGGACTGTTTCTCACATTACCAGAAACTCCTCCTGCGCCTGTTACTGCCCAATTATCAATTGTGGGTGTAATGATAGTCTTTACTGGCTTTCTGGAAAAAAGAGATTGAGCGGGAGGAGCTGGTGCTGGAGCTGATTTAACTGGTGCTGGTGCTTTCTTTGGCACTTCGCTTACAACATCAGCAGAAGATTCTTCATCTTTCTTACCAAAGCTAAAGAATGGTTTTGATGGTGCCTTTTCTGATTCTTCTTCTTCTTCTTTGCTGTCACTATTTCCACCAAAGCTTGGAAGTGAAATAGCTGGTAAAGATACTGCTGGTGTGGCATTACTTGCACTTCCACTTTCCCTACTCTTTTTGCCAAGTTTATAAAGTCTTCCACTCTCAGAAACAACCGTAAACCCTTCATCAATAAAGTCTGCTTCGCTAATGATTTTGTCAGTCGTAATTTGAGTTCCATCAGGAACGATACGGTTATCAGATCCTCGAATGGCTCCTACGAGCCTTCCATCTAAATTCATATCCCAATTGTTCAAAGTAGGTGTTCCCAAAGTAGGTGTGTCATCTGTAATCTCCACAGTCTTTGCACCTCCTCTTGGAGTTCCTAACTTATACTTTTTGTCGTCAACAGTAACAACGGTAAAGCCCGTTTCTGCAAATGCAATATTTGTAGATAATTCGGAAGTAGTTATTTTCTTTCCATTGGACAAAACACCTACAACTTCTTCACGATTGTTGACGATCCAATCATTGATAACAGGAACTGGTCCTGCAGCAGCTGCGTTTGAAGATTTAACATCACGTCCAGCTCCCTTTGTCAAACCACGTCCAACACTACCAAATGGTGCCGGTCTCTTTTTCGCAGGAGTTGGTTCAGTAACAACAGCTTCTGTCTCTACTTGTTGAGCCTTTTTACCTCCAAAAAAGCTAAAACCTTGCTGCTTCTTTGCTCCTAAAATATATCTTGATCCACTTTCTGTTTCTACAATCGTACCATCCTTGATATCAGAAGTGACAAGTTTGGAAGTAGTAATTACTTCACCTACTTCAATTTCAGGAATGGGGCTGTCTGTCACAACCCCTTTGACTCCTCCCGCTGATACAACTTGCCATTCATCAATCACTGGATACATTGCCATCTGAAGACTAGATGAATATCCTTGAGTTTTGGATGAAGCAAATGCTGCCTTAGTGGTACTCAAGGATTGAATTAGTCGTTCATTTTTGATGGATAGATTTTGAATAGAAGATCTTTGAGATGTACTTGGTACGAATGCAGCGTCGCACGAGACGAGACTTGCTGCCAGCAGCAGAGCGCAAGAAAACTTCATGTTTAATCTCCTTTGTGCAAGCTTGAAAGTGTTGCTAGTAGCTTAATTGTAGCACTAATAGGGATGCAATTGCTGATGATGGCTTCATTTTTCATATCTCATATCTTTTTGCTTTTGTGCTTTGTAATGGTGGTGATGCGTAATACCTACGTCATTCGATAACGCCTCAATACCTGAAAAGAGGCTTCTCATGAAATACAAAAATCAATTTGATGCATAAAATGTCTTAGTTACATGTTGATGAATCCTACTTTAATATAGCAAAATAATCATCGACTCATTCAATCAAAAGTATTTAGAATAAGATCTCCTTCCGGTATTTCTTCCGTTGACAAAACAGGAACGTAAATCTCCCCTCCTCCAACTTTGTCTCTTCTCTGATAGGAAACATATGGATCGTCATAACCATGTTTGTATATAGTTCCAAGGATAGGGAAATAGCTCGTACCACTAACATAGATGTTTTGGAATTGATGAATGGTCTTGAAAGAATCTGCAAAATCAAGTCTATCTTTTCTTCCTCTAATGTTTTGCTGTCCTTGTGAGCTAACCTTATCCGATAAATCTGGATTCAACAAAATGACTGGTCTATCTCCAGCAGCATCGACCATTTCTTGTAGCGCTTGTATAATGGATGACTCTACACCCACCATAGACTGCGGACAAAGTAGTAAAAAGACATCATCTTGTTCCTGTGTAATCTCCTTTGTCTCGCCTGTTTCTTCGTCTTTGACAAGCATCGTACCCTTGTTCACGACATGCTCCTTGCCCACTGCACCAAAGTTGACAAAATTTCCAACCATTCCTTCATTTTCTTCACCTGGTCTACTTTGCCAATCCATTCTTTGCAACAATGTAGCAGCACCACTCAATTGTTTGGGTGTACCAGTAAAGATCCCTACACCCATCGATCCCTGTACACAAACTCTTACACGAATATTTTGTTCTGCCAAAGTAATAGCTATCGATCTTGCCAATTCGAGCAAAGTACCTATTCTATATGAATCCATTTGAGGATTCATCTCAGGAAACATGGAGATAATCTTCATCCTATTCGAAATCTGACCCTTGGAACAAGCAACAACAGCATTCAAACCCGATTCTGAAGCAAGATTATAAAAATATTCACGAACATATCTATTATGCGGCACTTGATTTAGATACAAGTCTTCTCGAAGTAACGCATTCCGTGATCCATTGATTTGAAATGATAATTGTGTCAATTTTCCAGTTGCGGAAGGTGCATTCACAATCAAGCATAGTCTATTCAGACGACGAATAAAGTCATCAATTGCATTGTATGATTTCGTAGGTTCTGATTCATAAGATGATGGTCGTGGTATGAGTGGCTGAGATTGAAATTTGCGTAATTCTTCATTCGGCATTGCATCCAGTGGTACAATTTGCTTTTCGATCGAGGGTTGCTTCTGACCTCGAATTTCAATGGTAACTTCCAGTTCTAGATAGGAAGATGGATTATCCGAGGAGCTGAGACTAAGTTCATTGGAATTTTCAGAAGGATGAACAATATCGATCAACTTTGCATCTGTAATTTTATAGGATCCGCCTGAGAAAGCATTCTTCTTCATTTGTTCAATTCCGAGAGGAGTGAAGGCTATTGCAAAATTTGTCAGCTCTTTGCGATGATGCTTATTCATGTATCCCATTGTAAAATCTAAACTGTTGGCATCAAAAGCTGACTCTCCATTGAGAACAGCAGATTGGTTACTGGCGCTGTCACTACTACTACTGTAGATACAAGTTTCATATTGACCATTTTTATATGTGAAGGATGAGGGAGCTTCGGACGCAAATTCTCTTTTTCTCAGAGCGCCAAGGCCTGAAGGAAAAGTGAATGATAGCGATGATGCTATCGAGCTACAAGAGATGATTAGATGAAGAAATTTCATGCTTGAACTATGGCTTTACAAAGATTCATTTCATCTACGTACCTTACATATTTGTATTTTTGTCAGAATAATGAGACATCAATAGAAAAGATACTCAAGTAACAGGTATTTATCCTGTTCTTGAAGATGTTATCCCTGTCGTACCATAAAGATCCTTATGGTCTGTCTTGTATGACAAAATTGGAGACCAGCCTAAAAAATGATTCATTCCCATATTTCTCTTATTGTTTTCTTCTCTTCCATTACTTTTTCGTATCTTCTTATCTTGTTTCGAAGCCAAAATTGACAGTTCGTTCTCCTTCATTATTTCTTCATGCACGGCCGCTTCACACTTCATTTGGCATTTTTACATTCTTGAGTCTAGGATCTCTAATGTATCTTTGCCTTCTTCATTTACAATAGAATATAACAAATTGAGATGGATTCTTCTCAATCTCGTGAAGAGACTGAGGGTTATCACGGCTCTCCTTTTCCTTCGTCGGAGCATACACAACAAGTACTTGCCACAACCAGTAACGACAGACCGGCGAAAGTGACTCCAGAACAAATAGAAAAGGAATTCATACATCCGGAAAACAATGATGGACTTTCTTTTCCAAGGAATTATGAAAATGATACTAATGTTCGAACCACTCCGACATATAAAAGGTATGATCACCTCTGGGATATTCCAGCCACACCTTTTATCACTGAAAATACAACTTCCGAATCCAATGGACCGCAAGAAGAATCAGAAGAAACCAAAAAGAAACGTGAAGAATTATTGGAACTTCCAATGAAAGTCCTCAAGGCTCTAGCCAAGACACGTGATTTGAGACAGTCTGGATCAAAAGAAGAGTTGGTGGAACGATTACTCCAACTCCAACCTGAGATTTCCGCATTGGAGGTTACATTGTATCTTTCACATGTTAGAGCGAAAGGAAGAGAATCTATGGTAAGGTCCCGAGCAAAGAAAAAGCAAAGGATAGATGGGTTGCCAGAAGCTGAAAGGATAACCGTAATTGCAGAAGAAAAAGCGAAAGACAAAGAAAGATATGCAACCTACTACCAAAAAAACAGAAAAGGAAATGCAACCTACTACCAAAAAAACAAAGAAAGAAATGCAACCTACTACCAAACAGTGACAAAGCCAAAGCGCACGGAAATGTCACTACTTGCACTAATTGCGTATAGGGAATGTGTAACAGAATGGAGGAGTGATGATTACATCAGTTTTACACTTGATTTATTGCATGATCACATTACGCTCGATGACATCCGAAGAATGGATTCCTTTTATCCAATTGAAAAAACCGGATTCGATGAAGTAAAGCATGCAATGCCTTTGGTCCATCATTTTTCCAATATTGGACCAGGCACTCTCAATGAGATTCTTTTTGCATCAGATTTACCTGATGAAGTGCGGTATGGGATTACACACCTGGCAGAGCTGACGGAAAAGGAGTTGCATGAGTCCCAATACGTTACACCTAGCTTCTTTCATGGAATGAGGTATTTTATCAAGTACAGAATTTTACCATTCATCACAGAAGCTGATGGACATTTGCATGAATTTTTCGACTACTGGATACTCAATCCCGATTTCTTCACTGATACACAAAATGAAGTACCCTTCTCAATAATGAAACCTGTTTTGTCTGCTGATACAGAAATTGCTGCTACTCTCCTTGGGAAAAATAAAAGTCGTGACTACAGAATGTTTGTTGATCGCTGTTTTAAAATTACATGGAATTCGGAAACAGATGAATTGACCTTGACGGAAATGACATTGACAATTCCAAATTCATCTCCGAAAAAATTTGAATTCACATTCGATAAGTCATTTTGGAATACAACGATGTGCTCTTATATCAACCAAGAGGAAGACCATGAGACTCTGGATTTGCAACAAGTCTGTGATATTATTGATGCTGTTTTTGAGATAAATGGAGTAGAAATGCAGAATACCTCAGTTCTAATCTTAGCTGATCTACCAGAACCAAATCGTCAGGAATGTATCGATATAGTGAGATGTGCAAATGCTTATGCAAATGATTACAGTAAATGGTACGAATATGAAGGCAAGAAGGTGACTTTGAGAGGACTCGCAACTTTGTTTGAAGACAAACTTATCTGTGATGAGCTTCTAGGTTTTTACACAGGAATCGTCAATGGTAGAAACAGACGCTTGATACAAGCAAATGAGGATTCACCTAAGATCTTCATTGTCGATTCATTTTTCTTTGATCAACGTTTAGGTATTGGGGAACCTACAATGTTTACAGAAAATTTTCTTCGCTTTCCTGAGAATGAGGTTATATTTCTACCACAGAATATAACGTACTTTCAACAGAATAGACAGACCAAAACTATTGCCAAATGGATACAAGCTTTACATCCAGATCGAGAGACGTCGTCATTACTCTAGTTGAGGCCTTTAGCAAGCACCTTCTAGACGGTGTCATCTTCCAAGTGAATATTACAGGCTATCATTATTTTACGGTTTTCCTAGATGCTCAGAAGAAACAGATCGTCACGTACGACTCTTTATCTTCAAATTTTCTTCAAGATATGCATAAAGATCAAACTATTCCAAAAACCCCAATCGTTTTTGATGAAATCAAGGGAAAGACGTTGGATCAGCTGGAGGTTGGATTGATTACCTCACTGTGCACACAGTTGGGTGTCAAGACGGATCGAAATCTGACAACAATGCTCAACTCTCTTATGAGGCCATTAGTAAGTCAACAGGTGCTGTGTGTGCTTCAAGAAGAAAACGAGAGGACTGTCGATGATAGAAAAATCAACTTGCAGGAATGGGAGTTGATCTTATCATCGAAATTGCCTCAACAAGGATCTGGTAATAATTGCGCATTATATACAGCTGCAGTTTGTGATATTTTATCAACAGAAGGGTCTATTGATGCCATAAAAGACCGTGTCAGTAAGCTTGAAATTGATGGTAGACTAAAGATGGCATCAATCTGTTGCATTGAATATGGAATTGAAAAAAATCAACCTGACAAAACTGTTGGAATGGAAATTGATGATCGCTGGGAATATTATGATGAGTATGGAAATGCCGGGGGAATTTAGCATTGGAAATAAACTTTTGACTCGTTTTGACCTGGCTACATTTTGACTTTCGAAGCTTGACATGTTATCAATAGCAACTTGGTGCTACCAGCACGCTCTCAATCTAGAGTCTAAAGTAACCATTTTGTACTAATCTTTTCATGTAGTAGCATAAAATAAATATATCTGAGCACTAGGTGTATTCTTGTTCCATATAGTTTCCTCAAATGTAGTGAGCTGACCACGGAACAGAACTTATTCCTTTGATGAAGATACTTTTCTTTTGCTCTCTGTTGTTCGGCTCGCAGATGTTTGGCGATGAATGGAATGACTATTTCCTACAAAATTAGCTAAACTTCTCCAGACCCGGAGTCAAAGATTCCAAATTCAGATTCAATCCACGTGGCTTGTGTTAGGCCTTTTATTGACACCTTTTTTACCTTGAAGGCCTAGAAACGGTATCTTCAAAATTCGGAAGGCATTGGAAACACAAAAAAGAAAATTCTTCTTCTCACAATTTCAAAAAACACAAAACTCAAACGTAATCAATCAACATGAAGCTTATCCTTGCATCCCTTATCGCATCTGCTGCTGCTTTCGCTCCTTCCCAGGTAGCAAAGTCCTCCACTGCTCTTAACGCTTTCGAGTCTGAGCTTGGAGTACAGCCACCACTTGGATTCTTTGATCCTCTTGGACTTCTTGATGATGCTGACCAAGAACGTTTCGACCGCCTTCGTTACGTTGAGGTAAAGCACGGACGTATTGCTCAGCTTGCATTCCTTGGAAACATCATCACCCGTGCTGGAGTTCACCTTCCAGGAGACATTGACTACTCTGGAACCTCCTTCGACTCTATCCCAGATGGATGGGCAGCAGTTAACGCTATCCCACAAGCTGGACTTCTTCAGATTGTAGCTTTCGTTGGATTCCTTGAGCTCTTCGTAATGAAGGACATCACTGGAGGAGAGTTCCCAGGAGACTTCCGTAATGGAGCTCTTGACTTTGGATGGGACTCCTTCGATGAGGAGACCAAGCTTTCCAAGAGAGGAATTGAGTTGAACAACGGACGTGCTGCTATGATGGGAATCCTTGGACTTATGGTTCATGAGCAACTTGGAGGATCCATCCCAATTGTTGGAGAGATGTAAATTGATCCTTTATTCCATTGAGTGTAGCCAATCTACACAAAATTACATATTATATGATTTGGATATGACCGGCCGAAATCTGCAGCGCTTCGTTACACTTTACCAAGAAGCGTGCCTTAAGAGAAGAAAACAAATTTGCTATTAGTTTTACTCGTTAATTTTTAAGACAATATTTTGCTTTAATCTTTCTTTCTATATATGGAGTCTACTTTACCTACGTACGTGAAGTCTTCATAGGAGATGATCAATCTATAAGGAAGACTGTCCCTCAAATGGAACAAAAATGGACTTAGTTTAAATACAAAATTCCTCCTCCTTAGCTACTTATATAAACTCGGGTAATGGGCTCTTCTCTTTACAAAACAATATTTAGGCCATGTGAATTATCCAGTGACTGCATACATTCTTCATTGCAAATCAATTTTGCCAAAATGATTTCCACTTCTTCCTTCCATAGCATATAACCTTCATCACTCAAATGAAGTGTATCTTCATTAAAGAATTTTTTATCGGCTATGGCACCTCCACCTACAACTGAAAGAACTTTAGTTGCTTCCTCGCAAAACATGGTAAGGCAATTCAAAAATATAATGGAATGGCCATCCTCTACACTGTCTGTATGTTCTAAAGAATGTGCATGATCTTTGTGTTCATCGGCTACTGTAGCACACAGCTTGGTGATTGCAGCATTTAATTGTTCTGATAATTGAAAGTAACCTTTTCTAGCTTCAATCTCATCACTTCCCATCCAGGGCTCCACTTTGGGTCCAAGAAAAATTAAATGAGGTTGAGAATGACAATCAGGTGTCGACGATTCTTTTGGATGAAAAATAGCCTTTACAGCTTTTTGAAAGGATTCCATAATGAGATGGATAGGAATTTTGTTGGAGACATCATTTTCTCCACAGCAAGCAATGTATATCGTAGCGTCAAAATTATTCTCGTCTCCCGATATAGACTCTTGGATTCCACGGATTTGAGTTGGAAGATTTTTCATGGTGGATCCTCCAACAGCGTTTTGGAAAATAGTCACTGTCAATTCATGATGTGATAGATTTGGTAAGGACAGACTTGGCAGCAGATGTTCAGGCCATCTAGCAATATCAGAGTCTCCAATGAAAGCAAGGGCAACACGAAGCATTTTCTCAGAGATATGTTGTGCTGTTCTTAGTCGCTCGTATATAGGTGAGTGAAGAGTGAAGAACTCTACTTTTGGAAGAATCAAGAAATGTTTCGTCGACGCAGCTTGTAGACTACTGCACAGAAGCGAATAGTCCCTAAGGAAAAAGCAGCTTTGATGATATGTACTCCTTTATATTCACCTACAATTCAATGCATGAAATACAAACGGGAGAGTATTCCCTTTCCTATTCAGATTGATTGGATGATGATGACAGAAGAAATCATATCCACAAAAATCAGTGGTTTGTCCTCGTCCTTTCCACGTTTGCCAATGTCGTGATTCAGTCTAAATTGGTTCAATCACTTCGAAAATGAAAAACGATATGGAAAAGTACTTTCTTTTTTTATATCTTTATCCTTCACTCTTTATTACATTGAATATATTCATCAACTTTTTAAAATAAACAAAAATTTAACTGTAAATCTTTAGTTACCGAGCAATGCATCTTCCTTATTGCTCTTCTTTCTCTTGAACAAACGTGAGAAACTGAGTCTCTTTTTCATTTTCTTGGATTTCGACTTTTTGGAAGTTTTGTTGTCTCTTTCTTGAGCCATCGACATAGCCTTCTTCATTGCAATTCTACTCTTCAAGTACGAAATGTAAAACAAGAGCATGACAAATACAGTTGCAAATGCAGCAATGATCAAGGATGCCTTTAATGATCCATGGTATTTCATATGGATGATTCCATTGGAACGAATTGGAGTAACTTTGATTCCTTGAATCCAGTTGCATGCATTCTCATTGATGTTATCATATCCCAAATGGTAATGAAGTTGAGTCTCACATTTTCCTGCAACGTCATATGTATTGCCACATACACTGGATAGATTCGCTTCACCATCTTGATTGTAATAGTTGTCAGAAGATGATTCCTTACATGACATACAATCTTTATTCACAATTGAAACGGATCCGTAAGGAATAGTATCTCCTCCTGTGATGGAATTGTAAGTGTACTGTCCTCCATCACTATCTGCAAAGGTAGTACATGTATCATCTGTAAACATTCCCATGTGAATTTCTCCTCCATTGCTTGCACAATATGGACCAATGTAGTACTGTACAGCTTCTTCTTCCAATTGGCGACGTCCCTCGCCATACGCATTACAAGCTCCATATTCTTGCAAGAACTGCATTCCGTACTCATCTCCAGCTTCCATATTAATACAATCATTTGCACTAGCATTGTAAAAGCATTGAAATTCACAAGACTGGTTACCATCATCTTGAGCTTCTTCTTCTCCATCTTCTTCTTGTGCTTCATTTTGTGCCTCCTCGAGATTTCTTTCATTGTTGCATCCACAGCTTTCAGCAAGAGCATCACACTTTTCCTCTGTAACTGCAATCTGAGTTTCAACATATGCTTGTACAAAGGTATCCATGTCAACTACGTAGTCACCATAAGAAGCAGAACATCCAACTGCTCTCTTGCCCACACAATACTTGGTAGGACAGAGACGAAACAGTACATATCTCTGGGTATCAATACGAACCTCGTTGTCATCATCAGCATTCGTATTCCACTGTGCAACATGATGACAGCCAATGAATTTCATAGAGTAGTCTTCCATCCATGTAGTGTCATAGCTCTGATTTTCTCCATCGCCGTTTTCAAGTTGACGAGCATGTTTCATCATGCGTAATCCTGTTGGAGAATTCAAAGGGATGCTTCCCATTGCTGCACTGACTCCTTTTGCCGCAGCGAGAAATAGTGCAAGTGGTAATTTCAAATTCATGTCTATCTATGTTGTGTATCTTTATTAATAACATAGAAGTATGTTTGCATCAAGATAAGGAATAACGAGGGCTTGTTAAGAAGAGATGTGCTTTGAAAACATGTTTTTTTGGCGACGGTGCTCATTCGTGTAAGATTTAGTCGTCCAAATGTTAATATACTGAGAACTATACGTACGTAGAGTTTAGAGCTGGTATTTTTCTTTATCTTTAGTATCTTTGGTATGTTTTATGATTCCCATTCCTTCATTTCATTCATTTCTAAAAGATAAATTGCCTTCGTACACGAATATCACTCTTCCAAAACTGACTTCTCATGGCACCATTATTACTCTCCCCCATACTCACTGAATTCCCATTCAATGGAAGTCGAAGATCAGTCACCCATTTTCCATTCCTCGATAAACTCTCATCTACCCAACTAACTTGTACACAACTCATTGGATCCACTCTCACTTTGACATTACTCCTTCCTTCATACAATCTAATATCCCAATTATACAATATTTTCGCATCTAATAGACTAATCTCTGGTTGAATAGTGTGTCTATGATCCAAAGCATGCATCACACTCAATGTAGGATTGTTAAAGTTCAAATCTAATATAGAGGCTGTACGACCTGATGCAGATTTTGCAACTACGGTACATCGTGAATCATTTTCATCTAAAAAGGAATAGGTTGGTGTGATTGTCAATGAGGATGGTAGTGAAAATGGTAATGGTGATAGGTATCCCGATGAAGATGGCATAGTCCATGATGGTGGGAAATTAAGTGTGTACTGTCCACGAATATGTGAGAGTGTTCGTTTTCCTTTGGATAGAATCATTTGTGCAAGGACTGAACATCCTGCTGCAATTTTAGGTCTTGGTGTGGCTGTTGATTGTGATTCTTCAGTACTATTTTCTTCTGAATTGGTGGGTGTAATGGAAGTAGATGATGACGATGTTCCAAGTCGTACTGAAAGAGCAGTTGCCTTTTGTTTGACATTATAGGATGCGCCTACGTCCATGTCTACATTTAATTTCGATGAGGAAAGTCTCATATCTCCTTCAATGAAATTTGGTGCATCGTGCAAGTCATGATAGTTGTAAGATGCAGTAAGAGATGTCGACCTTAAAAATGGTAAATAATTTGGTAATGGAGGACGAACTGATCTGATTCCATAAAGCATAGTCGGTGACAATGAAGGAATATTAAAAACGTTTGAAAAAAGAGAAGTTGACTGCTGCTTTTGCCTTTGGAAGCTGAGTGGTAATTTTCTGTACCACCGTTTTCTCGAAGTGGGAGAGATGGCATTAAGTGTCTCTTGATCTCCACTTTCGTCATCGTCAATTACATTTTGATTCTCTTGAAATTGACGTTGAGATCTGCTTTCCGTCTCTGTCATCTTTGCACGCGAACGTTGAATGTTGGCTTGATGATGCGTTTGTTTTTCATAGGGATCTTTCAGAGTGACAGTTAAAATTGGGCCTTGAATCTGGAAACGACCTGCATCGCAGCAGACTAGATATGCTACTGCAATGAAAAGATACTGGAGCCTCATTTTTATGTATTAGATCTTTGAGTTTGAGATTGTATGTATGGCTAAGTGATTTGGAGGAAGGTATTGGATGTTGATGCAAATCTTTTTGTTTATGATGTTGTGTCAAGTGATTTTTACGTTGAGTGTCAACCCTTCATTGACATGAAAGATTTTTTGGGGTGAAAGGTGATCTCTGTGGTCTCTCTCCCCCCTCTTGATTCTTGATTGTCTTCTCGGCATTGTTGCATTTTTTCATTTTTGGAAAAAGTCGAAAATGGAAGATAGTAAAAGATTGAAGAAGAAATTTAGGATCCCATGTTTCTATTTTATTGCTCTATATTATATATACAATTTTGAATTCAATACTTTTGTCATGCGTAATGATGTTGGAAAATAATTACAGCATACAAATTAGCCAAGCCAAATTGATACACTTGCTTGATCTCCTGCCACATATGGATTACTACTGTAATTGATGCTGTTGACCTTGATGTACAAAGTCTTGCCATTTTCGAAATTATGGTAAGTGTATGTTTGACCTCCGGACAAAGCTGATAACTTATGACTAGACATTGACTTTCCACTTTGCATATTCACCACCACTTTGTTGCGATCATGCGTTACACCACTATTAACTTGCTTCGCACGGTTGAACCAAATAAACAAATGTGCCGAAGTTGAACGCACAGATAATACAAGCTTTCCACCACTGATTCTGCGGTTTTTGCGGACATCAGCTAAAGGCACAACTTTAAAAGTTTGAGTGGAGGTGGTAGCGCGAACAAGCTGGTTATCATTTGGGTACCAGTTGAAATACCACAATTTTGCACCATTGAAGCACATCTTGTTACCTTCCTTATCCCACACTGCCTTGTTTGACATATAATCAGTTCCATCGCCATAGCTGTTAGTTAGAGTTGCTGAATGCTGGAAGCCCATGTTGTGTCCAACTTCGTGGACTTGCACAATAGGAAAGGCTTGAGAGTTGGCTTGAACCCATGTTGTTCTACCACCAATTTCTCCCCAGGCTTGTCCGCCTCTGAAATTGACACAATTATCATTAGGCAGCACGAACATGTAATGATCAATTGTTGCTGTCCCATAAGCTGCCATGGCCTTACTATGATATTTCGCGTAGTTCGAAAGTTTCACGTAGTTATAGCTACAGACATTAGCTGGGGGTGGAATAGTTAAGACACCATGTACAGCTCCTTTCACTTGTGAGGGGTTGATTTTCAATTGATTTCCTGAGCAGTTTTTGTAGATATTTCTCTATTGGAAATATATTTAGAGAATCCGCGTTAGAGAATGACTGTTTGCTGGGAAGAAAACATAAGTATTCTTTGGCTTTACTTACCAAGTTGCGGTTGTTCTTTCCAAATGTATCAACTGCAATTTGATATGCACTTTGAGGAACTCCAACTGCTATGATCAAGAGTCTCATGGTTCCTTTGCTTGGAAGTGAAACTAGTTTTCTTCTTCTATCGTTTCCAGTAAATGTAATAGTAATTTGAGAAACTGTGCCTTCGTTGAAATGGACCTCGTCGTGCAAGTTTACAAGCTCCTCTGGAAAACGAATTTGAACATCGCCATTGTCAAGATTTACCTCTTGAAAGAAGGAAGCAGTCTCTCCAACCAAACTGTACATAGTACCACCAAACGTATCTTCTTCATAATCTTCCTCACAGAGAAGAGATTGTGGGAGTTCGTCTTGTTCAGGTAGTGAAACACCATCATTCTCGAATACAACACATTCAATAAATTTTGAATTTTCTGTTTCTATATAGCGTGGAAGTTAGCTTTTATCATGTCAAGCTCTGCTGCATATACATATATATGACATATTTAGTTCTTACCAAGTGCTCTTGTAGTGTCGCTCTCTATCTTCTTGTTTGGTGAGGCTCGAAGTCCAGCACCTTCTGTCTTGAGAAGATACGTCAAAGAGATCAGTGCAGATAAAGTAGAAAGAATAGATAGCTTCATAGTTCAAAGTCGAATGTAAATATGCTCAAAGAGATTTTATGAGATGTGGAGATGCATGTTATGTTTGCTGACGAATGGTGAAAATAAGGCGGCAGCATACTCCGATTTATAGCAAGAGTGAATGAACCAACATAGATCCGATAAAAAAGTATAGAATCCTCAAGATACGACTTGTGGCTCTTGAGAAGTGGATGAGACGCAATCTTGTACTTTATTCGTAGTAACATATGCAACGGTATTTGTGACAGTCTTGGGACCTGACTGAAGATGCCAATGGAGTCTTGTAAAGGCAACGTATGTGTTTGCCACATCACACGGAGTTTTTTGAACAGGAAACTGTTGTTGAAGAAGAAAGCTCAAATAGCTGTTGCTATCTAAATTGCCGACTGATAATGTATCATAGCTGAAGTTGCTAAGCGCACCTTAAGATATTTTTCATAGTAGCATTACGAGATTGTAAAAGAGCTACTAGCAAGAAGCTTTGGTGTACTACCTTACATGTATTCTCTCGACCGTGTCGAAAAGTCTACCAATACTCTGTTGAATTTTCATATACTGCGTCTCGCTAGCTATAGATAGGTATATTCGTCCTATATATAAATTATAAAAAATATTTAGAAAGTGGTATTATAAGAATAACCAATCGGCCTAACATTCCACCATTCAAACATCTCAACAATAATCAACAATCCAACATTCCAAAAAGGGAAGCAAAAAGAGAATATTATTTGTGTAAGTATAAGATATGTCATCCTTGTCGAGTTAGTAGATTTGTCAGCGAAGAATAATGAGACATCAGCGTTTTGTTGCAACCTATCATTCTGTTCAATTGTTCTATTTCATTTAGCTGATGTGAAGATATTATAGTTTTGGAACTCCTGTCTTTCCATACCTAATACCAATTCGAGTTATTTTTACTAATATACACTTCCCTATTTACTTCAGAATGATTGCGTTTAAGAGACAGAAATTTCACCTGGTTTTGCTTCTCTTCTCGTCACTTTTCCAGTCTTCTAGCTCTTTTCTGCAAGCTATATCTTCTAATAGAAAGATTATATCTTTGAACAAACCGTTGACAGCACAAGTTAGTGACGATGATTTCGATCCTCTATTATCTCCGCATGCGTATCCAAATGGAACTGGGTCACCAGCAGCAAAGAAAGAAGAAAGTACAGATGATGATTGGTCACCTATGAAAATGAGTTCTGTGAAAGATGACTTTCAGGGAGCAGAAGCTGAAGAGTATGGTGTTTTGAAAGCTTCTTTTTCTTCAAAGTGGTCGGCAGTTAGTGGTACTTCATCAGCACACTCGGATGTACAAGAAATAGTAGAAGGCAAAGAAGAACCGGCTGAGTTTTTTGATCCATTACTTTCACCTCATGCATATCCGAAAGGAACAAAAGCCGGACCGATTGCTTCGTCTGAAAAGCAGTCAAAGAAACAACAAGTAGGAATCCTTTTGATCGACCATGGTTCCAAAAGAGCTACATCTAATGCTCGTCTAGATACTTTATGTGAAATGTATCAAAAGTCACCGAGTACTCCATCTCACTATACTATCAAAGCGGCACATATGGAAATCGCGGAACCATCTATCAAGCAACAAATTGAAGCTTTTTATCAAGAAGGTGTCACAAAGATAGTTTGTCATCCCTATTTCTTGAGTCCTGGTAGACATGTGCTGGAAGATATTCCAGAGCTGATTGAAGAAGCAGAAATATACATGAAGGAGAAATATGGAAAAAATAATGACACTTACAAAATGGAAGTAATCATGACTGAAGCTGTTGGAAGTAAACTTGATCTAATGATTGGTCTAATTGGACAAATGGTTACTGAAGTATTGGGTGAAGAAGACAAAGATCAATATTACGAAAGTGGCTTTGTTCCCAAAGACAAATCGGATCCGATGGCACTTGGTGGATTTTTTGGTGAAGTTCAGCGAATGTTGGACGAGCAACTTGACTAAATATTTTAACTCCACAGCTGTTTTGAACCAGTTCTTCAATCAAAAAATGCTCATAATAATTAACACTTATATAAATTTATTTTTTTTTCATTCTAATATGTAACAAACATTGTATCAATTTCCTGGACTGCCTTATAACATGAGAACATACATACCAATTGCGATAACTACTGTAACGATTCTTGAACCGGTGGAAGATATTGTTGCATCTGATGAGGATCCAACAGCTCTTACGAATGTTCCATCAGCATCGTCGTAACCATAATCATCGTCCTCCACGTAGTATTCATCAGTCGTAGGCTCCACTGGAGCATCGTTCGATGTCTCACTTGTATCTCCACCTGAACCAGGATTCAATGGATCTAGGCTGCCTCCAGATCCATTGCCTCCTTCGACTGGATCACTTTCAACATCTCCGCCAGAGCTTCCCTTTCCTTTAGAGCCGCCCTTGGAAGAACCTTTACTGCTGCCCTTTGACTTGCCCTTACCCTTCGATACCGGACAATCTACCTTGCCCTTACCCTTGCCCTTGCTGCCTTTCGTTGGTCCAGTTGATCCCTTGGTTGGTCCAGTTGACTTTCCTTTTGTGGGTCCCTGAAGGTATCTGCCCTCATACTTGCCCTTACCCTTGGTAGGTGATGAAGATCCTTTTCCTTTGCCTTTTCCTTTCGAGCTTGGAGCAGGAGTAGGTGGACAACTTGGTGGAGCAACAGCGCCCTCTAGATTATATGCAGTTCCAGCTGATACAGAGCCTGAGAAAGAGAGATATGAAATGAGCTTTCGACATCAAAGTGAAACTAGCACACATAAAAATTGCCTGAACTTACATTCAAAAGAAGACGAACCGCCACCGCCTTTACCCTTGCCCTTGCCCTTGCCCTTGCCCTTGCCCTTGCTATTACCCTTGCTCTTAGATGACTTGAGGTTTCTAACATATCCCTTGCTATTACCCTTGGACTTGGATGACTTGGATGACTTGGATGACTTGGATGACTTGCCTCCTTTTCCTTTACCACCCTTGGAGTCGGATCCTTTGCCTTTGCCTCCCTTGGAATCAGATCCTTTTCCTTTACCTCCCTTTCCTTTACCTTTGCCTTTGCAAGATTTACCTCCCTTGCCTTTGCCACCCTTGCCCTTTCCTGACTCAACACACAATTCTTCTCCTGACACAGTCATGGACACTTCGTATTGCACGTTTACTTCTCCTGGGACAACTCCGTTTTCATCAGCCTGTGGGCGCTCGCAGAAATTAAGTGACTTGGTATAGGTATGTTTGGTACATACTTCAGGTTCAATACTACCCGCAGGTAGAGACGGAACTAGATCTGTACTAAATGTAATATCTTGTCCATCTAGCATCAACTCAGTATTGTCTTGGTCAAGCACGATAGGACCATCCATTCGATTACAGATTTCAAAGGTATACTCAGCCTCGACATTGCATACCTCTTCAATGTCAGGAGGTTGAAGTACATTGTCATCAAAAAGTCCAATATTAGTCACAGAACCAATTTCCTCAAAAGGGATAAACACACCGGCAACACCTGGATCAGGGTTCGACAGACAGTCATAGCCTGTTAGGTCGAACTCGGATATAGAGGCATCATTTGGAAGATTCGGTTGGTAATAAGCAAATCCACTTTTAATGGTACAGCTCAGGGAGGTCTAAGAAATGTGGAAAAAGATGGGAAGAAAGAAAGTTCGGGAAAAAGTGTAGGGGAAAAAGAGTTAGTAAAAGTGAATAAAGTGCAATGAAGGAAATAAATGTATGGAGTAAGAATGTCAGTACTTACATCTACTACTCCATCGGCACATGTGCCTTGGACTGGACTTGGACCTCCATTGATAGGTAGAACGCTATCATCAGTTTCAATTGGCGCTACAATAGGTTCAGTAGTTGCTTTAGGTGACTTCGTTGCTTTAGGTGACTTCGTTTTCTTTGATGTGGAAGAAAAGTCTGCTCCATTGTCGGTAGGTGTATCTAGTGGAGGCTTACCAGTCGTGGTATCGGTATCGGTGGCAGTACCAGTATTACTACTAGTATCAACAATTGCTGCATTGTTTTTTCTAGCTTTTGGAGCTTTTGGTGTCTTTGGACTTTTTCCAGGGGAAGAATTGTCAGCTTCTCCGTCTCCATCTACAATTGCACCCAAATTATCAAGTCCATCGCCTCCACCATAACCATAACCATCACCATCATCATCAAGGTCTAAATCAGGAACTGGTGCAGGTACTGGAGCTGGTACTGGAGCAGGAACTGGCACTGGTACAGGAGCAGGTACTGGTGCTGGTACAGGAGCTGGTGCAGTAGGTTCTGAGTCCGATACTGGTGATGCAACAGGTGCGTCAGAATCCTCATCTGGAACGTTGCCATCAGAAGCACAAGATGCACAGCACTTCACAGCTACATCATCAACGCAATTATTTGAAATGCGAGTTGCTGCATTATTAGCAGTTAGCCATGAACAGTTTTTGTCAGCGGTGCCAGTTGAGGATCCAGAGTTACTGAATAAGAAAGAAACATCATCTACACAGCCATCAGCATCTGTACCAGAGCTTCCCTTTCCTTTAGAGCCGCCCTTGGAAGAACCTTTACTGCTGCCCTTTGACTTGCCCTTACCCTTCGATACCGGACAATCTACCTTGCCCTTACCCTTGCCCTTGCTGCCTTTCGTTGGTCCAGTTGATCCCTTGGTTGGTCCAGTTGACTTTCCTTTTGTGGGTCCCTGAAGGTATCTGCCCTCATACTTGCCCTTACCCTTGGTAGGTGATGAAGATCCTTTTCCTTTGCCTTTTCCTTTCGAGCTTGGAGCAGGAGTAGGTGGACAACTTGGTGGAGCAACAGCGCCCTCTAGATTATATGCAGTTCCAGCTGATACAGAGCCTGAGAAAGAGAGATATGAAATGAGCTTTCGACATCAAAGTGAAACTAGCACACATAAAAATTGCCTGAACTTACATTCAAAAGAAGACGAACCGCCACCGCCTTTACCCTTGCCCTTGCCCTTGCCCTTGCCCTTGCTATTACCCTTGCTCTTAGATGACTTGAGGTTTCTAACATATCCCTTGCTATTACCCTTGGACTTGGATGACTTGGATGACTTGGATGACTTGCCTCCTTTTCCTTTACCACCCTTGGAGTCGGATCCTTTGCCTTTGCCTCCCTTGGAATCAGATCCTTTTCCTTTACCTCCCTTTCCTTTACCTTTGCCTTTGCAAGATTTACCTCCCTTGCCTTTGCCACCCTTGCCCTTTCCTGACTCAACACACAATTCTTCTCCTGACACAGTCATGGACACTTCGTATTGCACGTTTACTTCTCCTGGGACAACTCCGTTTTCATCAGCCTGTGGGCGCTCGCAGAAATTAAGTGACTTGGTATAGGTATGTTTGGTACATACTTCAGGTTCAATACTACCCGCAGGTAGAGACGGAACTAGATCTGTACTAAATGTAATATCTTGTCCATCTAGCATCAACTCAGTATTGTCTTGGTCAAGCACGATAGGACCATCCATTCGATTACAGATTTCAAAGGTATACTCAGCCTCGACATTGCATACCTCTTCAATGTCAGGAGGTTGAAGTACATTGTCATCAAAAAGTCCAATATTAGTCACAGAACCAATTTCCTCAAAAGGGATAAACACACCGGCAACACCTGGATCAGGGTTCGACAGACAGTCATAGCCTGTTAGGTCGAACTCGGATATAGAGGCATCATTTGGAAGATTCGGTTGGTAATAAGCAAATCCACTTTTAATGGTACAGCTCAGGGAGGTCTAAGAAATGTGGAAAAAGATGGGAAGAAAGAAAGTTCGGGAAAAAGTGTAGGGGAAAAAGAGTTAGTAAAAGTGAATAAAGTGCAATGAAGGAAATAAATGTATGGAGTAAGAATGTCAGTACTTACATCTACTACTCCATCGGCACATGTGCCTTGGACTGGACTTGGACCTCCATTGATGGGCACAACTGCATCGTCTCCGGCTGGCACATCATCATCGGCGGTAATAGCATCATCGTTTGAGTAATACTGATCATCTTCTACAATTGCTTCATTTACTGGGTCTTTTACTTTTTCAGGAGCACCCTTTGATGATTTAGAACTCTTTAAAGTTCTTCCAGATACTTCTGCTGCCTGTTTGAGCAACAGAAGTAGGATAGATTGTTTCAAGTACTTCATTATTTGAAGCAAAAGTGTTTTTATGAGCACTTCTCGAGAAGGAGAATGTGGAACCCATGTTGACACGAGAAGCCTTTTGATCGGATAAAAGGATTCCCGATTTCTTCTTCTATTCAAATTTGTAGAGTGCCAATGTTTACTTTGGAATTTAGAGTGGAAGGAACTGGAAGCTTTCACATATCTTGTGTCAATACTGCGACGAGATTTTCTTCTTTGGAAATTTGACCAGTAGAGAGCTTCTCATTTTTCTAAATACCGGGAAATTACTTAAGCCCCTTGAAGTAATCATGATCCCGTAAAACTAAACGACTCGATTCGTGAGCTCTCTCCAATTTGTGAGTACAAATCAAGAATCAAGAACCAAGAACCATCTCTCAGTTCTTTACTTAGAAGACCACTAACATCCGATGCAAACCGAGTAGACACTGTTGAGTTTGACTTGGAAAAGGTGCGCCATGATGGTGACACATGAGAACAGTGGAGACTAAATATTTAGATTCTGCAACAACTTTGTTACAGAGTAGCAGTAGAGGTTGCTTCAACAGCTTCCTCGCTGATGAATTCTATTTGTCAAAGAAAGTTCTATTCAATTGTTTGTTGAATTCATTCATAAATGAAATACTTGAAGTGATGACTTGATAGCGTGACAGCTCATGGATAGATGCATGAAATATGTCAATTGATTGTTTCTCTTTTGCTCGTATGTCACAAATTGCATTTGATTCTCATCATGTGCAGATTAAATGTGTTCTGCGTGTATCCCACACTTCAATAGATTGCATACACATATCATTCCCAAAATTATTACCAGTAGTATGCTCGTCGTCTACTCTAGAGGATGCTGAACGTTGATGTTTACCAAATGATGTGAGAAGTCAGTCCATTTAGAAAATGTAGAGAATGCTTCATCCTATTCGTGCATGGAAACAATTCCAATCAAATGAAAACATCTTTTCAGAATGATTTCAGAAGCAAAATTACGAATGATTCGTGCTTGAGAAGTGTACTTATACTCAAGAAGTGACAGTAGTGTAGTATTATTATCTTATCGTTACCTACTTTCATTCCTGTTAGAATATTTATATATTTTATATAAAGACATGTATTTGATTGCCCATTCCGTTCGGGATGAATACCTCTTCATTAAACCATGATGAAAGCATACAAAAGGATGAGAGCAATTGAGTTTCTGATTGACTTCTTATCAGTTCCTGAAAGCGCATTGCGATCAGATGTAGATGATGTCATATGGATAGATGAAATGGATGCATTAGCTCCGTATGTGAAGGAGCTACGTCTGTAAGTGTAACCTTTGAATTGAAAAACGATGTTAGAAAAAGCATAAATATTATAATCATAAAAGAAGCAAAACATGTAGAATACTTACATTGGGATACATATATTGCTGACTGGTTGCCATGGATTGCAGATCCTCCGCTTGAACTGCCAGAGCTTTTGGTAGATTTTGAACCAGAACCATGTGAAATAATAGCAGCAGCTTCAGTTCCCTTTGCCTTTGATGATTTGCTTGACTTGCGAATAGCATAGCTTGTATCGGAGCCCTTGGAAATTATCACAGATGCTTCAGTTCCCTTCGCCTTTGATAATTTGGTTGATTTGCGAATCGCATAGCTTGTATCGGAGCCCTTGGAAATGATCACAGATGCTTCAGTTCCCTTCGCCTTTGATGATTTGGTTGAATTCTTGGAGTCCTTGGAATTCTTGGAGTCCTTCGAATTCTTGGACTTATTTCCGTTCTTTGACTTGTTGTCCTTTTTCTTGATCACTACGCCTAACATTCTAGTATCTGAACCCTTGGAGATAACAACAGCTTCAGTTCCCTTTGCATTAGATGACTTGCTGGATTTGCGAACTGCAGATACAGTTTCAGTTCCCTTTGCATTAGATGACTTGCTGGATTTGCGAACTGCAGATACAGTTTCAGTGCCCTTTGCATTGGATGACTTGCTGGATTTGCGAATTGCAGAGGTTGTATCAGAGCCCTTGGAGATAACAACAGCTTCAGTTCCCTTTGCATTAGATGACTTGCTGGATTTGCGAACTGCAGATACAGTTTCAGTGCCCTTTGCATTGGATGACTTGCTGGATTTGCGAATTGCAGAGGTTGTATCAGAGCCCTTGGAGATAACAACAGCTTCAGTTCCCTTTGCATTGGATGACTTGCTGGATTTGCGAATTGCAGAAGTTGTATCAGAGCCCTTGGAGATAACAACAGCTTCAGTTCCCTTTGCATTAGATGACTTGCTGGATTTGCGAACTGCAGATACAGTTTCTGTGCCCTTTGCATTAGATGATTTACTCGATTTGCGTACAGCAGATACAGTTTCTGTGCCCTTTGCATTAGATGACTTGCTGGATTTGCGAACTGCAGAGGTTGTATCAGAGCCCTTGGAGATAACAACAGCTTCTGTGCCCTTTGCCTTTGAAGATTTACTAGACTTTCTAGAACTATCCTTATCACCAACAATAGGAGAATCATCAATGTACGTGTCCATTTGTCCTTGAACATTAATCGAAGTGGAAATATTTTTCCATGAAGTTTTCGCTTCTTCATCGCAGAAATCAATGCTCTCCTCAACTTTCACAGTTCTACATTCCTCAGGAGCAAATGGTGCATCGAAAAGACCAACTGGAGTGACATCATTTCTATTGACCTTGATTTGTGTAGAGATCTCATTAAGGAATAGATGATAGGTATCATCGAGATTGCAAATTTTGAAAGTGTAGATTGCAGTACTTTCGCCTATACAGTCGTCACTATTCTCAGGTAACACAACGAAAGGAGTTTCTTTTCCATTTTCAATAGAATTTAGGCAATCATAGCCATCTAATGGACCGCCCTTAATCCTACACTCAATCTTTACCTGAAAAAGGGGTGAGACCAACATATAATCAGCATTCAGCTCGAAAGGAAAAAAGAAAACTTACCATAGTATCAGATGAATAACAATACAGTGGATTATCAAAATTCCATTCAAATTCTTCGACAATCGCAGAACCTTCAGAACCAACATCTGAGCTATCTTCAATACTGCTTTCAGTACCAGTAGAAGAGTCAGCACTTCCAGCATCTGGCTGTTGCCCAGCATCACTACTAGAACCTTGTTTCGATGACTTCGCAGCCTTTGCAGATTTGGATTTTCCTGAATGCTCAGAACCAGCCTGTTGACCCTCATTATCGTCACTTCCAATGCTACTCTCGGTAGAAGAGTCAGCACTTCCAGTATCTGGCTGTTGTCCAGCATCACTTCCAGTACTTGTCTCCGATTCACTATCAGTAGACGATCCAGCACTTCCAGTATCTGGCTGTTGTCCAGCATCTCCGTCAGAGCTATGCTTTGATGACTTGGAAGCCTTTGTAGATTTGGAATTTTCATCAGTACTATCAGCAGAGGTAGAAGTAGAAGTAGAAGTAGAAGTAGAAGTAGAAGTAGAACCATCTGGCACTGTTCCTTCATCACTATCGCTATCAGTAGAGGTAGAAGTAGAGTCGCCTGATCCGCTATCAGTAGAGGTAGAAGTAGAAGCAGAGCCATCTGGTACTGTTCCTTCATCACTATCGCTATCAGTAGAGTCAGTACTATCGCTATCAGTAGAGGTAGAAGTAGAAGTAGAAGTAGAACTATCTGGCACTGTTCCTTCATCACTATCGCTATCAGTAGAGGTAGAAGTAGAAGTAGAGGTAGAAGTAGAGTCGCCTGATCTACTTGAGCTTCCATCATCTGGCACTGTTCCTTCATCTCCGTTAGAGCTATGCTTCGATGATTTGGAAGCCTTCGTAGATTTGGATTTTCCAGAATGATCAGATCCAGTCTGCTGACCTTCATCATCAGTACTATCAGTAGAGGTAGAAGTAGAAGTAGAGTCGCTTGATCCACTTGAGCTTCCGTCATCTGGCACTGTTCCTTCATCACTATCGCTATCAGTAGAGGTAGAAGTAGAGTCGCCTGATCCGCTATCAGTAGAGGTAGAAGTAGAAGTAGAGCCATCTGGTACCGTTCCTTCATCACTATCGCTATCAGTAGAGGTAGAAGTAGAGTCGCCTGATCCACTTGAGCTTCCATCATCTGGCACTGTTCCTTCATCTCCGTCAGAGCTATGCTTCGATGATTTGAAAGCCTTCGTAGATTTGGATTTTCCAGAATGATCAGATCCAGTCTGCTGACCTTCATCATCAGTACTATCAGTAGAGGTAGAAGTAGAAGTAGAGCCACTTGATCCACTTGAGCTTCCGTCATCTGGCACTGTTCCTTCATCACTATCGCTATCAGTAGAGGTAGAAGTAGAGTCGCCTGATCCGCTATCAGTAGAGGTAGAAGTAGAAGCAGAGCCATCTGGTACTGTTCCTTCATCACTATCGCTATCAGTAGAGGTAGAAGTAGAGTCGCCTGATCCACTTGAGCTTCCATCATCTGGCACTGTTCCTTCATCTCCGTCAGAGCTATGCTTCGATGATTTGGAAGCCTTCGTAGATTTGGATTTTCCAGAATGATCAGATCCAGTCTGCTGACCTTCATCATCAGTACTATCAGTAGAGGTAGAAGTAGAAGTAGAAGTAGAGTCGCTTGATCCACTTGAGCTTCCGTCATCTGGCACTGTTCCTTCATCACTATCGCTATCAGTAGAGGTAGAAGTAGAGTCGCCTGATCCACTTGAGCTTCCATCATCTGGCACTGTTCCTTCATCTCCGTCAGAGCTATGCTTCGATGATTTGGAAGCCTTCGTAGATTTGGATTTTCCAGAATGATCAGATCCAGTCTGCTGACCTTCATCATCAGTACTATCAGTAGAGGTAGAAGTAGAGTCGCTTGATCCACTTGAGCTTCCGTCATCTGGCACTGTTCCTTCATCACTATCGCTATCAGTAGAGGTAGAAGTAGAGTCGCCTGATCCACTTGAGCTTCCATCATCTGGCACTGTTCCTTCATCTCCGTCAGAGCTATGCTTCGATGATTTGGAAGCCTTCGTAGATTTGGATTTTCCAGAATGATCAGATCCAGTCTGCTGACCTTCATCATCAGTACTATCAGTAGAGGTAGAAGTAGAGTCGCTTGATCCACTTGAGCTTCCGTCATCTGGCACTGTTCCTTCATCACTATCGCTATCAGTAGAGGTAGAAGTAGAGTCGCCTGATCCACTTGAGCTTCCATCATCTGGCACTGTTCCTTCATCTCCGTCAGAGCTATGCTTCGATGATTTGGAAGCCTTCGTAGATTTGGATTTTCCAGAATGATCAGATCCAGTCTGCTGACCTTCATCATCAGTACTATCAGTAGAGGTAGAAGTAGAAGTAGAGTCGCTTGATCCACTTGAGCTTCCGTCATCTGGCACTGTTCCTTCATCACTATCGCTATCAGTAGAGGTAGAAGTAGAGTCGCCTGATCCGCTATCAGTAGAGGTAGAAGTAGAAGCAGAGCCATCTGGTACTGTTCCTTCATCACTATCGCTATCAGTAGAGTCAGCACTATCGCTATCAGTAGAAGTAGAAGTAGAGGTAGAAGTGGAACCATCTGGTACCGTCCCTTCATCACTATCGGTACCAGAGTCTTCCGAGCTACTAGAGCCTTCATCACTTGAAACTATTCCCTCATCGGAAGAAGTACCAGAGTCTTCCGAGCTACTAGAGCCTTCATCACTTGAAACTATTCCCTCATCGGAAGAAGTACCAGAGTCTTCAGAGCTAGATGCCGATCCAGAGCTACCGGAAACTGGCTGTTGTCCAGCATTACTATCAGAGCTCTGCTTTGTTGACTTGGAAGACTTTGTTGATTTGGATTGTTTACTAGAGCTTTCATCACCTGAAACTATTCCCTCATCAGAAGAAGTACCAGAGTCTCTAGAGCTAGATGCCGATCCCGAGGTACTAGAGCTTTCATCACCTGAAACTATTCCCTCATTAGACTGACTTCGATCAACTTGATAAGTGCTTCGCCTAAATGTATAACCTATTCTTGCTGTTAGATTCCAATGTAAAATAAAATAGTTTTCAGTGACTGTGGCTTACATTTGCATGTTCTCAAGTAACGCATAACATGATCATTTTCTCCCACTTCCAAATTTCTTTGTCCTTTGCCCACATAATAACCCTTCGCATTTGAGTACTTGCTTGACTTTCCTCGTTTGGATGCCTTATCAGATCTATTTCCTTTTCCTTTGCCACCCTTGGATGATTTATCAGATCTATTTCCTTTTCCTTTGTCACCCTTGGAGGATTTTCCAGAGCGACTTGTTTTTGAAGATTTATCACTCTTTCCACCTTTCCCACTCTTGGACTTGTTACTTTTACCACCTTTTCCTCTTGAACCTTTGCCTTTTTGAGATTTATTGCTCTTGTTTCCTGGTTTCACAGGTTGCACCAACGGTTCATCTTCTTCAAAGACTCCTTGCATCTTTAAAGAAAGGTTGACCTCGCGGGAACTGAAACTACCTGCTCCCTCAATGTCACATAGGTTCCACGTTTCCATCTTGTCGAAGACTTTACATTCTTCTGGCTCGATTGGAGCATCAAAGAAGAAAGATGGTGTGATGTCCTTCTTATCAAACCGAACATGTGCCTTCATTTCATCTAAAATGAAAGAAGAATCGTCTAAGTTACACATCTCAAAGGTAATCTTGACAGTGACTGGCTCAATAGAGCAACTGCCATCTTCCTTGAGTTCAGCAACAGCAAATGGTTTCTCTTCGCCGTTTTCCATGCTATTGATACAGCTTTTACCATCCAAAGGACCACCTACAATAACACATGAAATACGTGTCTATTACATTTAAAATATGGGTTAGTTTCGGAATAAATCTAGTAATGAAGACTCATAGCAAGATATCTATTCCCGTCGCTCAGTATACCGAACTACTCGTGTCAACCTTCACATCACATTTTCCCTTCAAATTATTTCAAACTCTACTCACTTCTGTGTTACAATCACATGTATTTGGATTTGGGAAGTCCCATTGTGCGTATGCACTCAGGGACTGATATAGAAGTAATGATATCGCTTTGAAAGATCTCATCTAAGAGGGGTTCTTTGTTTTATGAAAAGATTTCTTTTGGATGAAGCCTCTAAGATAGCCATCCCTTCCATTCCTATTGATTCCTCATCCATCCTTCTTTCGGAAGCCTTGATTCAATCAAACATGTGAAGCATGATCTCAGCTATTTCTCTATGAATTTCACGTGATGTTGAGTTATGACAGCTGTCAAAATTTGAAGAAAGGTCGAAAAGTCCGAAGTTGATCTTGCAAAGCCGAAAAGGGATTGAAATTGATGAGAATCGTACATCAGATAGGGTTCGGATATCATCCGCATGCATTCATTCTTCAAGAGTGGCACCTTCCTCTACATTTACTTAAGCCCCTTTGATGTTAGACTTCGCATGATCAGAATGGTGGTGCTCGTATTCAGATATTTGCTTCCTCTTCAGCAGCTGCTTTTCTGTAAACCTCCCTTCTTGCAACGGATAGGAAATAGATCTTTGGCAGCAACTTGAACACAATAGCAATTGCTTTTTGAAAATAATTCCAGTGATATGCGAGCCTTGCAAACTGAGAGACGAAGGCGAATGCAAAAATTCCTCTGATCCCCTTTCAACTTTTTATAAAATAAAAGCTGACTATATCGTTTGCAATTTTGGAATCAATTATAATTCGCCAGCTCCATGCTGGAAACTTGACTCAATAGTAGGATTGGTAACAATGAAACTGTAGCATCTCCTTATTGTTTCAATGTATATCATCGCATGTGTTGACATTCCTTGTTGATGTTTTCTCTCGGTTGCTAAAGTGCATTCGAAATGAAGATCTCTTTCATATCCACAATTGGAGAATTCAAATTAGCCGCAAAAATGAGTAGATATAGGATAGGTATCAGCAACCATTCTGCATATCTAGGTATCACGCTGTATCATCATCTGTAAAAGAAACATTGTGGACTTCAAATCATTATAGTGTCGCTCAAATTCACACATGTATATCTTGAAAAATGAAGCTTTGTAAACAACTGTTCTCAAATCGTAAATTTACAATGGAAATGTGAGTAGGCATTTTGATAAAGTCAAGAAGTAACTTTGAAGTAGAGACCGGCGAATGGGTTCTCCTTTTTGCACATGAATCTTGTGCACCTAATGAGTCCTGTAGAGCACCTTTCCCCGACACCATTGAAGAATTACTGTAGGAATTTGAGAGGAAAGATTGCGAAGCCTATTGAACGGGACTGCAGTCGTGCGCACTATGGATGTGATTGCAGCAGAATCCTTTTTATGAAAAAGATAGAAAGACGAAGAAAAGAGTAGAAGAAGAGTGACGATCTTTTAGATCTTCTTTTTCAAAACACGTATTGAATGCTAAATGAAAAGATACTGGCATCAGGTACATCAATAAGATAGTTCTAGCTTATTCATATCTACCTCTATCTGCAACTAAAGCTAAAGATGAAGTCACTCGGAACTCTTCTCGTTTCGGCTTTGATGAGTCAAGCATTGGCCTTCAGTAGCATCAAGCCGACCATCTCAAAAGCAACTCTTGACAGCAGCAGTCTTTTCTCGACACCTCAAAATGAATTTGAACCAGAAAGCTCTTCTACTTCATCTACTTCCTTATCTCGTAGATCTGCCTTATCAAAGTCTGCTCAGGCTCTCGCTACTTTACTTGTAGCAGATACAGTATCAAGCTCTCCAGCTTTTGCAGACATTTCATATCCCTTCACATCTCCCAAAACGATCCTCATCACAGGCAGTAACAGTGGCATAGGCTTCGATGCAGCTGAACGAATGGCAAAACAAGGCCATACCATAATTCTAGCATGTAGATCATTCTTCAAAGCCAATACAGCAGCTACACAAATATCAGAAAAATTAAACGACCCATCTTTAAAACTCATTCCCAAAGAATGTGATTTGGCAAATTTAAAAAGTGTCCAAAAGTTAATTGATGATTTGGTAGCGGATAATATCAAACTTGATGCACTTTGTTTGAATGCGGGTATTGCGAGAAATACTGCTGCAAAAGATGTTGCGAGGACGGAACAGGGGTTTGAATTGACCATTGGGACCAATCATCTTGGGCATTTTTATTTGACCAATCAAATTTTGAATAATTCACTTTTGAAAGATGGTGGAAATATTGTAGTGACTGCTTCGGGGTAAGTTGTTTCTATGTTTCTATATTGTATTATTATTTAGAATGAAATGTAAATGATACTCATTACTGTACATTTTAGAGTCCATGATCCTGATAGTCCAGGAGGTGCTCAAGGTTCAAAAGCAACATTGGGTTCATTGCAAGGATTGGAAAAAGCCGTTGCGGATGGAACTGGGCAATTTGATATGGTGGATGGCAATGAATTCGATCCAGATAAGTCATACAAAGATTCAAAATTGTGCAACGTATTTTTCATGAGAGAGCTACAAAAGCGTTTGGATGAATCAGGTAAAGGCATCAAGGCTGTGGCGTTCAATCCAGGTCTCATTGTTGGAACAGGATTGTTTAGAGATCAAAATCCTATCTTTACTCGTATCTTTGACTTTGCGGCTACTGACTTGCTAAAGGTTGGTGAGAATACCCATTGGGGAGGTGGTGCACTTGAATACTTGACTTTGGATTCCAATGCGATTGGAAAAGGTGGATTGTATTATACTAGCCCACCGGGTAGCAGTAAATATGGCGATGCAGCATTTGGCAATCAATTCACCATCACTGATGTTAGTAAAGAAGCTATGGATTCTGCAAAGGGTAAACGTCTCTGGGAATTGAGCGAAAAATTAGTTGGTTTGTAAAGTGAATTCTAGTAAATCTATAGCTTGGATTCAAAACATTAGCATGGATTTTGTTCTTGATGTTTTGACTTTTCGCATACTAGATTACACAAAAGACTATAAATATATGAATATAAATCTATTTACTCGTTATGACATCAAATACATGCTGAAGCCAATCATTATTATTATCAACTTGCTCCCAGTTGATAATACTTGTGCAGCACTTGTAGGTTGATCAATAGTTCCACCTGTTGGGGCTTGATTCGGAGGATTGAGTTTTTTGCCTTTCGTGTAGATATCCGTTTCTTCTCCTTCATACCCAACACACTGGTAACAACTAAAAATATTCCTAGGATCATACAATTCTTTAATCTCAAGAAGTCGCTCATAATGCTCACCCCATATGGATTCTCTCCAATTTGGTTCAAGCGATCCAACGTGATTTTTACTTGCACCAGTCACATTGTTGGGAAGTTTCTCGAGCAGTTTTTCATAGCCAATTTGATTGGCTGTTAGCAAGAAGGCACTTTCCCGAAATGCAGGATGTACACTTGTCTCTGATTCTGGAATCTTATTGATGTTCTGACCAAGTAATACATTCGTATATCCCAAAGTGTTTGATTTTGCCAAACTTTCAAGAAGCTGATAATGCTCTACAGTCTGTTCAGTTGCAAAATCATGTGGTACCAAACGCGAGAAAGAAGTTTCAGCAACATATGCCTGTCCAGTTGTCTCTTCTAATTCTGGGAGCACTCGACTCCAACTGTCATAGCTTCTGGTATGATTTTTCTCCCAAAAGGAAAGTGGAAGATTCAAATTGGTCATTGCAAACTCAATAAAGTCATCGAGAAATGTAACTTGAGCCCCACGAGGAAAGCCTGCAAAGTACATATCAAGCCCAAACCAAGAGAAACGACCGCCCCATCTAGAGTCTATATTTGGAAGATTCTCAGCAACGTACTTGAGGAAAGTACTAACAGTTGTATCATTGCTACTGCTTTCTTCAAGGTTGAAACTGAAGCGAACAATTGGAGTTGGCGCATGCAACTTATAATTCATGTGAGTAACAATCCCAAAGGAACCACCCCCACCACCTCTCAAAGCCCAGAACAAATCTGAATTGGTACATCGATCAGCAATAACTACAGCACTACTTGGAAGAACGACACGGAAATCTACGACATTGTCAACTCCTAATCCATAGTGACGACTAGTAAAGGACACTCCTCCTCCTTGAATGAATCCTCCAGACGCACTCACAGTCCACTCACTAGCAGATACGAAATGATAGTCATCTCCAACAGCTTCAGCAATACTCTTGAAATTCTGTCCAGCAGCCACTCCAATCACATTATGACTCTCAGTATCCCCACAAGAATCTTGGTAATCAAGTTGAATAGTATTATCTTCAGGATACTGCGCTAACCAAATCAAAAGCGTATCTTTCGCCGTACTCGCTCCAGACAGGGAATGTCCAGTACTCTTTACCGATACCTTGATATTATACTTATTGGCAAATTGCACTCCAGTCACGATATCCTTTTCTTCCTTGGCCATTAGCACATATGCGGGAAGATTATCCCTCTTTGCACCCAATTCACCAAGACAGAAACTATTGGTGCAATCTGAATACTGCATACATATTCCCTCTCCTCTCATATCTTTTGCAATATCAAATGGGCTGGTCATATGCTCATTATCGATATAACACAAGTCTTCGTAATCACTGGATTCAAAGGGACCGTATAACTCCGCAAGAAGAGATAGATCTCGAGATAGTTTGAGCCACTCTCCAGTTTTTGGCCAATCAGGGTCTGACTGATTATTATATTTTCTTGCTGATACTTGACAGTTTTGAAGTATGCCAAGTACAGAGCTCAATAGCAAACATGTTCGTATTTGCGATGTGGAAATCATGATGGATGCTATAGAATTGAATATGAATATAAGGTAACCCAAAATGTGTATGTATTCTGTTTCTAGATTTCAAAATTCAACAAACTGTAGGATGCACCCAAGAAAAAAGAAAAAAGAATGAGTATCTGGAAATGACAAGGTTCATAGAAACTTTGCACAAGAGTACAAAAGCCGACGAGAAAAGAAAAGCTACAGTACTCACCTATTTTGCAATGTGTAATTGAATTGAATATGATGTGTTTATTCGTAATGTAATGTAATAAAAGTGAAGAAAGAATGGCAAACTTGCAATCAGTACTTTGTTTGCGCTTCTCTGTCGTGCTTCGTGCATCGCTTGTTCCGACTCTGTCGCACCTCTTCAACTCAGAATTTTGGCCATCTAAATAAATAAGCTGTTGACACTTGTCAAAACTTAAAAATGACCAAATAAAAGACCAAAATAGCTTACCTTGGATGGCTATCGGATGGCCAAATGAGAATGTTGGACAATGACGTCTTATTTCAACACAACGGTCTGGTAGAACGTCGTTTTAGAAAAAACACAACACTGAATTGTACAGTGGTATTAACCCCAGATCAATATAAATAAGAGCAAGGATCAAAGGATTCATTAAGGATCGAGCACAAGTTGTAGCAGCGATTCGACCAGCCACTCGTCGATAGCTAGAAGGGTTTCAGAGAAGTAAGAAAAATAGAAATAGAGATGCAAATGCAATAGTTTCTAGTATCTGCTAGTCTACAATAATACTGTTCTGCTTCCAAAAAAGAAAAGATTATGAAGGCAATACATCAGCAACAGACCAATAGGAAAAAGAAAAAGAAATCAGCAAGACGGATACAGTTAGTTCTCCTAAGTTCATTGGTGATATGTTGGACATGTCTATTTCGAAAGGTATTCAATCAATCTGAGAGATTCAATTATTTTGACCTTAATAGTTTACTCAGTGACAGCATCAACAGTACCAATATCTACAATGGGAACGATACAAACTTGACATCAAATAGGAAACAACGCAAGAAGCTATTATTTATCTTGGGGGCGGGGCGAAGTGGTACATCGACACTTGCTGGATTATTCATTACTCTAAACATTTACTATGGAGGGAATAGACTTAAACCTGCATCGATATATAACCAAAAAGGATACTTTGAAGATGAAGATCTAGTCATTCAAGATAAATTCATGGTGGAAGATCAAAAGTTTCGCGAGTTTTTACCTCTTAAATTTCCATTTAATAATACATTGGCAATTGAAAAGATACGGAGCAATGAAAATGGTTATTTCGACAAGGGAGGACGAGATTTTTTAAAGAGGGTTGACTTATTTGAAAATAATCAAGATGGAAATGCCACGTTGCATTCTACTTTTGTTGTCAAGGATCCACTCGCGAGTATTACTTTGCCTACATGGCTGGAGTTTTTGGAAGAGAAACCTGTTGTGCTATTTACACATCGTCATCCTGTTGATGTTGCTAGATCTCTTCGGAAACGTAATGCGAATATTATATCGAATCAAGGTCTCATGTATTCCATTGGATACAATCAGAATTCTATACAGAATTCTATTCAAGCAGGTTTATGTTTGGTCAGTACAAGTTATTATAATGTCATGAATGATTCCTTGAACGAAGTACGAAGGATTGTAGCAGAACTGCAAACCAAGTGCCATGTTGAACCATCGATACCTATAAGTAGTATCTCAGGCGCTTTAGTAGATGGATTCGTTGATCATGGATTAAGACATGACTTTGAGAAGCCAAAAGAATTAGGAGATACAGAATGTGAATTAGATGACTGGGGTTTGAAAAGTTACAAAAAGGCAAATTTGGTAGACCAGAATCAGCATAATGGTATTTTCTTTACTGCCATGAAGATTTATTGTGATATTGAGAATGGGAAAGCTTTTGAAAAGGACTATGAATGGCCAGAAGTTAGCAAGATGAAACGGAAAGAATAAAACTCTTCCATCATAAATCTCATAAATCTGTTCTCTAACTTAATTGTGGATTTTTTTAAAAACATGGATTGGCTCTTCAAAGCTCGTACCAGAACTAGAAAGGTACCATATGCATTTGCATTGTATTACATAAAACAATGACAACACAACATTACCACTTCATGAAAATATCGAAAGTACGTAGTTTCGTATGTACGTACTTTCTATCAATGACTTTATTCCCACGGTTTTCGTCTTTTTTCCCTTGTTCGCAATGCAAGAATCATCATTGCGTTCTCAAATCTCAAATGTAGAAACCACGAATACTGTGGCTTTTGATAAATACTCAGCTGGGAATTAATGCTCACTTGAAGGGAATTATAAACTTCGTTTCAGAAAAGCAGAATACCGGAAAGTATAAGAACGATTCAAATGTCACAAATAGTTGTTTCATAAAAATGATGGTCTGCACGGAAATGCTGAAACAAAGCACCGCAAAGAAATTCTACTACATGGAAACCGTCCTTTCATAATTTATCCATTATCCAATTGCCACTTTGAAGCAAACAAATTCAACGACATCTACAGAAAGTGCAAAAGATGGAACCAAAGCAAAATAAACCAAGAAGAGGTGTCGTCCTCCCTTTTCCAAGACGCCTTCACAAACTTCTCCAAGTATCAGTGGTCGATCCTGCTTTGGCTTGTACAATCTCGTGGAATGAAGATGGTACCTCTTTTCGAGTCCATGATCAGAAAACTTTTGAGCGAGATATCCAGCCAACTTACTTTGACCAATCAAAGTATACTTCCTTTCGCCGTCAGTTGAATTTGTGGTCTTTCCAGCGTCTTAGCAGAACAGGACCATATCTCACTGTGAAAGATGTGGAAGGGTATTATACTCATCCTTTGTTCAAACGAGACGAACCAAATTTGTGTGACGAGATGAGAAGATCAGGAGCTTCCTCTTCTTCCAAGAGAAGGACCTCTACTAAAGTGCTTCATTCAGCAATGCCATCCAGCAGTGCAGGTGAATCAATATCAGTCAAAAAGAACTTCAAACCAGTACAAGAAACAAGATCAGCATCAAATAGCATGAAGACCTTCTCCATCAAGCAAGAGTAGTAGGAAGAATAATACTCCTGATCAGATGACCACACAAAAAGGACTATTGGCCAAGAACAATGCCGAAGAGAACAATATGCATTTAGTATCAGGAGTATCGAACTTGGATACCTCTAATCCTGATGCGTTTGCAGTAGTGATGATGCAAATGAAAGCGAAGGAAATGTATTTGCGAGCTCGTCTTGCTGAGCTCGACAGACAAGAAGATCTACAGACACTGCAAAGACAAGTATGGACAGCATCGCCTGTAGCAGACGATTATCTTCTTAGTACTAGTCAGCAGCAAAACAACAGGAGGAACAAACAGAAGGGCGAGGAGGAGGATGTTAGTGTTGTATCAATTGAGTCTTCAAATACTCCTAGCGCAACTCCTAATATTAGTTCTGTAACAAGACAAGGTGAAAATCATTCAAGAAGACCAAGTTGTAATATCCTCAAGAGCCAGGCAGATTTAATTCTTCGTCTACTTGCGGATGAATAAGTTGCTTGTTCGCTCTCATACGTGAACGAACAAGTGAGAAGTACTGTCTTGCACGTGATAATGTTTTAAAAATAATTTCTACATCTATTTTTGGTTACTGATTTTCTACAAATGTACTTTCTGTTCTTTTTACAAAAAACTCTAGCTAGACTACTGCACCTTGTTGCAAGAACAGAAGGTTGAAGAACGAACAATTCGATACGACGATTCGGTATTTATGATGCGTACTTAGGCGGGGAGAACAAGAACCATGCTTCAAGGGCAAGGAAAATTTGACACTGTTCGGTTTTGGTATTTCGTCCTTGTTTTTTTCCCACGTTCTCGTTCTCACATGTCATGTCCAATTCTATTGATAAGTTGGCAAGCGTGTTGCCACATAAATGGAACAATGACCTCCTCACAAAAATACACATCTTCAAAAGTGGAGAGTGAAAAAAAAAAGAAACATACAATTTCGTAGCTAATCTACAGATTAGGACTATCAATTCATAACACATCTCACTACCGTACCTTACTTAAAACCTGAATGACATGAGCTCTTCAAATGATGACCCAGCAAATGAATCACAACAACGACAAGAAGAAGCTGATGATCCTTCATCGACCAAAAGTAACTCTGCAAATAATGATGCACTCATCAATCCATACACTGTACTAAATATATCATCAGATGCAACCTCTGAAGAAATTCAGAATTCATTTCGATTACTCTCGCGATCTTTTCATCCGGATAAACAGCAAGGAAAGAATAGAGAAATAGCCCAGCAGTACTTTGTTCAATTCAAGTCAAGCTATGACATTTTGATTGATCCTGTATTGCGATTGGCTTATGATGCGCATAAAATGGAAGGAGTCAAATTTCTACTCAAGAATCCAAAAGCATATAAACAAATGGAAGATATTTTGGCAAAAGCTGACGCTGATGATTCATTCGAGAAACGTCAGTCTATTTCCAAGCAAGCTGAGGATCTTTTGGCAGAGGCTTTGCAATATCATTCCTTTTATACAAATACTAGATTTCATAAACCATCTGCGTCAGCTGAAGTACTTGTCAAGTGTAATACTACTCATTCCGCATTTTTAGGGGAAGGATATGAGACATATAATGATTCACATCCTATAGAAGTCGAAGAGAATAGAATTAGCATGTCCATTTCGAAATCACCCGAAGCGAAAACTTCAATATCGTTTTCGGGTCATTCGTCAGTTGCAAATAAAGGGCAGCGACAAGCATCGACAGGGGCACAACTGTCAATCTATCATGAACCATCACAAGGAACAGATATGAATATTGATTTAGATATAGGATCTACACCGCAAGAAACGAAACTATCCTTTTCCACATCGAGAGTTATGTCCAGTCAAACATACATGGCAACCAATATCACAGCATCTGCGGCCAAGGAAATGCCATTGGGGTTTGCCTTGACCTCTCATCGATCCATGATGGAACATAAAATATCTTCGACGTGGGTCATGGGTATGGCTTTACCAAAGTTTCAAATGCAATATGGTCTCTTGAGTTTTACTACAAATTACCCAGATCAACCGAAATATACTGCAAAATTCAATATAGGAATGAATTATACTCCTGTAGAATTAAGTATGGAGAAGAAGTTTCAATCCAAGAATCAACAAGAGGATGAAGATCATTCTCATGTTGGAAAATTTACTTGGGCTTGGGGTCCTAGGGGGATTGATTTGAAAGCAATCACTTCTAGGCATTTATCAAAATATTGTATTTTGACACTTGGTTTGCATCATGTTTCTTCCAAAGGTTTGACGTGGTTGTTTCAACTCCAAAGAGGTTCCATCAAATTTTCTGTGCCTATTCTTATTACAACCATCATGAGTCCATCTTATGCTGTCAAGAGTGGATACATGACCATGTTTTTGGCAATGTTGGATGCATCCATTGGTGATGTTGTGCAAAAGTCTGTTGATAAATTGACCGAAAAGAGTAATACTCCAGAAAGTAAAGCATTGAAGCGAGAAGAAATCTTGTTGGAACGAGAAAAAGTCAAGAGAGATGCTGCACAGCAAATCCGTCTCATGGAGAAGCCTTCTGAACTAAAGAAAAGACAAGAAGAACAGAATAATGGTTTAGTGATTTTGAATGCTGTATACAGTGTCGTGGGAGGTGATTCCATTGATGTGACGACAGCATTAATGTTTTGGGTTGTCAAGGGACGCTTGCAACTACCAGCAACCACGAAAAGTAGCATGCTAGGTTTTTACAACGTTTGCCATGATACTCCTGTGGACTGCGAAGTGACTTATTTTGACGCATGCAAACAAATTCTAGTCAAGTTTTTCAACAGAGTATTGCGCAAGAAAGAATGCAAACAAGTGGAACATGTAGAAATCCCTACATTGTTAATCCGATATCGGTTTGATGGATGTTTATATGAAATATCCATACGAGACGACGAAGCAATTTCATTGCATAGTGAGAAAGCTATGAAGCTAGGCGGTTCAAGAGTCAGCTAAGTGTTATGGACTAAGCCATGTTAATTTTCAATAGAATAATTTACTTTAAGAAATTACGCATCCCTTGAGGAAGCAATCTTCACTAGCATCGTTTTCTTCTACATCTTCATAGTCTTCATCAGTAGGCCTCAAAAGTCCAAGTCTATCTTCCAAGAATTTTGGTAAAACAAAAGATGCAGAATGCATTTCTGCAGTATACCATTGCAACTGATGTTTCAATTCATTAGTCATGGGTCTCGCCGGCTTTGTCAAGTCTAGCCCATTTCCTTTTCCAGCCAACAAGAAACCAATCTGTCCACAAGGGAATGTAGGAACATATGTCGACGCATACTCGACAGCGTCATAAATATCAGAAGAACATGCAAAGATATTTTCAATCAATTCCGGTTGAGTCCAGAAACATTCAGATTGTGCACAGACTATTCCTCCATCGTTCAAAGCTTCATACATTTGCTCATAGAAGGAAGGATCAAACAACGACTCAGCAGGCCCGACAGGATCAGAAGTATCTGCAATAATGACATCGTATCCTTTTCTATCACTAGCATTCTGCTTCTCTAAAAACTCAGCTGCATCCTGATTGACAATGGTAAGTCTCGAATCATCAAATGCAATAGCTGTACTTTCTGCAAAATATTCTTTGGCGACATCAATCACCTTTTGATCAATTTCAACAAGAGTAATTTGTTCCACAGATTTGTGCCTACAGACTTCGCGCAAAACAGCTCCATCGCCACCACCTACAATGAGTACATTCTTGGGATTTTCATGAGCCATCATTGGCAAATGTGTAATGGTTTCTTGATAGACAAACTCATCATTCTCAGTGAGTTGAATGACTCCATCGAGTACGAGGACATTTCCATGTTGAGCAGATTTAAATACGAGAATCTTTTGAAATTCAGAGCTTTCATTGTATAGAATTGCATCAGAGGAAAATCCTTCCAGTGCAATGGATAGTTTTTGACCAGGCCACATTGGTTCAATCTCGGAAAACCATCCATCTTTGATGCAGGATGGCATGGGTGATTTCTTACCGGATTCAGTCATGTTTTGGAATCTATATGTTTGAAGGGTGCTTTGTATAAATTATGTTTTATGTAGTGAGTGAGAATAAGTGATCTGCACTGCATATAGTAAGTAAAGAAAAGTAAATTCATGCATAAGTCAAATGAGAATCTTTATGAAGACTTCTTTTTTTTGTTGGTGGTTGGTGGAGATCTTTTTCGAGAGAGCTCATTGGCTCAAAAATGAGCGGCTATGCGACTTGCCACTACAGATGGGTTTTGATTTTAGCTATAAAAATTAGCTATTTAAGTATCATTATAAGCTAAGGTACAGTTAGTCTTGTGAAAAGATTAAATATATGTATTATCGCCAAAAATAGAAGTTCGGTCTCCAGAAGACATCTAAACTCACTCATCTGCTCATTATTTTTTTATTTCAAAAGTTTCAACGCACCTATCAAAAGTCAATATGAATCCAAAATCTTTTCTTACCATCCTCAGCATCTTTGCCATGTCCTTTGCTACAGCAGATGTAGACGTAAACTTGCGAGGAAGAAACCTAAAGGCGAGCAAGGCTCCGAAGGCGAGCAAGGCACCGAAGGTGAGTAAATGAAGAATGGATTGTTATTTCCCATCTTTGCGTGATTTACATTTTACTAACTTTGTTCTACATCATAGACCACCAAGTCACCTGAGGAAAAGGGTACCAAGGCACCAAAGGTGAGTAAATGAAGAATGGATTGTTATTTCCCATCTTTGCGTGATTTACATTTTACTAACTTTGTTCTACTTAATAGACCACCAAGTCACCTGAGGAAAAGGGTACCAAGGCACCAAAGGTGAAGAAATCCAAAATGCCAAAGGCTTAAATTTCTGCATCTACAAGAGTAATCCCTTGTTGAGAAATAACAAACGTGTGATGAATCTATGAAAGAAGTCATCACAATGAGAAAATGACTCGATCAAATTTAAGGAACGAGATAGAACTCCTTACAAAATATAACTATTTTAAATTGTATATTATACGCCAAACAACATGATTACTATGCATCTGTCGATATGTTAGATAGATAGTACGATGTTTATCTCAATCTAAGCTGTTCTTTACTTAAGAATATCTAAAAACACTCTTTCCAGTGACATCATCCGAGTTTCCAGCTCTCTTTCCAAACTCTTCTGCAACAGCTTCCTTCATCATTTTCTTTTGCATACGAGCAATCATTCGCTCTTCCTTGACAGCTTGTTTACGCAGTCTCTTTTCTTCCTTTGTTTCATTCTTCTTTCTAGCTTCACCCTTGTTGACACTGACAAAGGTTTCTTCTTCAAATGGATTATCCTCTTGATTTCCACGTTCAGGTAAAACTCCAAGAGGCAATCCAGTCTTGTTGGATAAAAGAATTTGTACAGGTTGCTCTTCTGGAATTGTAATGTCATCATCCAAATTGAGACCATTTTGCTTCTTGTTCTTTTTCTTTTTTCGTCGTCTGCTATTGCGCCCAATGACTGCTGGGTTATTATCAAGGTTACTATAAGTAGACAAAATAGATTCACAATCCCATGGATTTCTTTCCTTCAAGGTAAAATAGGACTTTCCATCAATTAAAACTTCTTCTGGAGGCAAATCCATTTCTGGATTCGCCAAAACTTCTTCTGCTTCCTTGAGTACTTCTTGCACATCTTCTGTTTCTTCCACTTCGACATCTACTTTATCAATAGCATTGAATGGAACCAATTTATTATTCAAGAAAACTTTGGATCCACCTCCACACTTCTTTTCAGTATGTCTAGTTCCAATAATGAAATTCTTGTCTTTTTTGTCTTGTAGAAATTGGTCAAGTGCAGCTTCAATGTTTGCATCACCTTCAAGAGGCTTATCTCCTCTAATATCCATACATTCTTCATCCAAATCCCCAAGATCATCAGAATCATATTCCAAAAGAGTCTGCTCAAACTTATCACAAAGCGCCTTTTCCTCTTCTGGACGTAGTTTCGGAACGACTCCCGGATTCATTTCCATTACTTCTTCTTCACCCTGTTGATAATCATATTCATCAAGGTCACCATAAACACCATCTTCATCAAAGTCAATAGCATCTTCTGCATCATTTTCATGTTTACTAAAAGGCTTGACACCTTGAAAGCTACTCATGGCATGATTCCAAGCATCATGATTGGTTGGCGCCACTCTCGCCCCTCCATTTTCCTCCATACGTGCCTTTTGAATCAATGCCTCAATATGCGCATCAAAATCAAATGCTTGCACTTCTTCTTCATGTTCAGGCTCTTGAGCAGCCGTCAGACAAAAATCATCCAAAATCTCTTCAAATTCCCCCTCTTCATAATCAAACAGTGCTTGAGCTACGTCATCATCCATACAATCGGCAGTAATGGCAATAGAATCCAATTGACGATCCATTTCTTGAATATTATCTTCCAATAAAACAGGATTGGCTCTTACATCATTCTCAGCAGAACCAACTTTTCCATCGGAACCTACAAATGCTCCCGTACCTGTAATTTCCATCATGTGTTTGTCATAATCGTAATCATCGACGAGATTAAATCTCTTGAGTTGCTGCTTAGCTCTAGCCAGTGCATCATCTGCACCAAGAGAGTCTTCAGGGATTTCATGTAGAAGTTCTTGTTGTTGTTGTTTCTTTTGCAAATCAATTTTTTGCTGTGTTTCCGGTGTTGGCATGAGTACAAAGTCACGCGGTACGTCGAGTGGTTTGCCTTCTTCATCGAAATAGCCTCCAATGTCTCGATTGGATCGACGGACTAGATGATACACGGATGCTTCCTTTTTGTTTATAAATTGCTTTGTCTTTTTTGGCATTTTGAAGATGGGTTGTAATGTTAATAGATAAAGTAGAAGTGAAATACAATTACTATTGCTATTTCATGTTTATTTCAAGAGAAAAATGAAGAACAATTTTGAAGTGAATTTGGGTGGTTCTGAGAGGGTCTGGAAATGGCCTCTCATTGACATTGGAAAAGATACATTGGAAGTTTCACTTCAAGAGGAACAAAAGTGGCTTCTTTCTTCACTTTCATAGTAATTGATGTATTATTTCTACTTCATCACTATACTAAGAAGCGATATACTTTTATAGACATTAGACCAGCTTGACAGAGAGGCATCAAGTTTGAACCTACAATGCAGCTTTTAAAATGGCATGTCGGTTACTGGACAATACTACTATTCCTAATTTCTTCAAGGAATATTGTACAAAGTGATGCAACATCACATGGTACATCGTCTCATGGTACATCTAGAAACTTAAGTCGAAATTATAATAAAAGGAGAAGCAAGAAAAGAAAGACATATTCCAGGAGATCAAGACATTATTTAGACTCAAATAGTGATTCATTTGATTTACTTGGAAGTAGTAGTGAGAAAGAGAAACTGTTTTCAATGGATTCTTCGGAAGAAGATAAAATTATCATGGCATTGGCAAATGAGGATGATAGTAGAGATTATGAAATTAAGCCAAGGAGACGATCATCTTCATCGTCAAGAGAAAACAAGAAAAAGAGAAAGAGGAGGCAGCATTCGCATGCATCATCGTCGGCTTTGAGTAGTAACAGTAGTAGGGATCCTAGGAAAAAGAGCAAGTCTACGAAACGAGTCAAGACTAGTAAATCGAAAAAATCAAAAGGAGGTAAAATTAGGTCTGGAGAAAAGACTTTCAATGATAAGAAGGACTCAGCAGATGGATATACTCCTAGCAAAAGGAAGAATAGGACTACAAATACCATGAAATCATCAAAGGAAAGAAATGATTCATTGTCAAAACATGGCAATGACAGAATTGACGAGAAAAGAAAAAGAATATCAAATAGTCAAAGAGTTTCATCGTCTAAAGGTGTTTCTAGAGAGAGAAAGGTTGATATGACAAGCAAAGTATCGTCCGAAAAGCAACCTAATTCCACGTGGAATGACGAGAAAGAACATGAATCTACCATTGAAATCATACGAAAAGTGAGAGAACAGGCGAATTTGAATGCTATAAAGACACCCGCAACAGAAGAAACGACAACAGTAGGCAACACTGATATAGTGGAAAAGAAGGAAGAAAAGGGGGATGATTCTACGTCGGCAACTACCACGACGAACAACACAGTAAAGCATTCTATGGAACAGTTGCAAAATGGCGCTTTGGATGCGAAAGGATCTACAGCTACAAAACCAGCGGTAATAGAAAAGAAAGAATCTATACAAACGAAACCTATGAAAGTACAACCACCAAGAATAAGTACAACTACAGTAGATGGTACAACCACTACAAAGGTGATTCCTACTACACACAAATCGACAGCAACAGCATCGATACCAACTGTTAATGTGGAAGTTTCTCCATCCAAAACTGCTACATCTACACCAGTGTCCAAAATCAATAGAGATACTGCAACAACAACAGCAAGTACAACGTATCAATCACAGACCAAACAGCAGCAGCAACAGCAACAACAAGCACCTCCGACCACAATGTCCATGACTACTCCATGGGCGAGAAAGTTTATTCTATCACGACCTAAAGATGCGTTATTGCCAATACCACGGGAATTTCTATCGGATGGATTCAATCTTGTACAACTTGGACCTATTGTAGAAAAAGCAGTTCAAGCCATGAATTTACAAGGAAAAGATTCATCTACTATACAAGAAAAGGAAAATCAGTCAGCATTGAGTAATTTATCACTTTATAAATCGGCTCTCAAGTTAATTTTAGAAGAAGCAGACATGACAGAAGATGCTTCTATTGCATACAATCATGCAATCTATTCAGCTACTCAAATTCAAAAAGCGGCAGAGGTATTGTATACTCTAGTACACGCGCGATATGTGTCATCGCCTAGGGGATTGGACACAATTCGAAGAATGTTTTTACGAAATGCAAAAATGAATGTACAAAAGAAATCCAATGAACATAGTGCGTCGAGTACCATTCAAAATACTGAAATTGGAGCAATCTTTGGAAGATGCTCTAGGATTCAATGTAAGGGGACACCATTTCTACCGATTGGACTGTCGGATCGATATGATATTGGAGAGACAGAGGGACAAATGAGGAAAGCAATGAGGTTATGTCCTTGTTGTCGAGAAACGTTTGTAATGTGGGACTCTCGAGTAGATGGTGCTGCATGGGGGACTTCATTTGCATATCTGTTCTTGATGACTCAAGGATCAAATGTTTTTGGCAAACATTATGGAAAGATACCAGGAGAAAGAGATATTAGTCATTGCAAAAGTAATGATCGGATATTTGGTTTTCCAATCCATGCAGCTGCGGCTATCAACGCAAGTAACTAATACTATCAAAGCCATATTATATACAGAAGCATCTATTTCTAATGTTTGAAACTATGAAGCAAGCATTTACAGTCATGAGTTAGATTGCATTTACATAGTTATGTGAGACTAATATTCCGTAAATCAACTTTTGATATCTCGCACTTTATTCTTTTGGTCTAAGTATTCAAATCTTTCTTTTTCTAGACCAACTAGACTTCTTCTGTTTTGGCGACTTCGTGATTTTTTCGGACTCATCAGATTTTACACACGCCTCAGCTGGTAGGAAACCAATTAGACATAAAATATCATTCGCAGCCTTGTTCACTACATCTTGCTCTGCATTGTCTCCGTACTGATCCCACTTGGTCATTTTGCAATCATCATCAACAGTGACAAGCGCATACTCATGCTGGTAATATGTTTGACTAAATGGATACTCAGTAGAAGAAGGCAGTCCAAAATCAGACCCATCTGTCATTACAACCTTTTCAATGTAGCGGATACTAGCTTGGTTCTCTCCGAAATTTATTTGAAAGTCGATGCTGGGAAAAGATATGTCAATGAGTGAGAAAGCACCTGCCCAATATGAACCACTTGAATCAATAGTTGTGTTTGTATCGACACCATTATGGATTTTTACAAATTCATCAGCATTATAGCCACTAGATGCGCATGTTACATTTTCAGCAACGACACAGTCTAAAGTATCTAAGATGGACTGAAGAGGATTCTCACATGCTGCTTTGACTTGGATCGTCAGAAAGAATAAGATTGTCACAGTAGCTGATAGGACTCCACTGTTCACTTTTCGAAGGAAAACATACATGATTGTCAGCCTTTCAGTTAGAGATTAAGAAAACACTAGAGTATCAACTTGTGCTGAAGAAGCAATCTTGGTTAGAAGATTTGAAGGAACCTATCTAGGTGGTATTTCAGTATTTCAATGAATGAATCTAAGGAAGTAGTTCTCTAGGTTCTCGCTCTTGCAAAACTTGCGCGATGTTGGCGGCTTGGGACTTCCTAGGCTTTTTATGCCACAAACATGAGATACGATATCACAACTTCAACCGAGCTAGTGTTAGTACAGACGGGCTAACTACAGACCGGAGCTAAGACGGTATGAAAATGACGTCATTCCCGTACAAATATGTCGATGACTGTATCATCTAACGACATATATATTGTACTTCCAATGGTAGTACTGATACATACATAGGAAATACTTTGTTATTATTCCAAAAAAGTGTGCCAAACTAAGCTAAACATTATTACACCAATTTTCACTATTTAAATAGATACTCTACGAATCTCCTCCTTTCCCTAACCAGTTAGACGCGATGTTTGTTTCGCCGAACTAAGGCCTTACCCTTTTAAGCTGGAAATGGCCCCACCAGCGGTGTTGTGCCTGCGGCGCACATGCTCGGCTTCGCCTGCGCGGGTGTGCCACCTCAACTAATGTGCCCCCTTAAAATAAATATATAATGTTTGAATATATAATATTCATTAAAAGTATTTGTGTATAGTTTTTGTATGATGTTGATGGTAGTGATAAATAGGTATGGACTGGAGCAGTAGTTACTTGAAGTTATGTACGAGTGTATGTATCAGTACTACCATTGGAAGTACAATATATATGTCGTTAGTGATACAGTCATCGACATATTTGTACGGGAATGACGTCATTTTCATACCGTCTTAGCTCCGGTCTGTAGTTAGCCCGTCTGTACTAACACTGGCTCGGGACTTCCTAGGCTTTTTATGCCACAAACATGAGATATTTGTCGCAGATACGATATCACAACTTCAACCTCAATTCCAGCTTGCTGTGGCCTACATCTACCCTTCTCTGATATGCAATCCCTTTGCTTAATGTTATATTGAACACAACTGAGAACAACTGCTTTTCTCTTTCTACTCTAAATAGAACCCAAACATGTTAAAGATGAAGCGATATGTCACTGCGACACCATTCTTCTTGGTGCTAAGCGACATGATGTTTAGTAATGCATTCATGCATAACTCTCATCAAAATATTCTGGCTGACAGCAATTAAATCTAAAAGAATTATCACTGCAACTGAGAATACGGTAAGTTCATAAACTGATGGGGTTGACGGTAGATTTATCAATTCATTTTTCTCATGTTTTTTACATTCTTATCATAGAGTTCCAACTATTGGCTCAAAACCCCAAAGCTCTTCATGAGTGCTATCAACACAGATAGCACTTCTTTAGAGGAACTTTTACAAAAGCAAAAAGTAGCCCAGATGCAAGAATCGGCATTATCCGATTTCTCAGCATATCTTCCTATGGTAATGGAGACACAAAATCATCCAGACAAAGGGAGTATTGTCTTTAAGAAAGGCGAGAAAGCTGATGGATTTTATTTTGTGAAGAGTGGCCTCTTTCAGTGCATTGATAGCGATGGAACTGTAATTCAGGAGCTGAAAGAAGGAGATTTGTTCGGAGAACTTGGTGTTTTCTTTCCTGAGGCAAACAAAGAAAGAGCTTTGACTGTACAATCTGCATCAGAGAATTCAAGTTTGTACTTTGTGGATATTAAAGATTACCAAATTGTGACGAAGCTAAAAGGTGGACAAGATGAGGAACTGGAGGCTTTTTTGAAGGAAGAGTACAGTGAATACAATGATTTCTTGCAAAAGAAAAAGGCACTCAAGGCCTTCAAACCATTGTACAAAGTTTTGACACCAGTCGAGCTCGATAATATTGCCCGTACTATGGAAGCTGTATCCTTTCAGGATGGGGATAATATTGTTGAAGAAGGATCCAATGGCGAAGAAATGTATTTTGCCGTAGATGGAAAATATAAGATCGGTGATGTTGAAAGTGACTTGCCCAACCGCAAATACTTTGGTGAGCTAGGTCTATTCCTTCGTACACCAAGGGCAAAGACTATTCAAGCAGATGGTACAATTAATCTATTCAAACTTGATAGAGAAAGTGTACTAGGTATTGTTGACGAGACACGACTTGAAAGTGAAACTCTTTCTCTTCTTGCTTCTGAGTATAGCGATGCCGGTTTCTTTGACAAGGTCAAAGAAATAAACGACTATCTCGTAGTCAAAAATCGACCAAAAAAGGAACTTGTCAGTTTCCATTCAATTCTTGCCACATCTGCAACTGCAACATATTTTCTTGGTCTTGCAGCTGTCTTTTCCCCTGGATTTACTCCTGAAGGGATCCCGGAGTTGTTCGATTTTTCTAAGTTTGGACTAAGTCTTGAGGCTACTCAAGTTTCAACTTTACTTTTTGCCATTGTTGGCATCACTGGAACTTTTCGACTTCCTCCTAACACTCCTCTCATCCGTCGCCACTTTTTTAACCGTAAGTTATTGAACTGCCTATATTGTTCAATCAATGATTCTCTAACATATTTTCTGCAAATAATATCTCTCTCTAGTCTGTACATTGCAGGTTTTGGCAAATTGCATGATGCAGAATTCGAATATGGTTGCTGTCAAGGAAAATCAAAGCTATGCCATCGATCTGTTGACAGTCAATCCTGGCTCCATTTCATTTTGGGTAGTTATGGCACTCAGCACCATTTGGACAATGAGACTGATAGCAGAGGCAATGGTTGCAAATGACAAAGCAAGGTCCACAATCCCTCTTGAGGGTAAAGCTGCTCCTATTGGCATTACGGCCGCCTTCATTGGAGCATTTCTGATTATTCAGCTACCTGCTTGTTTCTTGACATTCGATCAAGCAGCTTACAATGATATTTACGTTCCATTCGCCACAACACATTATGAGACTTGGGTACTCCCCCAGTGCTTTGTCGTTACAGGAAGCATGAGCCTCTACATGCTTTGTGCTACCTTGTTGTTTGAAAAGAAAATCACTCAACTACAATGCACTCTTTTGACTCTACCAGCTTTCTATCCATTCATCTCGAATCTCAATTGGGTTCCTACAGAATTTTTGAACAAGAATACTGAGACATTGGCATTTGCAAATTATAATAATCAAGTATTTCTCGAGCTTCAAGTGTTCCAGACTCTTTTCGTTCTTTTTGTGATGGCAGCTGCATATGGTTATGCAAAGAATGCGAACCTATTCGATTCCATCAAGACTACTCAAGCAGAAGGCAACGAAAAGATTTCTTAGATACAACACGCTTTTTAAATAATGAGAGTGTGTAATTTAGATTGAAAAATAAAAAAATATATAAGGAAAAAGAATGGACAGTAAGGAATTGTTCCAAGGAAAATATCAAACTTTAATAGATAAAATAATAGTTTTCTGTCAAAGAACCATCCGTCATTCCATTTTCTAGGAAGGGATAATCTTGAAATCACCGCCCATTGAACTAACAAAAGGACCTCTTTGATCAGGATCAATTCCTTGATAAATCATGGTCTGCCTATCTCCATTAAAATCAGGCGATCTTCGATCAATTTCCTCAATAACATCACCTGTACATTCATCAATCACTTCTTCAAAATCATTCAACTCATCAGGGTCATGAACCGATACAGTCATAATTTCAGGCATTCTAGCATTGAGCCAAACCGCTGCTCTTCCTAGTACATGTGATCTTGTATGCCAGAACTTGCCTCGAAGAGTCAGGTAAACTTCTGGACCACAGACTTCCGCAAGTTCAATCTCGCCAGTGATACCGACAGAGGCAGGTAGATCGTGCACTCCAAACATGGTTTTTCCATACTCACTCTCGACTAGTTCCTCTAGACACATTTGTACAGTTTCTTCATCAAGTGGGAGTTGGTCAGTGATTCCATTTTCTCTCCAGTCGTCGTATGAATTGTATAGACGGCTGCTAGTGGAAGGAGTTGAATGACCAATAGTCCGTGTATGTGATACGAGGTTGGCACTACTGAATGCAGCCACCTGTGATTGCAAGAGGAACGCCAATGTTGCTACTAAACAGGTGGGCCTCATTCTTATTTGAATATGTAATGAGAATGCAATTCAAAAGATATCTCAGAATTGTGCCCCTCGTCGTCGTTCGTCATCGTCGACGTGAGTTGTAGACAGTTTGGTCTGACCGCCGTTCAATTGTTATTTGACTTTTTCAAATTTTGGAAAAAAATCTACTCACTATTGTTGCATAAAAAGAATACAACTAAAAGCTTGGCAACCAGAATTTTGACAAATTAAAGCAAATATTATATTAGTCATCTCAAATAGAAATGTAGTTTTGTATTGTACAATTATGATTTCTACTTTAAAACAAGCGTAGTGTATGAAAACAGATTCTTGAGCCTAATGCAAACTTTCCGTGATTCTTGATTTTGCATTTTGAGCCTCATCTTCCCAGTTGACGCGAGTGCGAAGTAATATAATCCCAATCAAAGCAGCACTATATAAACCAATTGTGAATCCCCACCATAACCCAGCGACTCCAACATCTGTTAGAAATGTTAAAACTGCTCCAACTGGCATTGCCAATACCCAAAATCCCAACACATTGAGAAAGAGCACAAGGTTCTGTCTTCCTAACCCTCTCAACACTCCACCAGTATTTGCTTGGAATGCATCACCCAACATAAAGATACACGACAAAGGAATCAGTTTCGCAATGACACTGGCAACTTCTTCATCACTGCTAAATAGATTTCCAAGTATTTTCCCAAGAGGAAGTAAAATAATAATGAGTACAGTCTGTACTATAAAGTTGATGATGTATGCAACGATGCATGACCTCTTTGCATCGGCAGGATTTCCTTCTCCAATCAATTGTCCAACTCGAATCGAAGTAGCAATCCCTACAGCGAATGGAAAAGATAAGTAGATAAATGTCGCAATGCTAAGAGTAATGACATGAGCGTCCAATGCCACTGTACTGATTAGTCCAGCAAGGATTGTTGTAACTTCAAAACTCCACGCTTCGCATGCAAAAGATAATGCACCCGAAATTGCTAGATTGAGAAATGGACGAATCTTACTCCAAGCAAGATTCTCCGATGAGATATGCGGTATGGTCTCTTTTAGATCTTTCCTTTTCCAATAAATATAGCATATAATCAGAATCATTTCAATGACTCTAGTCAATGTCGTCGCCCATGGTGCTCCATTCAGCCCCATACCAAGTCTGTAAATAAATAGCCAGTTGATGAATATATTGAAGCCATTGGCAAGCAAACCAATGTAAAGACCAGGAGCAACAATATTTTGAGTTTGCAAATACTTTGTGAGTACTTTGAATATATAATATGGTATCAGGCCGGGAATGAGACGATATGAGAAATCTCCCGCTGCTGCTGCAATATCATTGTCTTGCCCAAAAGCAACCATTGCCGGCTGACACAATGCTACGATCCCAGATATGAATACAGATACAATAGTGACAATCACAATACTACTTCCTGTCCATCTAGAAAATGACTTTAATTCCTTGGCTCCAAAAGACTGAGCGAGCATTGTATCAATGGCAGTCATGAAACCCAGCATGGTTGCATTCCACAGATTGAACCAAACAGTAGCGAGAGCAGCTGCCGCCAAATCATTTTTATCCGGTAAATTTCCTACAAAGCCCAAGTCAACTACCGGCAGAGTATTTTGAAATATCTCTGACATTATGATGGGAGCCGTAATGCTCATAATTTGAGACACGTGTTGTTTGTACGAAAATAGAGGCTCTTTGAGAAATTCATCATTTTCTTCTTGGAAACTTGATGCTTCCACGTCCTTTGACACCTTCTTCTTTTCAAAGTCAACTTCCGTTTTTATATCAGCCGATATGGGAAAGCAAGAATTGGAGTCTGAACTCATTTGCAATACTTTTTGATAGGTATCAGAGTAGATTCAAGATACTTCGGTGATAAGAAAAAGAGAAAGAGAAAAAAAGAATGGTGACAGAGCTCCCTAGCTACACAATCATTCGATAGCCACTTGCAACGTCATTTTTTCCAAAGTTGAAAAAATGAAAAAGTCAATGCTAGTCAATGTCAGATGTCAGCAATGGAATCTTCATGTAAACTCTATGAGTAGACTGAAATTGAATTAAATATATATTTATATATTTTCTGTAAAAGGAATAGTTTTTGTAACCTTCTCAAGGCGACTTTATTTTCTGACTAAAGTTATAGAAACATTCTTGGAAGTACAGAAATCGTATCATATCTTGTAGAAATATTTCAGGCTTGATCATTCCAATTTTAAATCAAGGTTTCTGCCAAGGTTTCCTATAGCGATTGAGATAATAATGGTCCATAATTGCTTTTCAGCAAATGTCAAATTGAACGTTCAATGAAGCAACATATTCCCCAAGTCATCACTTTTTACGACGAGAGCCATTTGCCATCCAAGTTTTCTCATGACGCGAATGATCCCATCTCGAATCTACCATCTTATTTCGCATTACTTTTTCAGTACAAAATACGCATCAAAGTGGCTATAGTATCTATAGCAAATTGTGAAAGACAATTCTTCATTTTTCTTTGACTCCATATTTTCTTCTTCTTCATCGTCCTTTACGAAAGAGAAGATATAGCCTACCAAATATCTTCACCAAATAGATAAATAAAAGCATACATTGCCACCATATATACACACACGAGATTGCATAATATTCTTTTCCATTTGTGCGACTTCATGAAATGCTTTCATACAATCATGTGACTTTTTCTTCTTAGTAATCTTGCCGGAGTAGGAAAACATAACGAAGATAGATATCATCGGAATCCAAGACATAGATATTCACAATCAAAAGCCAAAATGTAACTGCTCATATTGTAGTTCAATGTGGCAACTCCTTCCCATTGCAAAAGCAAGAGATTACAAATAATCACATTTTGCGACGAGAGCCATTTGCCATCGTTCTCATATTGAAAATGATCCAATCTTGAATCTACCATCTCACTTTGCATTATTGTTTCAGTTTGAAATGCGCACCTGAAGATGATTCAGTGTTCTTCATCGCCCTTCACGAAAGAGAAGACATAGACTTCCAAATATCTTCACCAAATAGATAACTAATACGTATCATATATTGCCATCATATATGTATACACACGAGATTGCAACTTGTTCTTCTTAGTATTCTCGCCGCACCGGAGTCCAAAATACAAAGATGTACAATCCAAAAGCCAAAATGTAACCGCTCATATTCTTCCGGAAGACTTAAACTAGAAAAAGAAGTGTCGGATTTTTGCATCTTGATTCTTTCAGATTCAAATACATTTCCAGCACATCATACATATTCCATTCTCATACAAACCTTTCGTATGTAAATTGCAGTACAAGTAGTGGCAATGAAAATGAACCCGATCTACTACTTGGTCGAGATCCGATTATATTTTCCACCTCAAATAATCATAAGAGCAAACGACACAAGAAGGTGCCATGTGATGACAAGGCCACCAACCATTCAATTCATGGGCTGGCTGAAGTTGCATCTTTCAGTCACTAGATGAATGTTTTCTTTTTTCTACTAGATACTATTAGTATACAAACTGTCATGTTTGCATCGCTGCTGATTGACTGCTATAGTACCACGTGTTCTTGGAGGAAGTTCTTCACTAGTAATAGCTATCGATTCTTTCTTGCTTCTTATTTTGTTTTGACGACTCGCCCCGCTCTCATTCCATATCTTTCACTGTGAGGTATCATTAGATGGTTCTTTGTCTGTTGAATGCTAGTACGAAATAAAATCTAAAGGTCATGGAAAATATAGGCACCGCGCTCTAGTTTTTATTACTCCGTCTCGTTGTTTAGTGAAGTTGTTGGCTGTGTGTTGTGTGTGTTAGCTAAAAAACACACAGTCCTACCGTCGTGCAGCGAGCCATAGTACATAGAGGAGGTGTAAAGAAGCTACAGTCATTAGGAAAGCCAGTGAATAGCACTACACAGTCCCTACTTTGTCAGAGCAAAACTCTGGTTTTTATTTTATTATTAATTTTCTTCTTACACATATTTTTCTTTTTTAATTCTTTTTCACATTACAAGTCACTCTCAAAAAAGATATCGTTATACTTCCTCCACAACATCTTTCACGCTATTCCAAACGCATACCATCTTCGATAGAGTTCTTGTCAAATATACAGCCTTTGATGCAATTCATTCATTCACAATTCACACAAAAACACATTGCAAGTTATTGAACAAAGGCCTCCACTAACATTGCATTCATTTCGAAAGTCTTTTGCATTCCTTACTCGCAGATTCCACAGCTCTTGGTACAAGCATTGAGAGTCGCTCCTCCATCAAACTCCTCAGTACAGAATTTTGCCTTGCGGATGTCCATCTTCTTTTTGTTCTTGGAAATGTAGCTGCAATCGACAGTATCACCATTCATCAACTCAAAAGTATGCTCAGCATCATCTTCGCAAGTACAGAAATCACATGAAGCAGGACAGAGAGTCTTTACTTCGTTAAGGCCACAGTACGCAGCAGTTCTTATCTCCGTACGTTTTTCATTCTTGGTTAGCCAATCGCAGGTTACACTAGCATTTGTTTTTTCAAGGACAAAAGTTCCAGTTCCATCTTCACAAGTAATTTCATTCTCAGCAGCAGATGGACTGGCTGAAGGACTTGCTGAAGGACTCATTGTAGGTGCACTTGTAGGCTATAAAAATATGTCACAGTGAGAAATTAGCGTATTCTGAATCAATACTGAATCAATATTGTAAGAATAAACACAACTTACGTTTGCAGTTGGAGCTGCAGTCGGTGCACTTGTTTCAAGTGGAACACAGCGATTAATATTTGCTTGAAGCTTGGTATCGCTAGGGCAGGCGCAAGATGGATCCCCATTACTTTTTACAATTTCTTCGAAAGTATTCTCACAAGTACATTTCGAATCATTGGGTCCACCTGAGCTACATTTTCCATGACCACCACAGTTGTTGCCAGCACAAGGATCTGTTGGTGGAGGAGGTGGTAGACATGCCTCGTCAACATTAGCTGGATCAGCAGCACAGCAAGTAGCAGTGGCTGAAAATGGTCCCACAGTATCATGATCATCTCCACAATTCTGACAGACGTTGTCTCCAACGCATTGTCCTGCTGCTACACTAAAAGTTTCCAAAATAGCAGTTGACTCAGCAGCTTTATTGCACGCAGAAGCTCCTACGCATCCTGCTGCTCCAATTGATACTGTGATAATTCCAGAGGCGTCCTCTGCAACAGAATCACACGCATAATTTCCGTCACACCCTCCTGCGGCAATAGTGACAGTTTCAACAATATCTGCATCTTCAACAAAGTATTCACACGCCTCTGTTCCAACACAGGCTGCATCCCCGATAGAAACTGTTTTGGTTCCTCCAACATTCATACGCTCACCAAAATCATTGCACGCATCAGACCCCACGCAACTTCCAGCACCTATAGTAAAACTTGATCCAGAACTAGCCCCAATTTCTTCAAATGCTTCGTCACAGGCATTCGATCCAACACAGCTGTTATCTCCAATAGATAGAGTAATATCTCCTGTAGCTTCTGCTAGGAACCATTCACAGGCATCACTAGAAGTTTGTGAATCACATGCTCCAGAGCCAATAGTTGCAGTAAGAACGCCATCAACATCTTGAGCAAATTCATGGCACGCATCAGTGCCAGAGCAACCACTTGCACCAATTGATACAGTCGAACCAGAAGCAGCACTTGCAAATGCATCTTCGCAAGCATAGTTTCCGGTACAGCTGCCTTCGCATAGGGTGATTGAAATGTTTGGACTCCATCCTGTACATGCATTAGTTCCTGTACAACAATTGTTTGAGGAAAGCCCGTCGCACCATGTTTGCATGGTACCTGCAGGGTCAGCCGCTCCGCTAACTGTATGGCAGGTTTGAGCAGAGACATAAGCCGAAAGAAAAACAGGAACAAGAGCGGTAATAGCTGAGATAGAGAATTTCATTCTATGTGATGTTGGATGGGAATATTAGAGTGAGTATGGTTTATAAGTGGACAAAGTTTTAAAAAGTAGCATCAATGATGTATACTTACATGTCTGATCAGTGAAAAATTGCAATACAAAAATGTACTTTTGTTTTTTATGAATACTCCGAACAAGTGTAAATGAAGGTTGAGAGAGACGAGGAAGCCAAAAATAAAGGTTTGAGAGAGACGAGGAAGCGTTGAAGTTGCATTGTTCAGCTAATTGTATCTAAAATCAGAACTTTTCCCTGGACCGGATGCTTTGAGAAGGATAAATTTGTCTAGAAGTTGAAGTTAGTAGCTAGACTATTTGACTGTTCTTCATTTGCCTCACTGGCTGTGGACTACTAGATTAGATTATCAATCTCTCCTAGAAGTGCTTTATATGCTATATGCTTGGTGATGAAGCATCTTTTATATCTGATAGGCTTGCTATGAATGATGCACTTTGTTCAAGTGTTGTTGTAGTGGTGCCTCTGCCCGGCGGATGTGGTATGCAGCAAAAACGCTCACTCTACTCGCTAGACTTGACTCGACTCTCGACTTCATGCTGCCTGGACTGGTCGTGCCAAATCAAAAGAACCTCTTCTGTCTTGGATCCTGTGCGTTGGAATGGATAAATTTGGCGAAATTCAGAACAAATTTGTCTGGATCGGATGCGTTGAACCGGATAAATTTGCTGAAATTTGCCTGGACTGGATGCGTTATTAGGTTGAAGGGAAGGTTGGAAATTCCGGAAGGGAAGGTTGGAAATTCACGGAAAGGAAGGAGGAGTGGCAAAGAAAGTTTCTGAGATATTTCAACGTAGATGGTGAAATTTGTTGATTGAGAAGAATTGGATGCGATATTGTATGGTTGCCTGAGCTGGCTGTATTTTATCATTTGGACCTGATATGTGCAGGAAAAGTTTTTCTGCCTCTTCTTAGTCGTACTTGATCGATGTTTCTATCGCGGTATTGTCTGGTTGCCCTTGTTCTTTGATCATCAAGAAATTTTGATGAATGATAAAAGATTAGAAAAATGGTTGTTGGGAAATATGTGTTGAAATGTAATCTTGATGTAATATTACATACCCATTAGTTGTAGCACAGTGGGTTAGATGTATCAAAGGCCTCTCTCGATTATCAGCTGCTGCAGCAGGAACGTATGGAGGAACCGTAGAATATTCTTTCAAAAGTGCAAAATTGATTGTTTAACTTGGACATCACAGTCATTGGGCATACCGTAGTATAATAGTATCATGATCTTGAATTGAAATGGGAGGAGCACAATTACTATGCACAAGCTGTTCTTCATGTTGTCAAATTTTGCTGTGGATTCCCCTGTCTGAACTACAAAATTAATACAAGTCTCAAACGAAGTTATATTTGAATGGTTGTCGCGATGCAGTAGTCTGAATGATTGATTATGCTTCTAGCTTGTTAGTCTTGAATATATGATACACTTTGTTGTGGTGTACGAGTGTCTGCCTAGAATACAAGGTGGACTCGACTCGCTCGACTAACTCGACTAACTCGACTCGACACTCAAAGTTGCCTTGACTGGTTGGCATGGCAAATCAATGTTCATCTTCAAAACATCTTCATGAAGATATCTGCGAGCGATTTGCCTTGGCCGAAATTGTCTGTAGACTACTTTGGCAGCAAAGTCAAGATATTTGAGAAAAATTAATGTCCCTTCTTCTGAGTATATTCTCTCCTTCCTTTCCAGGGCAGAAAAGGAAAGGAATGCTTGAAGTGCAAGGAAGAATCCGTCTTGTTCTTTTCTGTTGCATTTTTATTTTTGAACAAAACATTGTTATAAAAAAAACAGAAGAAAGAAGAAAATGTCTTTGTGGATAATGATGAACATTATAAGAATTGTTTGTTACCTCTACTTCCTGGCTGCTTCACCACAAATTACTTTTTCTCCACAGACTAATTCATAAATAGAGTAGATTCGATTCAAGCAAAAAGATGAAGTCCCAGCCAGCAATACCACCTCTTGTAGTAGAGTAGTAGTCAAATTGGTTGGAAACAAAAGAAAGACATTGCTTCATTGGTTAGACACAATAAGAAAGATATTGCTTCGGGAATATCGTGATAGAAAATGAGCTTTCAATGTTTTGTTGTATAACTATGATGAAGATTGTTTGATCATCTACAAGAATGATTGTTTGGTGTTTGCCCTTTTTGCTTCATAATCTTCCGCAAAGTACTTATTCTCCATCAACTACCTTGTTTCTCCTGCTCGAAAATAGATGAAGTGAAAGCAACAACATCTCATAGAGTTGTGCTGTTATTGGTGTTCCCTTTTGTATCTATTTATTCTAGTATGATAAAAGAAAGAGGGACAATTGAATGGTAGAAAATGCATATACACCACGACATCCAGCACCATCTGGATGAAGAACAATTTCTAAAGTTGGTTTCAGAAAATCAGTAAAGTAAACAAAGAACAATTGAATGAATTGTACTACTATACTAGAATTATAGACAACCATAATCCAGTCGAATCATGATTCGATTCAATCTCTGCGTACAAAGTATCATTAGAGTAAGCAGTATTTATACCAGTCATTGTAGATGGATATGCCTCGGCGTTTTTAAGCTACCTTTACATGCAGTACGAAATAGGAAACAATTGCGAAAGATGTCTTTAGAAAAATAGTAAAAAAGTTCGGAAAAGATTGGCTGTGGTGGTAATATCGTTGCGATTGAAGTATTAATACTGTGATAAAGGCATTCATAGGCAATCGATCGAATCAAAATTATCCTTAATTTGAAGGTAGGCACCTTTATTCTACTTCTTATCTCTTGAGTGTGTGTTGTCATTTGAATTAGTCCCAAGCCTTTTATCTTGAAACTCATTCTTCTTCATTTGATGCATATTGTTCTCTCAAACAAAAAAGAGATGATAAAATATGTTTGCAATCACACTTGTATATCTACATCGACATGTATTTCTGTAGCCGCACCTTCCATCTAAAACAAGTAAACCAGTCCATAAAACAACGTCCAGAAAAGCATGTAACTCATGAAGCAATTTTGCAATCCTTCCAATAGAAAAGATATGATTCCCTTGACACCAGTCGAACTCACATATTTTCCCTTGACGACTGTAGTACTACACAAATCTCTTCTATATTTTGCAAGACTTCCACCACTTAGATTCATTTTGATCCATATACATAAACCAACCGCCATATGCATCGTGACAAAGAAGACGATTCCTGTTGTATTTGTCAATCCAAGTATGCCTGCACAGCAGCCGTTTATGATTCCCATAAATGATCTTATAGATTCCATCTTTTGCATATTTCGCTGTAGTGCGTTAAAGTCGAATACTTCTCCTTCTGGAGTAGTGGATGCATCTGTGCCTTGAGGTCCTCCCTGTGCGGCGGGTTGTCCTCCGATGTTTGCCATTGGATCAATCATTTTTCAATAAGCTTTTCCCTCTTTTGTAAGGTGCTAGTAGGAATAAGATGAAGAGTCAATATATATTGCTTCGTTTCAGCTGAAATTGGGCTTCTCCTAGAGAATTCAACTCTGTGATCTGATCTTATCAATAGATAGATTGGCGTCGTTCTGTGTAGTGGAGTAGTGGTTGCTTTTTCTTTTCTTCTGCTCGCACTAGCTTGGCCGCCGCCACAGCAAAAAGGTGGTAAAGTCAAGTCGGCTCCTACCTTTTACAATGTCAATAAGCTAAATTGGTAACGTGAAATGAATCTCCATTTTTCTTTTTCAAGCTAAACTCAATTTGGATTTCCTATTGATGATTTTTCCGATATACTTTTATTTTAATAAGTTCATAAAAATAAATAAATAATAAATATTGAAATAGATACAAAAGTGATCAATCCAATGAATGATAGAAATATCAGATCATGAAAGAAACAACGCCAAATATTGTTTTAATAATATCCAAAAGAATGAATGCGCTTCTAGCCAGATTTAATATACTATTTTCCATCAGCTTCAACATATATCCTATTCAAATCTACAAAATCTAAATTTAAAAATGATCATAGAGTAAATCACCAATGTTTCCTCCCCACCAAAGCCAATCTACCCCCGTCAAAGCAATCGAAGCGAGATGATCTACAAAAAACGTGGTCAAAACTCCTACCCAAAAAGCTTCTGAAGAAACCATTTTCATAACAAACGTCGGTTTCGAAGGTAATTTCGATAATAACTTTGACGATATCCATTCCATAACATTAGGTCTATTCTTGAGAGTATTAATCAAAGTAATGGCACAAAACGGTCCTCCCACCATATTTATGATTTTGTAAGTAAGCACCCTCGATGAAGCTCGTGCATATAAAGTCTTTATCAATTGTTCAAATTCACAAGGAAGTATAGTTCCAGTTTTGAGTACATCCGCTTGTTGAAATAACGTCATGACTCGTTCTCTCGAAGGAGGATCAATGGGTGCTTCTTGATTCACTTTGATGTATATTTTAAGGACTAAATCGTAGACATCATTTTCATAGAGTGATCCATCTTGATTCGTGTCTGATTCTTCAAATAGTTTTTGGGCATGCGATTGAATGGCTCGAGAGAATATGGATGAATCTTTTTTGGAAGAAAATATAGATGCGTCTTTGCACGTTGGGATTGCTGTAGAATTTGTTTTAGCCCGTAGTCCCCATGCATAGATGTGGCATGTGTTGAGTAAGAATAGAAACAGGGATAATAGGATCGGTAACTTCATAGCTGGTAAGGATGTAGATGGATAGAATTAGATATGGTAACATGCAAGTTTGTTTGATGAAGAGGACGAAGGAAATTATCCTTCTTCCTTCTTCCTTGAAATGCGAAGTCCAACTTGATGTCGGACAAAGAAAAGATACGGGTCGGATCAAAGTCGGGCGAATAGATGATTCAGATAATTTAGGTGCATTGACAACTGAAATTTCCGTTGGCAAAACTCTTTTATCGAAGATACAAAACATGAACACATTTCCGGATTTTCTTTTGTAATTAGTTTGAATTGATACATTACTGTATCCTTTCTCCTTCATTATATACAATGTCGGAATCTTTGACGACAATGAGGGTCTATCAGGGTCTCATAGCTGGACCGATTGCCCTGTCTCTGTTGTATTCCATATCTGTCCAATGTTTCCTATCCGGATGGCACGAATGTTCATGGACGTATCATTTATCTTCCATATCTCTTCGCTTGACTCTAGTCATTGTTGCCATAGCGATCCTCTTTGCAATGGAAGAATTCAGTCATGATACATTCCTCCTTCCTGCTGTAGTATTTCCAATTCTTGCAGTGACACTCATGGTCCGTACTCGAAAGATATACATTACTGGACCGACTTCTGAGAAATACATTCAGACACAAGCTGCAAAAGATAAAATCGTTTTGATTACCGGTGCCAACACTGGAATTGGAAAAGAAACTGCTCGTCAATTATTTATGGCTGGTGCAACTGTCATTTTATCTTGTAGATCGGAACAAAGGGCAAGAGATGCCATGGAAGATATTCTATCAAGTCAACAACATAATTCGTCAAATAGTACAGCAACGGAAACGACACAACTTCGTAGCAAAACTATGGACAAGGATCGCTTATTGTTTCTTCAATGTGATGTATCAGATTATGACTCGGTACGAAATGCTAGTCAAGAACTGGATAAAATGTTATGTAAACTTGACAAAAGTAATGATGCAACTGCTACTCCAGCATTAGATGTACTCATCAACAATGCGGGTATCATGATGGGAACACGTAAAGAAAATAAAGCAGGACATGAATTGACAATGGCATGCAATCATTTAGGTCATTTTCTATTGACGAATTTGCTCATGCCGAATTTGAGAGCATCCAAATATGGTGGAAGAGTGGTCGTTGTGACTTCGAGTACGTATACTTTGGCAGATAAGGGGATGGACTTGGATGATTTGCAGTGTGAAAAGAGGTCATATACAATGTTTAGTCAATATGCACAATCCAAGTTGGCCAATATTCTCATGGGGAAGGAACTTGCCAGACGTGAATCGGAGACAAAGAATAAAGGGACTGAGAAACCAGTCAAGGTGTACAATGTGCATCCTGGATTGGTGCGCACCGATGTAGTACGCAACATGCCATGGTATTTGAAATATCCAAACATGATGTTTTCTCTTGTTTTGGTTACTTTGCAAAAAGCTCCTCCAGCTGGAGCTTATACCAATGTCTTTTGTGCTTTAGATGAGTCTTTGGAGAATCAAAGTGGAGAGTACTTTTCAAACAGTGAAGCATTTGCAACCAATAAATTTACACATGATGAAGATACTGCGAAACGTTTGTGGACTCTGAGTTGTAATCTCGTAGGGCTTAAAGAATAAATCACAATGTTTAAATTTGCCCTACAGATGAAAGGTGTACTATTACTCCCCCCTGATTCCAGAGTCTAACCAAGCGATAGTAGTCTAACTTATTCCTGAAACTTTTTTAACGATTGTAAGTTTTGGAGTGAAAAAAGAATCAGATCCAAAAGGATATATATATATATATTTTTTTTTAAAAGTGCCTTCTCATTCTTTTGCACATTCGTCATTCAACCAATGACGTGGACAGCAAAGTTTAGGAAGGATACCCGGAAACTTGAATGTTTTGTATTCATTCATCAACTCACCACCATACTCTCACTCATTACTCATTACATACTTCTTGTACTTACCATCCTGCTTTATCAGCAGTAATTTCAATACTGAACTCTTGCAACATTCATCAGTCTAAATGGCATTTGCGATATCTTGGAAGCTAACAGCTTTGGCTATTGTCTGTGCCATTTCTCAGAGAAGCGTAGATGCATTCGTGTCATCTCAAAGGCCCATCACTACAAACCAGCAACATCAACAAAGACCAAATTCCGGTAGTGAACTTTACGTCGAACAACGAGTAAGCTACACCAAAGGAGCTGAAATATTTCCTCCGTGCAATCAAAAGGAATTCACTCTCGCCGACTCGTTTCCAGAGGGTCTCATTCCAGAAGCTGCGAAATTCATTCTGGAACAAAAAGAGCCTTCGATTTTACAACAGATTGAGTCAGCAGCATTAGACAGTAATGACTGTAGTAGACGAGATTTCGTTAAAGTTGCAGCTGCAGTGGTGGCTCTACCAGCTGTAGCGACTCTATCTCAATCAGAATTCATGAATGGAATTTCAAAACAGGGAAATACAATGACTCTCTCACAGGCGATTGATTGGATTGAAAATAATTGTGATAAGCGATTCATTCATGCTGTTGTTGCAAGTGACTATAATTTTCTATACTATGGATTAGATAAAAATGCAAAGGAGTCTATTCGAGTGGAATCATTACAGAAATCGGATTTATTAGATTTTGAAACGTATGGATCGAACGATGTTCTAGAATATTTTCAGAATCTAGAATCTTTGTTGGTAAATGATGTTGTGAAACCTAGTAATGGGCATTTGATGACTACTTCTTCCAAAGATGCCGCCAATTGGGGCACTGCATATAGTATGTGGCCAATGGGCGATGTGCATTATGCTTGGTTTCAATCCAAAGGACTTTTCTATCCAAGATCATCTATAGCAGCCTTGACGAGAGATGATATCATTGTAGATGGACGTGACTGTGGCAAAGATAGTTTAGATGATGCTTTGACTACTAATGGATGTGAAGTCTTGGTCAGTGGTCAACGTTATATGGCAGTACCAGCTTCTATGGATAATGAATTACGGCAAGCATTGAAGAATGCATTCTTGATCTAATTGTTATCATGCCTATTTCAATACATATTCGATACAGATATTTTCATGATAAGAATTTTTCATTTAATTCGGACTAGAGACTTTTGAATAAATAGAGGTTTAAAGTACATGTTTAAATAAATTTAAACCTTGCCTTAGATTGTATCATCTTCGCTCGATAAATGCCTATCGAGACCAGACGACTTTTCTTCAATGGTTGAAAGCTTCTGTACCTGATCGGTAACCCGAAATGAATTCATAACTTTTCGAGACAACCCTAGATTTCCTCCATTGTTTCCTTGATCCACTTCCAAATCGTTTGACAACAAAGGATCGTTTTCTTCTACCATGGACAATGAAGAATCTTTCGAACTCTGGTTGGATACAAAGTCACTTAGAGCTAGAGACCTGCTATCTGATATTCCAGATAGACCACTTTCTGCTTGTGATAACCCAGTAGAACTCATCATGGATCCATACGAGTTTGATGAAGAACTCACCATTCCAGAGAAATCATTTGTAGTTTGCGATTGAGTGGGAGATGCAAATGATGGATAGTCACTGGTGATTGAGGTTTCCGATGATTTGTAATTGACTTCATCTTCCTCAAAACGGTCGTCAATATCTCTAATGATGTATTCTTCCTTGTTTTCGGCAGAAACTATATCAAGATTAGACAGCATCATTGAAGGTACTGTTTGAGGATCAACCAAGACCATAAGCACGCTCTCCATGTACCCGAGTGATGCATTTGACTTTCGAAGAGAATATATTTTATGATATATGAAGATGAGTAAGTTGAAAACCCCTTGGCCTGTATTGACAACAATGTACCAGTATGCTACGAATAGATTGGATCCTGGAGAACTAACAACTCCTCTACTGTACACTCCGACATAAATGAACAAATTCAAGGCAATATACATCATGGCCTGAGCGGAAAGTTCTTTTGTGTGATCACTATCGAAACCTGTAATGAAATAGGAAGAGCTTGATGCAACTGATACGCGAGTATCAACACTTATATCAGCATCATAGTCTTCGTTTTGTTCTTCTTCCTGATCTAGATCTTCTACTATTAAAGCAGCTTCTCCGCCTTCTGTGTTATTGTTTCTCTGTCGTTCAATGTTTGTACCTATATCTCGTTTTCTAGATTGAGCTATGGAATATAAAATGATAGCCATTGCAATAATAGTCACCGTCATCTCTATAATCAAGCAAATACTACCGAATTCGTAATATCCGTTCCCCTGCATAGCTACTGCCGGATCAGTAGACTCATTATTCATATCATCATTATATCCTGGGAAAGGATACGGTCCCATGCTACAGAACGTATCCAACGGATTATTATTCAATTGATCAGCAACTAGACCCCATATAGCAAACGCCAGCCCTTTCCCTAAAGCAACAATATAAAAGAATGGTTCTATATATTTTCGTATCGTCTCATATTGAAAATGAAATGCAATCGTCAAGGCATAGTATACACTCAAACACGGATAGAATGCCGAACTAGCGCATAGTCCCAACATCATTACAAATGCTTGTAGTTGACAAGTTGCCATATTCCCCAGCACTGGTCCTTCAAACATGCTACTGTACATACTCCTGCTAGAACTAGAATCATCACGGGGCATCGGTATAGAAGTCAGCGACATTGGTATTGATCCTATCATATAAAATATACAAATGCAAGTAATGACTCTGTGGTAGATTGAATTCAATTTCTCTGATGATCGCATAATGACTGATAATATAATGATACAACTGACTATGGATAGGATCGCTGTAATAGATGTTACAAGCAATGCCTGCCACGACATGAATATTGTAGCTTGCATGATCCTTGTCTTTTTATCTCCTTTCTTATAGAATAATTTGCTTCTCCGACGAGTTTAAGCACCGCTAAAAAGATTATAAGTCAGGGAAGCAGGGAAACGGGTTGATATAGACTTTACGAATACTCGTAGTAGAGTAGACTTTCTTACTTTCAATATCAGACAATGACGGCCACCATTTTTGGCCTATTGTCTATGACGTAATAATACTATTTTAGTATAAACCCAACCTTTTTCTAACTGCCACTTTTCTTGTTGCCGTTAAGTCGTTTTGTCTATTTATTTTGTCCATCCGGTGATCAAGGAAAAGTATACAATTGCTTGCTGTTATCTAAATATAAATGGACTTTGGCATCTTCTCATCTCCTGCAAATTCTCAGCTGATCAATTACTTTACAACATATTACAAAGTCATGTCCATACTCGCATCACAAGAAAAGCAGAAATGGGTCGAATTTTATTCTCATGGAAGAATAAACACCAAGGTTATGTTTTTTCTTTCCGTCATTGTACTTTTAAGCACACTTCATTACATGGGCATGGATGTTGAGAGCGGCTCTTTGATGGCAAGAAATCACAAGGACCATTAAGAATCTGAAAGGAAATAAACATTTACACAAGGAACAGAACAAAGTCCATGGCATTGAAATGAGTAACAATGTCATTTTGCCATCTATTTCTTCCTCTGAATTGATTCCATCCTCTTACGATGGAAGTTTTGATGGTCCTGGTTGGCAATGTTCCTCAAATGAACCAGCACCATCTCCGAAAGATAAGCTTTTCTTCACTCATGTGTTTAAAACTGCAGGGAGTATGTACCTTCCGTGTCTTTTTTGACAACTATGCCAAGAAATGTGGCAAGGGGATCTCAACTCTAATTCATTGCTCGCGCCTTGATTACAAGTCCATCAATACTACTGATCCACATAGGAACTGGACTTCGCCATGTGAAATTGAGAAAACTATTACGCGTAATCAAACCATTAGACATGTTCACGACACCTAGAACAAAATTACAAGATCACATGGACATAGCGATTGGACACTACTCCGTTGGAATTCATGAAAACTTGATTGATACAATGACAAATGAAGCAATAAATCCTCAATATGTAGCCTTTTTCAGAGAACCATATGCGCATTATGTGAGTGGTACTTTATTCCATGCAAAAGATGACAAAATAGACTGGTCTTTTGAAGAAGCTGTAGAAGCTATGAAATCAGAAATTAGAGAATATCATCAGAAAAAGAAACAACTGAACTATTACTATGCATATCTTACTTATCCAGAACAAAAGGAATATGAGCAAAAGAAGAAGGACGAAACGAAAAGGAATAGAGCAATAGATGAAGAAATGGTTCAACAAATTAAAAAGAACATAATCGATTTCAATATTGCCGTTGGAGTTGTGGAATACATGAGTGACTCGCTGGAATTGATTCAGAGTCTTATTGATGTGAACAGAGACTTGACAGATGATTTCAAAAGCCTCCTTAAGCCTGCACATGCAACAGATAGCTTGGTGAAGAATCAGTCCAAGCTATCCTCATCCAAAATTGTTAAGGCATTGAAGGAGGACGAGGAAATATTCAAAATGTGGACAGAGATGATGAGACACGAGTCTGAGATTTATGAGTTTGCATTACAGGTTCACCAAATCCAAATGAAAGCGCTGAGAAAGAAGCACGGAAATCGTTTCAGTTTGGTGGAGACAATTTCGACTTGAATCCGAAAACTCTGAGTTTATTCTCCATAGTCACCTATTACAGCTGACTTCATTTGAGACACTATGCAAGTGGTCTGCTCCTTTACAATTCACAAAAATCACGAAATGCACATACTCTAAGTAAAGATTTTCATAAAATTTTCTGCAAGAACAAATCGACTCGGTGCTTCACTCATAAATATTAATCGTAGTATCTAAGCTAAGCTTGTCTTTTTTCGTTTGGCAACATTGCTGGCCATAACAACTTCTTCCAACATCCTCTTCTTTTCAATTTCTTTCGTATCTGTATCCATTTGAAATCTCTTGGCGGGTGTAAGCGAGCTAGTTTTATCTATAGACTCGTTTGACGTTGTTAAGATAGTTGAATTGCCCACAGAGGATGCCTTCAAGGTTGGAGTGACAATTGAGGTTGCGTTTTGGAACGAGTGTTGATTCATGTATTCGTTGTTGTCGTTGGCTTTTGAGTTCTTTCTCTCTGATTGTTGACCAGTCTGAATGTTCCTTGTTTCAACATTTATCGGAAGATAGTCCCTTAATTGATGTTCAAGGGATGATAAAGATTCCTTCATTTCAGAAGTGTCGTGTTTGGCTCTTTTCTTTTCATTCCTCAGTTCTTCTTGTATTGATTGCATCATCATATGCATTTCAGATATTGTCTCTACCGGAGATTCCTTCACGACCGAGGAAGAATCGCACAGGTTCGGCGGGGATGCTTCTGTTTTCCATGTTCTAGTAGCAAAAAAGGCACAAATATAAAGTGCATAGATGGGTACATCTACAGACCTCAGTATGCTCACGTAAAATCTCATCTCATCTGGGTTAAATATTCCAGTGAGAAATAGACGATAGACAGAGTACTCACAAATAAATTCAAAGATAGATAAAATCATTGGCAGAGTTGACAACTTTGTCTTGCAATCATACTTCCATGAATATAAATACAAAGACAACATCAATAGTTGAATTCCAATGAACCTTGCATATATTGCAATGTTATACCAACCAGCAACGTTATCAATTGCTTCAATCAAGTTTCGAAGTGTTACTTCCACTGTACCCAAAAATCTTTCATCGAAAGCTTCCATCGTATGTGAAAGAGACTGAAAGTGCTTCTGAGAAGTCCGACTCATGGACTCAATTTGATCTTTCCATAGGTTCATTTCCAACTTGATATCATCCGTAACTAAAAGCGCATCACCAATGTTTCTACTTTGTGCAATGATTTCTTTCTGTAAAGTATCTTGTAACAAAAGTAGATGCTGTACTCTTTGCTCCATAGTAGACATTGTCTCGTGAAATTGCTCCATAACTTGCTTCTTTCTCAAAATCATCAATTCGTCGGTTAGCTTGATACATGCTTGTTCGGTATATAGTTTAAACTGAGAGTAGACTACGAATGCTTCTTGTGACAAGTCCGATAAACAATATTGTATCTGTCTCTCGAAGCTATGCGGCATTTGTCTATTTTGCTCCACAAATGATTTTTGTTTTGTCTTGGCCATTTCATGATTCTCTTGCTCGATAAGAGTGATACACGTTTCTGGTAATTTCTTTCGATGAGATTCTTGCAAGTGACAGTGAGAAAGATGCAATGCAAACATCTTTTCTTCATTCCGAGTCAAATTTGAACAAAAGTCTGCACCATATATTGGCTGAGGACTGCTTTTGGTATTTCTATCTGAGGGATTGGTCGATGTAAAGAGAAAAGAATTCTTTTTTTCTAGGCCATGTTTATGTATACGCTGCAATCTTTCTATAGATTCTATCCAGCAGTCCAGAGAACCAACTTGATGAGTATCTTTGTTTGCCTTCACTATTTCTACCGCAATAAAGTCAGCTGTGTTTTCTTTACTGTACGCATTTGCATTTAATATCGGACAGATGTTTGCAAGGAGTAGAAGGAAAAAAGAAACGAAAAATATTCTATTGGATTTCATATTCCGCCAAAAAAGCTGCTTCTTTAGGCGTAGACTTGTCTTCATATTGTCATGGTATGTCCAAAGCTTTGAATATGTGAAGTATGGAGTATTATTTGTAATCCAGATATAAAGACATACTATGCATTACTTTAGATGTTGAGCTTTTACATGCTCTGTTGCTTTTTGCTATTTGCTTCAAGCCTTGCTTTTCCCCTTGAAGCCACCCCCTTCGAATTGAAATGCGGCCATTAACTAAAAATAATCCAAACCTGGGAAAGGTCATCTTCAACGAAATGACGCAGGACCGCTGGAAGCCAGATCGTACAATGTCGCTAATAACAAGAATGTCACAAATATTTTAGTTGCAAATGACCACTTTCCTCAAGACTCAGGAAATTTCTACGTGGAGGTATACCACAAACTATACGAAATACCGTTGGAACATACTCAACTAATAATTTCTTCTACATTTCTTCATCATTTTTCTCACATGAATTGAGCACTTTCTCTTATTGATTTAGAATTCAATTTCTCTTTCTAGTTTAGTCATTGCAAACCTGAGTACATTTTTGCTTCTCTGTATGAAAAGACTGCACATCTATGAAAAATGATTGGAAATGGGATGACGCAGGACCGCTTTTGTCATCTTCTGACGTTCCACATACGTACAATAGTTTTATTTGTATGTGTTGTACTTCCAACGCAAACACATGTATTTTATTCAAGAGAAAATTACATCTGTTTATCATCCATAACGAAAAAAAAGAAATGATTAAAGATCATTTCCACTTTCAAAACCTTTATAGAGATATTCATATTCATTACCTGATCAAATTATGCTTTCAGAATGATAAGTAACTTCTCTCATGGGAACCTGTATCATACCAAATTAGCACGAAGACAACCAGTACATGGTCATGCCTTCCTGATACACATGGCTAAGAATCCAATCGAATTTTCTATTCACGCTTTCTAGATTTTCATTCCAGGATAATCAACGACACAATGACTAAAGAATGCACATGAGAACCATTTTGGTTTTGAACGCACAATTAGGAAAGCTCTTTCAATGGAAGTTTGTTCCGCTCTTCTCATAATTTTCACGAACTACCCTATTTCAGTTAGCGATAGAATCAAATATACTTACTTTTAAACTATGCATTCAGATCAAATACAAATCCTTACTCGTCGTACCAGAAGAAGAGGATATCTGGAATTAGAAGATACTTCACTTTTTGGCAAGGAAGAAAAGAATGGGCGATGCAAACGGCGATGTGTGATGTCCATCCAATTTTTAGAACCAATCAAAGATGTGTCCATAGATGATTTACCTTCAGATATACTTCAACATTGCCTGAGTTTTATAGGTATAGGAAATTTTAGGTATATAGGAGGTGTTTCGAGATCATTCAGACATACATATATGAAGATACATCGAGGCAACACTAGCACGAATGTCAGTAGTATTGTTTCATCGGTTCCCTGTGTTGATTTATACCTCAGCGAAGTCTCTCCTACCAAGGAAACAATTGACTTGATTTGGAAGCATTCATCAAACGTAGGAAACCTAAATGTGATGAAGCACTTATTCAAATCAGGATATCCAATTGAATCCAATCGGATAATCGCATCAAATGCAATCTGCAACGGTCACATTCATATATTACAATGGCTAAGAGAAATATCTTATCCGTTGGGAGAAAGAGAGTGTATGATGGCAGCTGCAGCAGGAAATCTCAAAGTTCTAAAGTGGCTTAAAGAACATGATTGTCCTTGGGATGCCAATACTTGTAACTTTGCTGCAAGAAGCCATCTCAAAGTGTTACAGTATGCTATAGAGTCTGGATGTCCACATGACGAATGGATCATATTAAATGCAGCTCTTAGTGGTCGGCTTGAAATTCTACAATGGATTATTCAAAATGGATACTGTTATAATTGGGATAGGCAGAAAACATATGAATACGCTGAAATAGGGGGACACATGCATGTGATAAAGTGGTTGAATGAAATAGGGTTCAAGAAATGGGAAAATCATGAACACTATGATTATATACTGATTGATGTCTAGATTGAATTCACGGACCAGTATTGATATAGAGATCTAGAGTTAGATCTTTTTACTCTAATTTATCAGCTACGGGATTTGAAAAGCTTGAAAAGGCCAGTCACTGGAATATATGTACATATAATGTTTACAAGATTAAAGTTTTAAAATCATACTCTTGGAAATTATTTTTATTTAAAATACTACTCGTGAAAAGCTAGACTTCGACTACAAAGTTTTAAAAATTGCAAATTTCAAAAATATATTCAATTTGGAATTCTCTTTTTTTAAAACCAAGCAGAGGAAGGTAGAAGCAAGAAGTAATACAAGTGACGTATAACAATATTTCTTCCTTCTGTATTATAATAAAATGTCAGTTAGAGTAGGAGGTGTTGGAGTTGGAGTGGTCATTCTCGTAGTTGGGTTTCTCCTTTGGATTATTGCATCAAGTGTAGGTTTTCACCTCAGAAGCCCTATTGCTGTCATTGTCCCTACCATTCTCTACTTTTCTAGTGTTATCTATTTACTGAACGCTCCGAAAATAAATGAAGACGATGCTTCTGTAAGTAATTCGATTGAAGTTTTCATCTCTATAGGATTCTTCGATTCTTTTTCTTCAATTGGAATTAACAATTTTAAACCACGAGGAGGTGGAAACTGATTCAATGTATATAGTTCGACTTTCTTTACTATGTTTCTTTGGCATCGGTGCTTTGATAAGTTTAATTTCACTCTTTATTACTGAAGTTAGCAATGATGTTATGGGTAGACGTATCGATAATCAAGGGAAGGAAAATAAAGAATAGATGCATTCTTTTAGAATTGTGAATGTGGAAAAAGCGTTATAGTAGCGGTACGCTATTTCTCCGCTTCTTACGGAAGGAATGAAGGGGTGGATCGTGTTTCAGAAGCAGAACAAAAAGAAGAGTGGAATTCACAATGTCGGAGTTGAGATTGTGAATCATGAAGACTGCTGATGAAGAGTGGTAGTACATACATACAATAGGTACCTCATCTAATCTCATTTCATAAAAGTAAAAGGTATTCAATTTTAGGAAACTAGAACAGAGTAGGATATAACTACAAGAAAACAATGAGAAACATATTCAAGAGAAGAACACAAGATACGGCTGGCGTTCAATGTTCTACACTCACAAGAAAGTTGATGAGTGTTTCCAGTCGAATACTTGAGATACCAGACAATTACAATCAACACGATTGGACTCGCCTCTCTTCAGAAATTGAAGATTGTGAACGTGAAGCACCAGAAGCATCCTCTACACACCATACACCTGATGCATTAGATATACCTCATCATGATGACAACGATGACGACTTACATGAAACTGACAGCGTAAACTCTTACCTTTCTCAAAGAAAAGATGCTCTACCAAAGACAACTGGAAGATTTGGATCCAATCATGTTTTGATCAATAAGGAAAGAATAAAGAGAGATATCTTGCCTCTCAAAAGAGACCAAGCACTCGATGAAATTGCATTATCGCATGCAAAAGAAATGGCAAAGAAAAAAAACTTATTTCATTCAAATGCAGATGCTACAATTACAGAAACTTGGAACAAATCTGGACCATGTAGACTTATTGGAGAAAATGTTACAAAACAGGGAAAGGGGACAAAATACCTTACAAGAAGAGCCATGACTGTGCTATTTGCGAATTCAGGGTCTGACAGAAAGAACATTCTTGATCCAAGATTTCAATATCTCGGAATTGGAACGCAAATGTCTGACAATGGCACTTTGTATATATGCCAATTATTCAAGGGTTAGTGTAGATTATAGATAGATTTGTAAAGAAGATTATTTATATTACATTACATACGTAGAGTTTGAATCATCAATTGAAATGGGTTGCAAAAAAATCTTTCCATGGTTGCATAGCCAAAGTTTTTCCTGCATCGATGGAGCAAAGTTTATTGCTGTTCAAAACTGATTGCCAATCGTTGTTGAAATCCGTCAAATCGTTTATAAATTCTATTTCCCCAGGAAGTTTCTGAAGAGCCCATTCTTCATATTCCAAAGACCATCTTCGAAGAAACCTAGTCATATCATTATTCAAACAAGATTGGACGTATTGGATTCCCTCTTCTTCAAGACTTTGAACATGCAACTCTACTGCATCGACAACTTGAACTCTGGTAAACTTTTTATTGACGAGACCCTTTTGGTATGCGTATACTGCCAAGATGTCATGGTCCAAGTTGATAGATTCATTTGCTTTCAATAGCCGTACAGCGTCCATCTCAGTGCTAGTGTTGCTAGATGAAGATTTGTAAGTATTGCAAGCATGCTTTGCTCCAACCATTGCTTTACAAACAAAATTTTCTACAAGGCCGCCCTTTTCATATAGACTCACAATTCGAACCTTGGCCTTATCTGACAACTTCGTCCATGAATCATAATTCCGTTTTGCCAAATGTTCTGGTTCTTTCTTTCCACCCTGATAATGCTTTGTAGCAAACCAATCCTTAAATGATTGAATTTCATAATCGCCATTGATGCCAGGCCAATCATGATGACGAGGGAGTTTTGGTCTACCTTCATTATTGATACGATAAACTTTGTACTGCTGGTTCCAATCACTAGGAAGATAGCTGAAGAGACGTCTATACGTCACTATAATTTGCACATTCCACTGTCGATCAGTATCTTCGGGGAACAGAAGTTCCCTCCAACACTCTTGCATGGTTCCTAAATACTCGGATGAAGCAACAACATTTGTTCGACTCTGTCGTAGTTGTTTCACTTTCTGCACAAGATCAGAACTCAACTCAAGATTATGATTTGAATCCCAATGGTATATCGGTTTGGAGTTATCCAGCACACCTTTATTCTTTCCTATTCCCGAGCCTATAAATACATAATTGTCTTTTTGTAATATTCTTTTGAATTGTTCAGAGTCCAAGAGGGATTGGATACTTGTTGTACCTATACAATAACCAAATATTTAGCAAGAATGACTATACTGATGAAACTTTTTCTTTGTATGTAAATTAAAACATATACATACCAGTTTTTTGAGGGCCTACATGAAGAATAAAGTATGGAAGTTCATTTTTCGAGATTTGTGATTGTTGCGATAGATGACGAGTGCTTTCTTTTCCAAAATTCATATCCAAATTATCTTGTTGTAATTTTCCTTTTCTGACTCGAGAAAATATTTCACCATTATTTCTTGTGAGTAAAAAAAGAACGAGCGCAAGTGCACCTATTAATAATGTATAGTTACTATAGACTTTCATTGCTCCACATATGAAATGAAACGAAACATCGAAATACAGCTTACAGCAAAATGTTTATCCACAAAAAGTTGCAACATTTATTGGCGATAAAATGAGTCAGTCCCATAATATGAAATTCCTCCACAAACACAGCTCACTTTTTTCTAATAGATACCTGCTGTTTTAAAATGACGGATATTTGGAAATAAAAAAGATGATTGTAACGTGCATAAACATATATAATGCTAGTTTAGATAGTGAGTTGTATTTATTTTTTCGTAAATTCGCAAGACATGACTATACTCCTTTCATTTTCTCTCCGGACATCTCTTTTCTTTCGTTGTACTTAGGTACATCACAACAAAACAAAAGATAGCTCTTCAATTTCTTTTGTCTGTATTGCACAATGTTTTTCTATTGGCTGATAACTCGTGAGTAAAATAGGCGAGTCATATGCTATGTTGGAATTCCTGAAACTCTTTCTTTCTCAATACTCAAGACGAAGTAGCTAAGTACTTTGTCCTTTTATTCAAACTTTCATCATCGGAAACGCCATTTATTTCAATGTATGAATTGTCAACGTAGTTTATTTCAATGTATGAACATCTGCTTTTATATCAAATTTCCTTCATCTGAAAGAAATTTATTCAGTTCATTTGCTCCTTCTGGTGGGAGGTCCTTCCATAAATAAAACAACCATGAGAGAATAGCTACTATTTGTTTCATGTGTTCTTGTCGTTTCTAGCTCGCTAGCTTTCGCAATCCATGCCGATAAGGTTTCATCGATGCACAGTCAAGTCGCATCATATATTGTATAATGAAAATATACTGCTCTTTCCTATGCAAGTTCAGAATGGCAAATGGACATTAAAGTTACAAACACGCAGCTCAGCACCTTGTAAAAGTGACAATTTCTAGGCCATCTTTACAGATTGGCTGATTGATATGATGAAGAATGCTCAGCATAGAAGAAAAGGTACGCCTTCCCCATTCCTCATGGAAAGAGTCTACTCATTGTTGCCTTATAGTGCAATAAAAGAAGGAAGTTTCTTCAAACTCAACGGAATGACTCTTCAAATAAAAGTAGATGGTGAGTGATGATTATGGAAAATGTTGCAGCAGGTGACGTTAACGGTCAAAACACGGAAAACGCAATTTTTTTGTCGTGAATTTGAAGTGATTAGCCACGAACGGCACATTCTATCGCCTATTCCTATAAAATTAGCTTTCCAACGGGTGAGCCATCTCTCCATTTTTTCTCATCATTTATTGTTACAGAAAGCAGTAATTTCATACATTACATTGTTTGTGAATTCATAAATAATAAAATGTTTGCAAACAAACTCAGATTCTTGTTTGCATTGCTGCTCGTCAACGCTTTTGCTAGTGCTGGCTTAGCTGATGCTTCGAGTACAATCATTCAAACCAAGAATGAAATCTCACCCTTTGAGCAAAATGCGTTGAAAGAATCAAAGAATGAAGTTGTCATTGTTCCAAAAGCAAATGACAGCTTTGCAGCTTGTATTCTCGTGATGGATGATAACCACAGAATCATTGGTACGTAAAAGGATTCCTATTTCTTCCGAGTTCAATGTTTACACATCATGCAATAGATCTAACACATATATTGTTCTTTACAAATTATAGAATGGTTGGCGTATCATTACCACACTCTTCCTCTTCGTAGAGTGATTGCAATGACCGATCCTAGAAGCAAGACTTCTCCTCTTTCTATTCTCCAGAGATGGGAGAAATATATCAAGTTTGATCTTTGGTCTGATAATGATGTATTTTCGGAAGAAGAGTTGAAAAATAGAAGTGATGAAAATATGATCAAGCTTCATCGTTCTCGTCAGCGTGCTTTCAATGTCAAATGTATGCACACTTTGAGAGAAGAAGGAGCTGCATGGACTGTTATGACTGATGTTGATGAGTATGTGCGTATTAATCCTCTTGCATGGAATCCATCTGCAAATTTGTATCAGAAAGATATTGCTCCTATCCCAATCAATCAACCAGGTTCAATCATTGACATGCTTCACAAGGTAGATCTCGACGACGAACGTATCCATGCACAAGAGTGGAAAGCATGTATACCAGTTGCTCGTTTTCAGTTTGGTGGAATTGAAAGTTCAACTGATGAAGTCAATTCTATGTTCCCAAAAGAACTTGAGCCATCTATTCTTGCAAATGACTTTGATACTTTCCGTTGGAGATACTATGGAATTGATAGAGTTACTGCTCGTAATGGTGTACTCCCTGGAAAGACTCTCGTTGATGTCAGCAGCATTCCTGAGAAAGAAATGAAGAGATTGATTGGTGATCCTCATCGTCCTGTGGATAAACTTTGTAAAGGAGCAAATGTATGGCTTAATACCACCGAGACTATCTTTGTTGCAAATCATATCCTTGGTACTCTAGAATCTTTTGCTTCTAGAGATGACTCTCGATTTGTTGATAGAGTTCTAAGTTGGGAACATCGTAAAACTGCTGGTGAAGAGAAGTATCTCAGTGATGAGTTACGTCCATGGTTATCTGGCTTTATCAAAGAAATGGGCATGGAAGAGTCTCGCCGCTTGCTGGCGAATGTTGGTCAATTGCAAACACAGACATTTGAGCTTCCAAGGTGCAGTATTAATTTTTTTGGTCTTCCTAGAAGTTTCAAGACGATTGCTCTTCCGAGTATCGTACAAAATATTCTTCTTCCAAATGCAAAATACAACTGTGATGTTGTAGTGCACTACTACAAAATTGACTTTGATGATTCTGGTCGTTTCAATCGTGGTGGAAACATTGATACTGATGCTTTGGATGCACTTGTAGATGTTACGAAAGTTATTGCTGCCAATGCAGGTAAATCTCCTCCTTCAGTCATCATTGTTGGCGAAACAAAAGAAGAATTTCTCAAGGAGTATGGGGATCTTGTTGAACATTATCAAACTGATATCGATCCAAACACTGGCAAGTTGAAGTACTTCCCATGGGCTGATGCAAGTTATAAATCTGGCAAGCAACTCGAAAATGTTGTAATGCAATGGAATAGTATCAACACAGCATGGGAGTTGATGGAGGATCATTCTAAGCAATTTGGATTTGAGTACAAGAGAGTTGCATTCTTTCGCACGGATGCTTTTTACGTTACACCAGTTGATATTTTCAAGGTTGATAAGGATACTTTTGATTATAGCAATCGCTATGCAGTAATCCCAGGCTTTGCCAAATTCCCTGCCAATGATCGTATGATGTATGGTCCTATTGATGCTGTCAGAATCTGGGCAACACAAAGATTCAGTCGCCTAGAGCATCATATTTCCACTTACGAGCTCAAGGGTTACGGAATGCACTCTGAAAGATACATGGGTCATGAGATTCTTCCATCTATCAGGAATGAAACTGGTTATGAAGTTATTGAAAATGTAGACATTTGCTTCTATCGTGCTCGAGCTGCAGATAGTGTCATGATTACTGATTGTTCTGATCCAAAAGGAGGAATTGTTCGTGGTATTACAGATATTGATCAGGTCGCACTTGTGGAGAACATGATTCATCGTGTATGTGAAGAGCATTCTTTTGATTCAAGTGGGCGCTTCAAGGAGCTTCGTTGCGATGATTCTCCTTCAAGAGTATCTGTACGTAAACTTCAAGGCTCATTGAATCCGTCTCTTGTCCCTACTGCTGCACCATATGCATCGAGTGCTCCATATAATACTGCTGCTCCATACGAGACAGCCGCTCCGACAGCTTCTCCAACGGCATCTCCAACAGCATCTCCAACAATGGCACCTTCAGATCAGCCAAGTTTTGCTCCATCGAGTTTACCTAGTACTCTACCTTCATTGGGACCTTCAGATCAGCCGAGTTTTGCTCCATCGAATTTTCCAAGCGCTCTACCTTCAAATCAGCCCAGCTTTGTTCCGTCAAGCTTACCTAGTGCTCTACCTTCATTCAGTCCTTCAGATCAGCCCAGTCCTGTTCCGTCGTCAATTCCAAGCACTCTACCTTCGTTGAGCCCTTCAGATCAGCCGAGCTCAAATCCTTCTGCTTCTCCGAGTTCCAAGCCTTCTCCTTCGCCGAGCTCAAAACCTTCTGCCAAACCTTCTACGAAACCATCACCAATTCCATCTGTATTCCCTTCTGTTTCGGTAAGTTTATGCAATTTGAACAGATGCAAAGATTTTCCGACATCGATAACGACTAACATCACTTCCTAATTTTTAGCCATCTGTAACACCAACAAATGCACTTTCAGTCTCAGCAATTCCAACCTTTTCTTCAACTCAAGAAGCTGCAACTGTTACAGTTGAGACGTCAGGAAAATGTTCCGAATCTTCTAGAGCAGAGATTGATGCCGCTGCTAATGCAATCAAAGATGGTGTCCTAGACACAGTTGTGAAAGCAGATGAAAATGCACAAGTAAAAGTTGCAGATAGTTGTGAGAATGAAAGAAGGAAACTTCAGCTTTCTGACAATATTGTATTCACAGTTACAATTTTGTCAGTTGTACCTCAGTCAGTTTTCGAGGCTCAAATCGATAATGAAGAAACAAAGGAGGCAATCATTGCAATCATTGAAGAAGAAGCTGATGTTGAAGTACTTGAAGTGTTTGTAGAAATGGCCCCAGAAGTTCAAAGTGGCTCTGTCTGCGTTGACCGTGTAGGAAAGTTTAGAATGATCAAGAACAAAACGTTCAAGAGAAACTGCTCATGGCTCACCAAAAATCGAAAGAGAGCCGCGAAAAGAAAGGAGAATTACTGCTCCAAAGCACAAGTGAAGACACTTTGCCAGAAGACGTGTGACTTTTGCGAATGTGAAGATGATCCAAACTTTACATTCCCTCTATTCAAAGAGCATCACCAGCCTTCTGCAAGTCATGTAGGTGACTGTGCATGGTTAACTCAGAATATGTGGTATACTGAGACCCGAATCAACAACTATTGCAAATGGACTGGGAAAGGATTTCAAGGTGGAGCAGTAAGAGACGCCTGCGCAAAAAGCTGCGGATTTTGCAAAGACGATTGAAGTTCGAATTGAATATCTGGTGGAGAGAAACTGTAATAAGTATGTTTGTTATTTGTTTTTGTAATATTGTACGACGAAGAAAAAGTTTATGTGTTTGTATATAAATTCAAATGAGTATGGGTGAATTTCAATTTGAGCAGCCACATATTCATATACATTAAATTTTTATAGAAGATTTTACATGTATCTTTTGCTTTTATGAGAGTATTCTGTGTTCATCTTTTCCCAAAAGGCTTCGTCATTGAATTGTAAGCTTATGTGTCTAATTTAGACAATTGACTCCAGAAAGTACCAAGACGATATGGATAAAAAGCATCTGCGCCATCACCATTCATTGCTTCTCTAAAAGAAAAGCCATCACATTCAACATTACTCTTTTTCCTAATGTTACGTTGTTACTGTTATAATAAAATACTTGGAACTTATCACAAGAATTTCAACTAATATCTAATATGACACAACAAAGGTTAATAAAGAAACTATCAAAGACAACATGTGTCATGTCACTGCTCGCAAGGATGCATCCGACATGTGCTTTTAGCACTACTTCCATGCTATCAACTGTCACTGTAACGCCTCGAACATACAATTATGCACCAGTTGCTGTTCCAAAAAGCTTTTCTTCCCACAGCAAAGAATTAAAAATGATTCTTGATCCATTTACCGACGAGCGATCGACATCGATGGATTACGCACTTGATCCATATTCCACAGAAGCAAGACAAGTTACAAAAAGGCTAGGCATCACAGATGATCAACATGAAACATTATCAAAACATGCAGAACTTGTCGTAGAATGGAATGACAGATTGAATCTCATTAGCAGAAAAGATTGCACTGTAGAGGTTGTATTTGGTCGTCACATTCTTCCTTCACTTGCACTAGCTGCGTTGGATGACTTTCCTCTCGAAAAAGAAACCTATGAGGCAGCATCTGCTCCGAAAGCAAAGATTGCAGATATAGGTACAGGTGTGTAAATGAGTTTTAGGTTAGGATTTTTTAGGTGTTGTTGTTGACGGATTATGGACTGACGTATTGTTTGCCGTTTTTTTTTTTACAGGTGGTGGGTTTCCAGGAGTACCTTTGGCAATTATATATCCAGAATCAGACTTTCTACTTGTAGATTCTGTTGGAAAGAAATTAAAGGCTATTGAAGAAATGGTTACTGAACTTGGATTGACAAATGTAAAGACTCATCATGGACGTGCGGAAGAGATTGTCGATGATCCAATCAATGGAAGAAAACAAAAGAATTCCTTTGATATTGTTGTAGGACGAAGTGTTTCTGCTCTTCCTAGATTTTGCTTTTGGATTCAAGATTTGCTCAAGAAAAAGGGAAAAGATGGAAGTGATGAGGGAAGGTTAGTTTATATTATTGGTGGGGAAGTTGAGAAATCTGTTACTTCAAGACTTATTGCAGACCATGCCATTGATGATCTTTTGGGTTGTGAAGGTACATCGGATAAGAGAACCCTCATTGTTGGAGCTTCTGATGTTTTGAAAATTGCAAAAGAAAGTGGAGAAAAGAAGCAGAAAAGAAGCGGCAATAAAAGCAACAAGAATAAGAATATCAAAGCAAAAACAAATAATGATGGAGAATGGCGGAATTCAAGAGGTGGATGGGGAAACAAAGATAATACTGGAAAGAAAGAAAGAGGCTATGAAAACTTTAAACGATATGGAACAGACTAAATAACAGTAGTTTAGATATACACTTGGTATTGTTCTTTGTACCATTATTGGCAACTTTATAGAAATTTTTATTAATTCTGAAAATTTCTACAAATATTCGTTTAGACGGTAGAACTTTGAAATCTATTTCAAAGAAAATTCTCCTCCCTTCAAATCGTGGCTAGTTTATTCTATTCCAAGATGTCAAACACATGATACGACTAACGCCTAACGGCCGAAAGAAGCTGATTTCCATTTCATCATCGGGAAGCGACGAAGACGTGTAACTCAACTCCAATCTTATCACTAGTGTATGTTCAGACCTATCTAGAACTACATTTCCGTAGAACTATACACCAAACCATCAACTATTTCCCACCTCTAAACTACCAAGTCAGGAAATTGAACGAAAGCATAACAAAGCAATAAATCTAAAACACAAAAACCCTGTTTCAAAAATGGAAGAAAAGGAGGCACTGGAAGCAATGGAAGCGAAGTTCAGAGTCAAGATGAAATACAAGAAAAAAAACGGTAGAAGGGAAGAAGAAGAAGATCCAGATGCAGGAATAGACTTTGCCAATCCAAAGCTTGTATGGAGAGAGTCAAGGCCCAATAAGCGACAGAAATATCACAGAGATTATGTCAAACATTTGGAAAAATTTGCAGTGCGAAGGAAAAAGCTGCATTCCCAAACCTTGAACAAACACCAGAGACTGGAAGAAACTGAAAAAATTAATAACGAGTGCTATCAGGCATGGCTTGCTCAAGGAGGTATATACAAAGACACTGTTACATTGAAAGGACTAGGAGATGCAGATGCTTTGCTAATGGTTCATAATGGACTGAGGTGAGTCTCTATTTTTGTCGCTTTGAAAATATATTTTATACTTCTTTTCTGACTAGATGTGATGCCTTTTGATATTCAAAACTTATGATTCATATAGAACGTCACTTGCAAAGATACGAACTCCTAGAACATTGACAAAAAAATTAAAGGATCAAGATATGCTCAACGTCAAGGGAGTCGTCAATCAAATGATTGCAAAACCAACAGAAAATACAACCAAGCAACACATGCTGAAAAAGGTGAATAATACAAGCACAGACGTATCTACAAAGTTATTTCAAAACACAGTCATCCATTTACCAAAACGAACAATAGGTGGTGCTCGTGATCAAATTCCGAGAACGAAGCGGTGTAGTTGTAAACGCTCCTTTTGTTTGAAATTGTATTGTGATTGTTTCAATGCAGGGGTACTTTGCTCTGAAGCATGTAACTGTGAAAAATGCAAAAATATAGATAAAGCTACATCATCGGATCAAGAACCAGATGTTGGAAAGAGAATGGAAACAATTATTGCTGCTCTGGAACGTAATCCAGATGCATTTCGACCAAAAGGGACTGCCTTCCCCAAGGCTGTGGATGGGAACACAGCGGACGGTGACAAAGAGAGGAAAACAGGTAGAAATGGATGTAATTGCAAAAGATCCTTTTGTCTCAAGAAATACTGTGAATGTTTTCAAAATGCATCGTATTGTTCGGAATCATGTACTTGTATCAATTGTCAAAATACTCTGGGGAATGAAAAGCGAGAAAAACAAGTTGCCACTCTTAAAAGAAAGGAAGAAGAAAATAACGCTGCCTTGGCTGCAAATCCCAATTCTTCTTTACCTGATTTGATGGATTTACCTACTGCTATTCAAGTTGGAGGTGTACCAGCATCGACTGTATCATTAATCGCTGCTGGTCTCCATGCCGGTGGAGTTGATTTGATAATGCCTCCAAGTAGTTATGGAAGACCCATGATGGATGAAAAACAACATCCCATTCATGAAGTTGCATTTGGAACGAGTGGGATACAAACCATTGGCGGTATTTCAACAAATGAAGATGATTTAGAAACTCAGAAAAAGGATACCTTTTCACTTGTCAAAGAGCTCAAATTTGAACATTTTCAAGAAAGCCTCGACAAACTCAAAAATGGCGAAAGCTTGCAAGAAAAAGAGGAAGAAGCCAAAATGAACATAGGTGATCCATCTACAAAGAAACGAAAATGTCTAGAATTTGCAAAGGAAACAACAAGAAGCATAGTCAAAGATTTACAAGGAATCAAAGCCAAGATGGATGATGCAATGATACAAACAAAGGAAACATTGATAGCTTCGAAAAAGATAAAGGTCGAGCCAGATTCTATAGAAGGAAATGAAACCGAAGCAACTGATGCTATAAAAGTGCCAGTGCCAACACTTTCGAAACCAACACTACCAGAAGAGTCCATACAAGATTTATACATGATTGCAGCATCAGATATTGCTCTATACGAGGAATTGGCTCGATTGATTCGTGAGAAAACAAAGCAACTCACTGCACAAAAGAAATCCCCAGTAGAAGAGGCAGTGAATAGAAGCAACAATGAAGGAGATGCGATTACAGAAGATGAAAACCATGAGAGTAATGAAGGAGATGCAATTACAGCAGATGAAAACCAAGAGGGGACGGAAGATACAATTAAATCAAATTCCAATGGGGAGGGAGAAAACAAGACAGATGTCCCAAAAGAAATTGAACCAACAGAGATGCAACCAAACGAGATGCAACAAAACGAGATGGAACCAAAAGAGGTCCCAGTCGCAAATTAAATCTATAAAATAGAGTTCATAATAGGCTATTTCTCCACTGTAAAAAGTTTCATGTGCAAAATTAAATCTCGTGTTAAAAATCACATTGTATAGTATTTACTCCACTAGCAACTAGCAGCAATCAATAATTAACCAATATTCAATCCATATCCAAAGACCATGGAATCTTTTTGATAGTCAACTTCCGCACTAAAGTTCAATTTTGGACTTCCAGGCGCCATACCCAGTGCAGTTTCAAGGTTACTTTGAATCTTTCCTTCTCCATCCACAGCACATGCAAATCTCGATCTCGAAAGATTGAATTCAGCTCCAAGGGTAACGGTAGACTGTAGATCTGGAGTCATGCTTAGATCAGCTCCAAGTGTCACTCTATTCGGAGTAACAACACGCTTATATCCCAAATTCAACATTCCCTGTGCAGGATTCAATTGCGCACAGAACCAACTCGATGGCTTTTCTAAAGTTTTAGTACCAGAAGCATCCTCAGCAGCAGGTGCCTCACATTCATATTTACAAGTATAACTACTCAACATATTCCCATTGGCAGCAATGTACATCCCCTCACCACCCAGAGCAAGATTCTTGGTAATACTCTGATAATAATTCATACCATAGACAAGTCCACCACCCATCGATCCATATTTCAAATTCCCCGACCAAGTCATTCCACCAAAATCTACTTCAGCCAAGAGTTGATCACCCTGTCCTCCTTCCTCACCACCTGAGACTGCACATTGAATCTTCCCCATGGCCAATCCGCCCAATAAAGCTCTGTGAATTCTTCCATTGATTGACTTGCCGATAGGATCGAAATTAGCCATGAATAATCCTTCTTCATCTGCAACTTGAGTGATAAACATGTAATTTTTATTCTGACCGTTTGGTAAGGAGGTTCCGAGATGGAAGGAGTGGATGGCGACCATATATGGTGATAATTGTTTTTGAATGTCGCATTTGAATCCTGAGAATGTGTCGACGGATGTGATTCGTTTCGAAGGCATGGTGGCTGCTTCATAAGGGCCGGGGTTTGTGATTGCTTCTGGTGAAGGTGTTGATGATGGTTCTGCTGGAGGAGGAGATTCTGGTGAGCCTTCTGCTGGAGGAGGAGGAGGAGAGGAAGAGAGTTCCATGTCTGGAATTTCAAGAGTTGTTCCAGGAGCCGGAAGAGGAGGAGGGGCGTCACAGCTGACCTTTGATGTTGATGCTCCCATTGTTGTTTTTTCTTTGTTTATTAGTTGGTAAGGTTTAAGGAAGTAAACTGTATGTGGGAAGTAAAAGATGAACATGTAATTAGCTTTGCTTTTGTATTTTGTATCTTCTTCTTCTCTCGCCTTTTTCGTGTTGTCTGTGTGGCTCTGGTGCAAGGAGATCATAACCTATCCTTTAAAATCCAATGACTTAGACCAATTGACAGTTAATAGAGATGTCTTTGCGTCATCAGGAAATATTGATCATTTAGTCGTGAAGAAAGTTCCTCCCTCTCCAATCTCCAAACAGAGTATCTTTTTCTGATATGCAAAACAAATAATGAAGACGACCTCTCTCTCTCTATCTCCTCTCTGTAAAGAAGTGAGATATACTCCGCCAAATTGAAAGAGCAATCTTATTCAACTGATACGAGTATCTATGTTTAAGCAGCTATATCTACTGTACTACGGCGTGAATCTTCCTCTCTTTGATGTGAAAAGACAGCATCTCAAAGGTCGAACCTCTCTCTACCATGATAGAGAGATATACTCCGCCAAATTGAAAGAGCAGCGGGTGGTATAGCGTGGAGTATACCTCTGACTATGACTGACTGATTATGTTATCGAAATCCACCATCTCATAATACATCATCACAGAATACTGCCTTTCGCCTTTCGTCTTTCAACAAATTGTATTTCAAAATATGACATCTCCAGGGACTTCCTTATCGGTAGGAGATGAAATTATTCTCCTGAGCAGTGGAGAAAAGAGAAAGTTCAATTGTGAACGAGGTATAGTTACTGAATACCCTAGATATGGATCTTGGATGACGGTCCAATTGTTATCTAACGAAGGAAACGAACCTAGTAAGAAAATCAAGTGGAGAAAAGGGTCGTATTCCAATTATACTAATTTATACAGCTCCAATAGAATGGATCCGATGATGGTTCTTGATGGCTGCGATCATATTTGGGCAAACATTGTATCCTATTGTGCAGAACACGACCCACCCCATGGAATTTGGTCTGAGGATGCTGTACATATTCATACAACCCTATCACTTGTGTCCAAGTCCTGGATGTCTACCTTTAAAGACCAAAACAAGTGATTCCAGTGATTGAATGGATGTGTCGCTGCGGTAGTCATCTCTCCACTTTAGCCGTTACAGTTAGACACGATCATATCCCAATCATTGAAAAACTACTTCAAGAAACAAACACCAGCAATTTGAGGAACATTTCGATGGGTTATAGCCAGTCTGGATATTCTTGGATTGACCAAACTTATTCTTTAAAGTTTGGGATGAATCTCAATGACAATGGTCCTGGTCTTTCTTTGGAAGAAAAGGCAATCGCGCTTGACATGCCATTTGAATCTGATACGAGCGATACTGATTTAGGGATGCGTCTACAAGAAAGCATAGCTTTGTATTGCCCAAATCTGGAATCCTTGAAGTGGAATCGTGGTAGTGCTTATCGTCAAGAAACAATAGATACGCCACTTCTTGCACTCCCAAGTCTAAAATCTTTGAATCTTTCAATAGATTTTTATCACGACTCTCAAGATCAGAGAAGGAATGATGACTTGTATCTCGTTACAAAAATGATTCCGAATCTCCGTAGTCTACAAAAGCTTGAGTTAAAGTTTAACCATGGAAATGGACGCACAGATAAGAAGATACACATTCATTCCCAGAGTCTTCGGCATCTTGATGTTACTGGGCTCAATGAATTTTGTTTTGTTGCTTGCAAATGTCCCCTTCTTGAGAAATTTGTTTGCAATGGAAGTCGATCTGCTGATGAAGGTCACTCTTATGGGAAAGCTCCTAACGGTTCCATGCCGATCTATTCTCCAGCTCAGATCGAGGAATATAATAAGAATCATGAAGGTGAAACTCTCGTCCAGTGCCAAGGTGAATTGCAACTACCTGATATGGATATACCTAATGAATGTGAATGTACCTTGATGAACTTCCGGCCTTCTTTATGGTCTCAACAAAATTTCATTGAGTCAGGCACTTCAATTGCATGAAACCTCGATGTTTGACTCTAGCGGAAAACAGATAATATACCTTAAACTCTATAATAAAGAAAAGATATTTACATACTCGAATAGAGACCATTTTCAGTTCTGCTAAAAGTTGAAAAGAAGTTTGACCCAAAACAAATGTTCAAACCTTCTTTTCATTTTTAAAAGTTGAGCAGTAAGCCATGGAATATGGAAGAGTATTGAAAAATGAGAAGAATAGTTTAGCAATTGAAAGAGCTTGTTGAGATCTTTTCAAAACCGTGCTAAAATTTAAAACAATGACATGTATGACTTGGTAGTAGACTTAATTCAATGAGAGCTAAGTAGGCCATTTGACATCAGGTTGACGTTAGTCATTGGACAAGAGTTTGTGCAAAAAAAGTGCAAAAGGGCGAAAAGAAACTCAATTGTTACTACGTTGATACACACAAAAATTCTGAGTCTGAGCCTCTCTCTCTGTCTGTCTACTAATAGAGATATGCTTAGGTATTTGTCGAGTGTTCCGTTTAGGTAGCCCGATTGTTCCGTTTAGTGTTCCGGTTCATAACCCACTACAAATATGAACCTATTTTCACTAGTATACACCTTATATATATAGTCTGTCCGTCTCTCCACTGACAACCACTCATTTGCAATATTGTCGTGGTTGTTGTTACTATCGTTGATCTTTATCAACTCTCACTCTAGATAAATTCACTTCATTTTAATAATCCATTGCCTTGAAAACATTGGTAAACATCCGTCTATGGATAGCGTGTCTACATAGAATCCAAAAAGCTGCTGACCATTTTCCAAACAACAATGAACCTTGCTCCTTCAGATACTAAATTGTCAGTATTATCACCATGAAGCTAAAAGATAAATAGATTAACTCTTGATTTTTATTTTATGTAGAACAAAGCAGAATCATTCAAGTAGTTGTGATGTTCTCGAAAGAATATTTTCTCAATTCAAGCTTGTTTCGACAAGTGTAATGATAATTGTTTGGTACTAGATTATACTTGAAATGAGATATTTCGCAAAGTTTAATGGCTGGAAAGTAATTTTATCAAAGCATTGTACATAGTTTCCATTGTAGATGTAGATGTAGATGTAGATGAGGAATCAGTAACGTAAAAGAATCAGTAATAAATGACTATTAAGTATAACCGTTATTTTGACCGTTGTTCCGATTGTTCTGTTCCGTTTCAGCCCAATTTGACGCCAAAATTGTTCCGGTACACTCGACAAATACCTAGATATGCTCCACCAAGTTAGAAGAGCAACTGCTACTCGCTTACATTGCTTTGAATACGCCTCTGACTATAACTGACTGATTTTACATCGCATACTACTACATGTAATCAGCCACACGCACCTTTCTATTTTTTTCTCAAAACATCAGAGCAGAACATGGTGCTATCACGGACTTCTTTATCTGTAGGAGATGAAATCGTCCTCTCAAGAGAAAGAAAAGGAAACAAGAGAAAGTTCAATGGTAAACGATGTGTAGTTACTGACTACCCTAGCCGTGGATCTTGGATGATAGTGCAATTGTTGTCGAACAAAGGAAACGAGCATAGTACTATCAAATGGAGAAAAGGATCTTATTCCAATGTTATCACTACTGTAAATCATTTCTCGAAAAGTTCGAGTAGAATGGATCCGATGAAGGTTCTTGAAGGCTGTGATCATATCTGGGCAAACATTGTATCCTACTGCGCAGAACATGGAGTGCAGCACGATGGTATTTGGATCAAGGATGCTTTACAGATTCATGCAACCCTATCACTTGTTTCCAAATCCTGGATGTCGATCTTCAATGATCCTTTGTACATAGGATACATCAATGTAAATCTCAATGCACTCAAATCAAAACGAGTGATTCCGATAATTCAATGGATGTGTCGCCACGGTAGTCACCTCTCGTCTTTGGACTTCCGAGTTAGATACGATCATATCCCAATCATTGAAAAACTGCTCCAAGAAACCAACACAAACAATTTGAAAAACATTTCCATGCGTTATGGGGAGTATGAAGTGCCTTGGATTGACCATACTTATCTCATGACGATTGAATTAGATCCTCATGTTTTTGACCTATGCACCGAAGAAACTGATCCTGGGCTATCTTTGGAAGAAAAGGCAAACGCGCTTGGCATGCCATTTGCATCTGACACAAGTTATTTTGAATTAGGGATGCGTCTACAAGAGAGCATAGCTATGCATTGCCCAAATCTTCAATCTTTGTGCTGGAATCGGGGTAGCGCTCATCGTCAAGAAGCATTAGTCACACCTCTTCTTGCACTACCAAGTCTAAAATCTTTAAAGCTTGCAATTGAATTTCGCTGTCATAAAGATATACAAAATAATGATGACTTGTACATCATTACAAAAATGATTCAGAACCTCCGTAATCTACAAAAGCTTGAGATTTCATTTGAATATGGCTATGGATCCACAGATAGGAAATTACAGATTCATTCCCAAAGTCTTCGGCATCTTGACGTATCAGGGCTTGGGAAATCCAATTTTGTCGCTTGCAAATGTCCGCTTCTAAACAAGTTTATTTGCAATGGAGGTGACTTTGCTAATGGTTCCATGCCGATCCTTTCTCAAGCTCAAATTAAGGAATATAATAAGAATCATAAAGGTGAAACACTCGTCCAGTGTCAAGGTCAAATGCAACTACCTGATATGGACATACCTAATGAATGCGAATGCATCATACGAAACTTTCGGCCTTCTTTAGGGGCTCAGAAATATTTCGTTCAATCAGGCACCCCAATTGCATGAAACCCCATCTTTGTAACTCTAACCTATATAAATACCAATGACTTAGCACAGGCTTCATCATTTAGTCGTGTGTTCAAAGAAAGTTCCTCGTCTCATCATTATTACTCCTATCTTTCTAATGAAACACAATTTAGGCGACTCAACTCTCTCAAAGAAGTGAGATATACTCCATTAAATTGAAAGAGCAAATCCCATTCAATATGGCTTGGAGTATAACTCTGATACGAGTACCCATATTTATGGTCTATTGTACTACTGCACGACTCTTCCTCTCTTCATGATTTGAGACCATCCTCTCATATCCTTCTTTTTGATGCAACACAAACAAAGGCGACTCTCGCTCTCTCTCAGAAGTCAAAGAGATATTATTCAATATGGCTCGGAGTGCACCTCTGATACGAGTATCTAAGTTCAGTATTATCTACTGTGATCTGTGGTTCTTCCTCTCTTTATGACATAAGACAACAATTTCAAAGGGAGCGACACGGTCCTCTCTCAACGATAATAGAGAGATATACTCCGCCAAATTGAAAGAGACCTCCTATTCAATAGATATTTTGCTATAGTGTGGAGTATACATCTGACTAGAACTGACTGATTTTATAATCGGATCAATCATCACATAATATTGCCTTCTTTTTTTCAACAATTGTAGAGCAAAACATCATGACATCTTCAGGGACTTCCTTATCTGTAGGAGATGAAATTATCCTCCTCACCTCTCAAAATCATAGAAGCACGAGACAACTCAATGGTAAACGATGTGTTGTTACTGACTATCCTAGCCGTGGATGTTGGATGATAGTCCAATTGTTGTCTAACGAAGGAGATGAACCTAGTTTGAAAATCAAGTGGAGAAAAGGATCGTACTCCAGTCTTATTAATTTATACAGCTCCAATAGAATGGATCCGATGACGGTTCTTGGTGGATGTGATCATATCTGGGCAAAGATAGTCTCGTACTGCGTAGAGCATGGAAAACAACACGATGGAATTTGGATCAAGGATGCTGTTCAGATTCATACTACCCTATCACTTGTTTCCAAGTCCTGGATGACTACCTTCATGGATCCCATCTACATAGGACACATCGATTTAAATCTTAGCGAACTGCAATCAAAACGAGTGATTCCACTAATTCAATGGATGTGTCATCACGGTAGTCTTCTCTCATCTTTAGCCTTTACAGTTAGATACGATCATATCCCAATCATTGAAAAACTGCTCCAAGAAACAAATACTAACAATTTGAGGAATATTTCCATGCGTTATGGCAAGTTTGCACAACCTTGGATTGATCAAACTTATTCTTTGAAATTAGGGATAAATCTCAATGACACCGATCCTGGTCTTTCTTTGGAAGAAAAGGCAAACGCGCTTGACATGCCGTTTACATCTGATGCGAACAACAATGAATTAAGGATGCGTCTAGAAGAAAGCGTAGCTTTGCATTGTCCAAACCTAGAATCTTTGGAATGGGATCGTGGTAATACACATCGTCCACGAGCATTAGATACACCTCTTCTTGCACTATCAAGTCTGAAATCTCTAAAGCTTTCGATCAGGTTTTACCACAATTCTCAAGGTAGACATCATGGTGATGACTTGTATCTCATTACAAAAATGATTCAGAACCTCTGTAATCTACAGAAGCTTGAGATAGTATCTGAATTTTCCTATGGATTCACGGACAAGAAATTACAAATTCATTCCAAGAGTCTTCGGCATCTTGATGTAACAGGTCTTGCTAAATTCTATTTTGTAGCTTGCAAATGTCCACTTCTAGAGAAATTTATTTGCAATGGAGGTCGCTCTCCTAATGGCTCTATGCCGATCCTTTCTCGAGCTAAAATTAATGAACACAATAAGAAGCATAAAGGTGAAACGCTCGTCGAGTGCCAAGGTGAATTGAAACTACGTGATATGGATATACCTGATGAATGTGAATGCATCTTGATCAACTTTCGGCCTTCTGTTGAGGTTCAACAACGTTTTGTCAATGCAGGCACCGGAAATGCATGAAGCCTCAACTTTTGACTCTAATAAAAACAGATATGATAAGTCTATAACAAACAATTTTATATATCTATATACTTATAGAGATCATTGTTGTTGAAAAGCAATGATAGCCTGAGCTCAACAAGAGCTAGGGTAAAATGGATCCAATGAAGGCCCTTGGTGCATGTAATCGTATCTGGGCAAAGATTGTATCCTACTGCGCAGAGCATGGAGTGCAGCACGATGGTATTTGGATCAAGGATGCTGTCAAGATTCATACGACCCTATCACTTGTTTCCAAGTCATGGATGTCTATCTTTGAAAAGCCAGCGTACATAGGACGAATCGATGTTAATCTCAGTGCCTTGCAGCCAAAACAAGTAATTCCGTCAATTCAATGGATGTGTCGCCACGGTAGCCATCTCTCATCCTTGACATTCCGAGTCAGATACGATCATATACCAATAATTGAAAAACTACTACAAGAAACAAATACCAACAAATTGAGGAACATTTCCATGTGTTACAAAGATTATGAAGTGCATTGGATCGAACATGCTTATCTCATGGCGCTTGGGGTCGATCCTGACGTTTTCGACTTTTCCACGAAAGAGGATCTCACATCTTTGGAAGAAAAGGCAAACGCACTTGGCATGCCGTTTGCGTCTGGTGCGAACAGCACTGACTTAGGGATGCGTCTACAAGAAAGCATAGCTATGCATTGCCCAAGCCTAGAATCTTTGTGCTGGGATCGTGGTAGTGCTCATCGTCAAGAAGCATTAGACACACCTCTTCTTGCACTGCCAAGTCTAAAATCTTTGAAGCTTTTGATGGAGTTTTACTACAACCCTGAGGGGTATAACCACCCTGGAGGTTATCCAAGTGATGACTTGTATATTATAACAAAAATGATACAGAACCTCTGCAATTTACAAAAGCTTGAGGTAGTATTGGAACGTGACTATAAACCTCCAAGCAAGAAGTTACAAATTCACTCCAAGAGTCTTCGGCATCTTGACGCATCAGGGCTTGGGAAATTTTTTTTTGTTGCTTGCAAATGTCCGCTTCTGGAGAAATTTATTTGTAATGGAGATATCTATGGGGGTGGCTCCATGCCGATCTATTCTCAACCTCAAATTGATGAATATAATCAAGGTGAAACTCTTGTCCAGTGCCAAAGTGAAATGCAACTACCTGATATGGATATACCTAATGAATGCGAATGCATCATAAGAGACTTTCGGCCTTCTTTACATGTTCAAAGACATTTCATCAAGTCGGGCACCCCAAGTGGAAACCTCGACTTTTAACTCTAGCGAAAAAGTGATAATAATAATTATATAACAATTTTAACAAGCTTTACTTGAATAGAGACCATTTCTGGCCATTCAAATTCGAAAAGCAATGACGATGCGGTTTACATTCTGAGCTAACAAGAGCTAACTGAAACTAGGCCATTTGACATCCCATTGACGTCATAGTCATTGGACAAGACAATGTGCAAAGAAACTCGCACCACCACCCGCGATTACTAGATTAGTCTAGTAATCGGTAATCGATAGAGCTCGGAAGCTTTTACGAATACAAATCACATCATATTCTATTATAATCAGTATACAAATATATATTATATCACATATACTACATATTAACTAAACACATCGACAGCCACTCATTTATTCTTCACATAATGATTGTCTCCTCATCAACTTCTTCTTCTTCCGTCTCCTCATCGACGCCATCTTCTGCAAGAGATGCCTTTACATGCATTGGCAACCTCTCCAGTCACTCCCTCGATAACTACGATCTCGAAGAAGCAGCAGTCAAGGCCGTCTCTCATAACGCACCACCCATCGAACTGACACAAGAAGAAGAGAAGCTATTCGCAACAATCATTGATGCAACCAAAGCTTTTGAAAATAGACAAGAACCATTCACACCGCAATTCTTTCAACAACATACAAACATTCCTACAGACATAAACACCCATAACCCAATTGAAATTAGAATCGCGGGAGGATGGGTCAGAGATAAAATTATGAAACAATCCAGTCACGATGTAGACATTGCCTTGGATAAACTCTCCGGACATCAATTTGCAATCCTCGTCCAAACGTATCTATTACATTTTGAAACTTTTGAAAAAAAGCAACCGAAAATTGCAGTCATTGCAGCTAACCCCAATCAATCGAAACATTTAGAAACGGCCACGATGATGATTCACGGTGTCGATTGTGATTTTGTTCATTTACGAGGTGGAGAAGTCTATGCGGAGAATTCAAGAATACCCACTTTGAAAGAAGATGCTACGCCATTAGATGATGCATTGAGAAGAGATTTTACAGTCAATTCTCTCTTTTATAATTTGCGAAAGAATGTAGTGGAAGATTGGACGGGGAGGGGTGTGGAAGATTTGCTTTTTGAAAAATTATTAGTGACGCCTTTGGATGCGAGGATTACCTTTCATGATGATCCTTTGAGAGTTTTGAGAGCGGTGAGATTTGCGGTTCGATATGATTTGATATTGAGTGAGGAGATACAGCAGGCTGCGAAATCGCCATTGGTTCATGAATCTTTGCATGTAAAGGTTTCCAGAGAACGGGTTGGAAAAGAGTTGGAAGGAATGTTGACGGGCAAGAATGCGAGACCGTCTGTTGCTTTGAAACTAATGACTGACTTGAAATTGGCTGGGTGTGTTTTTGAATTTCCACATTCCAACTCTACCATGTGTATTGAAGATGTGAAAGGAGACTTGTTTGGTGTAAATTATGGATCAGACAGTGGTGCGAAAGAAATTGACAGGAAAATGGCAAGAGAAAAGAGTTGGTTGGAAGCTACAAAATCTGTAAAGCATTGCGATCCTGTCATTGAGTATTTGAAGGATGCATTGGCAAAGCAAAACACGAGTCTCAATAAAACCATGTTGGATGCAAGAATCTTTTATTTGGCATCCTTCTTGTTTCCTTTGCGGAAAATGATTTGTGTTGATAGTAAAGGGAAGGAAATTCCATTGCCATCATTCATCATCAAAGATAGTATCAAATTTCCCAATAGAGATACAACATCTATTTCTACAATTATGATGCATGTAGATAAACTGCAGACATTGGTATTTAGGCAGTCATTGAAAAGATTGGAAGTGGGGCTGATTTTGAGAGATCTAAAAGATTTATGGGTGACTTGTTTGCTTGTAGCTGTAATTGCTGAAATTAGATTTCAACAGGAGAAGGAATATGGAAATGGTGAGGACAGCGCAGAAACTGTCGGTGTATTCATGGAAGTGGCAATGCGTTTTTACAACTATGTATTCGAAAACGACCTTGATGAATGCTGGAAAATGAAACCATTATTGGATGGAAAAGCAGTATTGAAAGCACTTGACTTACCAAAGGGACCAAGTGTTGGCATTTATATTGCAGAGCAGGTCAAGTGGATGTTACTCAATCCCAACGGAACCAAAGACGACTGTTCGATTCACCTGAAAAATGTTCGCAAAAGGGATTTGGAGAAGGAAAAAGAAGAAAGCAATGCCATTGATGCTGATGGAGATGTCAACATGGACGATGTAAAAAATGATGATGATAAACATACCTCGAAAAAGATTCATAGGTAGAGGACACTAAACTAATAAATTGTATGTGAATCAGTTTCATTTGCATTGGATGATGTACAGTATGATAACCATTGCCGATCCTTTGTCAAGCTGAAATCGATGAAACTGAAGGTCAATTACAACTACCTGATGACACACTCGTACCTAATGAAAATGCGAATGCATTCTGATCAACTTTCGTTGAGTTGGGCATCGTAGTAACTCTAGCGAATAATTGTTTATTTTATTATTTCGGCGAAATAGATGGCCACGGTATTTATTACATCGGGGAAATTATTTTCAGTGTTCTCATTTTCCATCACAGACACAAATACTATTCTCCGATTTTACGCAAGCATGATCTCACTTTTGCTTCTTGTTCTGTTGGGACATCATGCACAGTGTATTCCGTTACAACCACCTTTTAGATTACGCAAGCATGATATCACTTGCTTCTTGTTCTGTTGGGATGATCATGCAGTGCATTCCGATTACCTTTACCTCTTACTAATTCTAAATCAGGGATGCTCTCTCTCGTAAGACCTCCAGCCATGCTCATAAATAATGAAAGATCACTACTCTTTTATGCTCTATTTGTTCCTCTTCTATCAACACACATACTTAACTATCACACTTCATCATGCAGAACAATGATGATCATGATGAGGAGTCTAAAACCTCACTTACTATTGAGAGCAAAGATGCGAGTACCGTAAGACCCGCTATTAGATCCATGAGGAGACATGTTCCAAATGATGATATGATGGGGTCACTTGTTCGTCACAGAAGAAGAGTAAGTCCTATTATTCTTATTCAACAAATGATTCTTATCTTCATTGCTAATACAAACATCATAATTTTGTTAGGTTGTATCCTTGCCACTTGGTGATAGAACTTTCTTCCATGACGAAGCGATGCATCGTCCATTGTTTGACCATAGCATCATTCACGAAGACGCAGGAATGGAAGATCGTAAAGATAAGAAAAATGAAAGATTGTCAAGGCGTAGACAACCTTCTCATCCTCCCAAAGTTGTGAATGGAATCCTTAGAAGAAAGCAGGTATCTCTTGATTTATTGTCTCCTCAGGCAGCAGCTTTCTTTGCCGAAGAAGAAGAGCAAGAGGAACAGGAAAAGCTTAGTGTTGGAGTGCTGGAAGAGGAGGAGGAAGAAGATGATCCTTTCAAAGATCTCTTTTTTCCATTAAGATTTGCACCAAAAAAAGGATTATCCAAAAAGAAGAAGATTTCTCACGAGGATGAAGAAGTCGCAAAGAAAGAGGAAAGTGAGGAAGAAGATATGCCACCTGATATCATCCGTGCTACAAGAACTGACAAAATCAAAGCTCTTATTCTTTTAATCCTCATGATTACATTCGTAGGAGTCTGTATCGGTTGGAAGACTCATGAAGATGAGAGCCATTCAATCTTTGGTATAGCGGGAATTGCATGTGTAACTCCATGTTATGGAGATGTTGAAATGAGAAATTTCTTCATAGCACACGAGGACCACTTTCACAAAAACGATGTCATCGGACTAACTATGCATATGGATCCGATTCCTCATGAGGAAGATATTTTCAAGAGAGCAAAAGTTGAAATCATTCGCATAGACAAAGATGCAAATGGTTTGCCTGTACAAACTTTGGTCAAAACTGTCGAATCCTTTGGTCCACCAGATGAGCACCATCGTGAAACTTTTGAAGAGAAAATCGAAGTAGATTGGGAATATCCTGAACATCATCACATCATCAATGTCATTAGCGAAAGTGGTGACCCGCTTTCTTTTACTCTTGCTGCCACAAAGCAGAGTCCTTTGAGTAAACATTCTATACTCATTGCTGCCTTGATTATGGTGTTTGTCTACATTTTCATCTTACTTGAGGTAATCCATCGTACACTAGTCTCCGTCTTTGGTAGTATGATTGCTCTGTTCTTTTTCTTCCTAATGCATGATGGGGACACTGAGTCCATCAAGGTAAGTTGGATAAGATGAAAACATCTCACGAAAAGAAATATACATAAACTTACACATTTTGCAATTCAGACAATTATGCTTCACCAAGAATGGTCTACACTTGGTTTGCTCTTTGGAATGATGATTATTGTAGGAGAGCTATCACATACAGGTGTATTTGAATGGTTTGCAGTTAGACTCTTGGTTCAATCAAAAGGATCTTTCAATAGACTCTTGGTGTTACTTTGTCTTTTGACAGCGGTTGCCTCGGCATTTCTGGGTATGTACCTCTTTTTGTATACATATTTTCATTCCTTCAAAAGTCAAGTCGCAAACAACTAACAAATTTTCGTACCTCTTCAGACAATGTGACAACTATGCTTTTGCTCGCTCCGGTCACCATTGATATGGCTGGTATTTTAGGAGTTGACCCTCGCCCATATCTTATTTCAGAGGTTAGTGTGATTTCTTGTATCCCTATCTGTCTCAAGTTTCGAATAGCTCTAAAGCTCATGTACAACCTCTCTTTACTTCTAGGTCATCTTAAGCAACATCGGAGGAACTGCAACTTTGATAGGTTAGTGTGATCATAAACTTTCTATTTCTGCCTCAAGTTTCGAAAAGCTCTTTCGAAAAGCTCTAAAACTTATGTATTTTACCTCTCCTTTTTTCTAGGTGATCCTCCAAACATTATCATTGGTGCATCTTTTGACGAAGTTGGATTTGTAGACTTTATTGTGAACATTATGCCGTGTATCTTTTTAATCATTGTACCGGTATCACTTGCTTTATCCCTTTGGATTTACAAGCCATATACTACTTTCAAAGCTATGCCTCCGCTCGATGTCGAAAAGTTGAAGAAGACTTATCCTGTGTATGATGAGCCAAGGCTTTTACTCTCTGGGACTTCATGTTTCTTCCTCATTGTGTTATTTTTCCTTCACCCTCTTCATCACAAGGATACTGCATGGCTGGCATTGATTTCGGCATTCTTGACTATCTCATTCACAAATCCTCATGATGTCCAAGATGTTTTACGCAATCATGTTGAGTGGGACACATTGCTCTTTTTCGCTGGATTGTTTGTCCTCGTGGAAGTATGCGCTGCAATGGGATTACTTGAAGCGATCGGTGGAGTTCTTGCTTCTCTCATCAAAGCTCAGAGCGAATCGCAGCAACTTCCAGTAGCAATAACTTTGCTTTTGTGGGTTTCTGCTTTCACCTCGGCATTTTTGGACAATATTCCATATACTGCGACCATGATTCCTGTGTTGAAGATTTTGGCTGATGAACTTCCAGAAACTTTACCTCTCAAAACTCTTGCATGGGCACTTTCATTTGGAGCTTGCTTAGGTGAGTATTTCGTAATTATTCTATTGCCAACTCTAGCTAGCAATCTACTCTTGCTAACACTTCCCATCAAAAATAGGTGGTAACGGAACACTTTTAGGTGCCAGTGCAAACATTGTGACAGCAGGAATCTCAACAAACCGTGGTCTCAAGATTTCGTTCATCAACTTTTTGTACCCCGGAATGCTTGCAATGATTATAGCTACGGCAATTGCTAATCTTTACATGATGGTAGTTTACGTATGGGTTTGATAAATTATAAAATAATGACATTATTGGTAAATTCTATGTTCTGTGTTAATATTCTTTTGCTTCTTTGTGATTTCAGTTTCGTCTTTTCCCTCATCACTTTCTCTTTGGCGCTTTCTATCTTGCATACCTATAGAATGTCTACTACTCTCATTTGCTTCATTAGGTATGCTTTCTTCTGCAACGTGGAACTCACTTCTGAGCCCTCGAGTAATATGCGATGGAGTCACGAAAGTGATAGACGATGAAGTATCATTGGCATCTGCAATAGGTTGCAGTGCTGGTGTCGAGCATTGAATCTGATTCTGTAGTTGAAAGTGCAAATTCATGATTTGCTGATGATATTGTTCTCTTTCAATACTTAATTTGCTTCGTTCCTGTTCAAATTGCAAATTCTTCTCCTCGAAGTTTGACTGTATTTCTGCTAAAACTTTGGTCATTTGCTGTATTGCAATAGGATGGACACTCTCCTCGACAAAATCTGTGCTGTGAAATCCACGTCTTTCACTTAGCATCTTGCTCTCATTGTGTAAGAATGAAATGATCAAAGATAGACCATGACATAGTATGTAGAGTGGAATATCGGTTGACCTGATGTAGGAAAGAATCATATTCCTTTCATCGATATTGATAGCTCCCACCTTTGCAAAATGATGAACTACATGCTCGACGAAAACTTCCAATAGTGATGATAGCACCATAATGCGTCGGAGTCGTCGTAGTCTCTTTGAAAATAAGGAGGGGACTAGTATCATTGCAAGGATAGCGAGAAATCTAGACCATATAATTAGTGAATGCCATCCAAAAATGCCATTTTGCCTCATTTTTGCAATCAACATTGATAATCTAGCAAACCCACTCTGTCCGTAAATCTAAAATTAAAATAAGTTTTTATTTCTCGTTACAATAAATGAAAAAGACATATTAGGATCGCTTACCTCAGATATTAATACCGATGCCTTTTGTTCGATACTTCCAGCAATAGATTTGGAAATAATATTTTCAATTCTCTCATCCACGCCATCAATCTTTTCATAGATTTGACTTTCAATCTTTTTCATTCCTTCAATCTGTGTATCAATTGCATCAAATGCAGCCGAAGCCTCTTGATATTTTTGCAATACATCTTGAACTTCCTTCATCTTTAAATCCATGGCATGAGTTGTCTCTTCAAATCGTTCCAAAACGTGATTCTTCGTATGCATCCTCAAATCTTCCGTCAATTTGAGACACATCAATTCGGAGTGTGTGAAAAATTGCGAATAGATTAGAAACGTAGTCTGGTCAAGTTTAGCAAGACACTGTTGTAAATCCTTCTGGTCAGTTCCTGTCAATGCTCCATTTGTAAAACAAGATTCTGAAAATACTTCTTCTCGACTAGATCCAAAGAAATGGCATTGAGTAAGTCCAAGTGCCATGGCTTGTTTTCTTGTTATATCTTGATCAATAATTGAACAAAAGGAAGCGCCAGGTGAAAACTGGTTCTGAAATATTTGGATGGAATTGGATGTAGATTTGTGTGCATAAATATTTCCAACAATGTTCATCCAGCAATCTCCTGAAACTTGATGTTGCATCCTTCTCGCTGCTGTCATTTCTTGCACTACTTGATATGCATCATCCATTGCAGCTGTTGTTAGTTTCGGTGCAAAAATATTACACAGTAGCAATGCTTTCCAAATATTTCTTTTGGCCTTTAGTTTCATTGTTGTTGGTGAATAGCAATCGCTTGGTCTAGCCTTACTCCTCTTCTTGTGTGACATAACTCTTCTTTTATTCTATTGCTTAGTTTTTTATTATTTTATGGAAGTGAGTAAATTTGCTTTTATTTCCGGTTTCATAAGAGTAGAAAGATTATGATGTGTTTTGACAAGGGGGAAACATGTTTGAAAAGATGAAGAGAGAGCATCAATCAGATTTCAAAGAAAAACGACTGACCTTTTTGAGAGATTTTGACACGTGATTTGAAAAGTCTCATCGGAGGAACTTTGTTGTACGTACTACGGGATTGTTTTCATTTTTTTTATCACAAAAAATCTACAGTTCTTACTCACGTTCTTTACTCTTTTTGCTTTGAACTTTCTACGGTAAAAATAAAAGATATTATATCCGAAAATATATATATTCTATTTAAATCCATTCCTAATATTGGAACCCAAATATGCTCTTCCACTTTGAGAATGAAATAATTCGGATAAATATGTAGGGAAGATGTGAATGTGAATGAAAGAATTTCCCCGTAAAGAAAAATATACATACGTGTGTGCAGTCCTGCCACGTAACCGCGTACCTACGTACTTTAGAATGACTGACTCGACTATGACCCGCTTCAGAGAACAACAGAACACAAGGCAAAAAAGCGAAGAAGTATTGTACCATAGCTGATCTCCAACCAATACTGGAGTACTTTCTCCGGCATTTCACACCTTCCATTCCTACTACTATATTTTCATTCTGGCCTTCATTATAGTTCCAGTTCTATTGTTGACCGATTGCTCAAGGCACTAAAGATACAGCTACATTCGTTAGTTTAATATATTTATATTTACGAAATAGAGAACCCCTATGGAAGGCCCAAATACAGACCAACCCTTCTCGGTGAGGTTTGCTCCTGCAGAAGCAAGTGTAGCAGACGAGAAAACTCTCAAGAAATGCAACAAGGGTCGCCTTGTAGATAAACATGAGCGGAAAAGACGCAACAAGTTTTTATTTGAAGGGATCCGACTGGAACTTATGGAACTGCAAAAAGAAAATGAATACCTAAAATCGCTGGTTCGGGAAAAAATCTCACCCATGTCACTCGCTGAAACTATTTTAAAAGAGGCAGAAGCACCGGTCGTTGATATATTTTTGCAAAATTCTGTTTTATTAGATGAAGCTGATGAATTCGATGAATCTTTTGATGAGTCTGTAGGTTCGGAAGAAGAGATACCCAACGTCAAGAGTATAGCAACTTTTAGTGAGCGTTCAAACACTACCAAGACAACAAAAACTTCGGCAAGTAGCGATTTGACTTCGGAAGATACACCACGAACGAGTGTTGCTTCAGTAGAAAATAGAAATTCTAATAGTGTAGGTACACGGAAAGGTATTTTGCGTAAGCGAGGCGAAAAAGATGCACATAAATCCGGCTCAGTATCGACGAAATCATCCGTGAGTGGAACAACAAGAAGAAAGAAAGTATTAACACATGACCGGACAGATAGTAAAAGAATGATCTCCTACGGGAAAAAAATGTCAAATGAATCATTGGAAACTAAAAAATCAATAGCAACGAGACGCACAATAGATACTGGTGCAAAGTCTATTTCAACACGGAAAACTACACATAGCACTCAAACCCTTCGTGCATCTGGAACAAGAAGGCGGACAATTGGAGCTAATTTGCACAAATCACCTTCTAGGACTAGTACAAATACTCGTAAGATAGGATTTAGATCGCGAAGTAGCAAGACGGATGAAAGTGCAACTCGCAAAAGTACAAATACAACTGGGACAAAAGCAAGTAGCAGTATTGCAAGACGAACACGACCAAGTTCCAATACTACATCGTCTACATTGAATCAAAGAACCGTTAAATCGGATCCAATACGAAGAAAACCTAGAGATACATCTCGCCCAAGCACATCAACAGGATTGAAAAAGAAAGAAGATCCAAGACCGCATTCTAGTCCAAGTACGAAAAGGGCCAAGGCACGTATGAAATCTAATCAAAAAGAAGAAGGCAAGTCAACACCCAAACAGAATCGTAAACAAGTTGAAATCAAATCACCTATATCTTCCATCGGAAGCGATGAAGAGTACTCACGAAGAGCAAGTATTCCGCGTATAGTAGATGTAGACATTGGTGACTTCTCGATAGAAGACATTGATGAAAACTCAAGTTCGGAACGTAATCTATCTAGACACACTACAAGAAAAATTCCGCCACGTGTTGGAAGTGATGTTGTTGTGTTTCATCAAGAAGTTGAAAGTTTAGCTGCAGCATTAGGGGGAGATCTTGCTTTTTAATACATTTGGAAACCGCTATTATTTCCATAATATTACAAGCAACGAGTAGCTATCTAGAAATATATAAGAAGAAGTAATGAAATACTTGTACTATTGTCAATAATATGTTTCTACTTTGAAACTAATCTCATACAACCATGATGTAACCCCAAACATAGCAAAGCAGCACCCTAGCATAGCATAGCATAGCATAGCATATATTCAAAACTATTATTCCCTTCCCTAATCATGATTCGAAATCTCAATCTCTCCCATCATTTCTAGAATAAATTTACTAACAATTTTCTGTTCATCAACTTCCGAGAAAGGATTAGCCGCTAGATATTGTGAAGGCGTAATCCCCAACTCATTCGGTTGATTCATGATTTGAATCCCATCTTTTTTCATAGCTTGATAAATCTCTTCAACAGAAGGTTTCCAAGAGGCACATAGTCTATGCAAAGCATACTTTTCTTGCATATTGATATTCTTGATCCACAAATTAAATTCTTGCAAATCATCATCACAAGATTTAAAAGGTGATGATTGAAACAATGGTGTATGTTGAATGACATTTTTACCAAGCTGTGTATGTCTCGGTACATTAAATATAATCAATCTCTTGCAGCAATCAAAAGCCCCTTGACAAATCTTTTGACAAGATCGTGGTATAAATATTGATGGAAGAGATATACATCCACAGAAAGCACCTTTGCCAATATGTTTCAAATGTCTAGATAGTTTGACATAGACTAGACTGTGACAATCTTCAAAAGCAAATTCATTGATTCTCTTGACATGATCGTGTAGAATGACGGTCTTGAGATTCATGAGTCCATTGAAGATATAACCTGGGATAAAGGTTACATTTGGCAAGACTATAATCTGTTGAATGGTTTTTTGATTGGCATTAATTTGCATTTTCATTTCCAAGGCGTGTTCTCCGGCATTTGTGTAAAATAGCGTTTTCATGTTTTTATACATTCGAACTCCTGGAATGAAGCTTCGCCATTCTTCTGTTGCCACTCTCATTGCTTCGAAATGAGTGATTTATTGCTTGATGAAAAGGATGATTGTACCTTTAATGTGCAAAGCTTAGTTTCGAAGTTGTGTACTGGACATAACAGTAATTTCATGAGCTAGTTGCTTTGCCTTCTCCGCTTCTCGCTTCTTCTATTATTATTGCCTTCTCGCTTCTCGGCTTCTCCAAATGGCTCGTCATTGGATCATTGACACCTAAAAGTTATCGATAGGCCTTTTGACATGTTGACATATTCATATGAAGTTAGAGTGTCTTCTACTCTCATTTTTAGAAAAAGATACCTCGAAACATGATGAAAACGGAGTACCTATCACACAGGAATGCTCTATCAACCAATCTCTACATATACCATACCTATCATATCTATGTCCACCTGGTCTAGCTACATCTCAAGAATCACTCTCTAACATGAAGTGCTGCAGCACCTGTAAGAAAAATTTACCAAAGGAGAGCTTCAGTAAGAAACAGTGGCTCCAATCCTCAGCCAAGAAAAGTCGCTGCATCAAATGTGTTGAAAAAGAAGAAGCAGCCATACATGAAAAACAAAAGAAGAAAGAGGAGCTAGAAGCGGAATCATTGACTTCAGATCTAAACAATGTATCATTTCAAGACCTCAAACCGCCTCGTGTCACTGAAAAGATTCTTGGAAAGATTGGACCCAATTCCAAGCCGACTAACAAGGTTATGAAGGAACTCTTGGATGCACTCGTATATGAAAGACATTCGCCATCTTATCTACATGCAGTCAAACAGTTGCAAGAAGGTAAATCCAAATCTATTCCGAGAACATATGAAGTCGACGGAATGATGGACTTGAATCATTTTCTATTTTCCACTTGTACAAGTGCACCATTTCGTTTCATGAAAATTGATCTCCCGGCACAAGATGTACAAATTCTACAGGATAAACACATGGGCGATAAAGATTACAAATCGAGATGGGACGGAGGTGTAGGTCTCGTACTCAATTTTGAAGCTCGTCATGCACAACTTGCACCGCCGTTTACAGTATACATGGGTGAATGTTACTTTACACCACAAGATTTATGGCATTACGCTGTACATTTTCGGAAAGGACAATCGAATCAAGTTTGGCCTGATCATCGCTCTCTTTTACTTTGTCCATTCTGTGCTCATCTGTTGATACCGGATAATCGCAAAACCAAATATGTCATGATTGCGAGGTTTATTCTTCAAAGGATTGATAAAGGTATGGCCGTTCAATTTCGACCACAATTATGTTGTAAAACATGTTTTCAAGAAAATCATAATGTTGTCAGAGATGAACCATGGGAAGAATTTCCAAAGGGTTGTAAGCAACATAGTGTGACAGAGTTGTGTAGTGTAGATGGGATCAAATTGGCTCTTGTCGATTGTCCAGATGCATATAATTTATGTACTTGGTTTGAAAACAGTGGAATGCAAGCTGCATGTTCTAGAGAATTCATGGATGGTATGCGGAATGGGATTGGTCATGCAACTGGTACCGATTGGAAAGTGCGAAAGAGTAAATCCATGACGAAAGCGAATCGTGGTCAAGATACCATGAAAATAAAAATCAGAAAGAAGGAAACTTGTTCTGCGTGTGGAATCCAGACTATCTCAGCATCGGCTTGTTCTGCATGTAAGAATACGCACTACTGTAGTAGAGAATGCCAGCGTAGACATTGGAAAGTGCACAAGAAGACATGCGATACCAATAGTAGCATCGAACCAACTCCAAGTGTAGACATTGTTGTAAACAAGAAGCCTAGATTCTCGGAAGAAGAAATGCAAGATAAAAAGAACTGCTGCAAGGCTTGCTTTGAATTCAAGGGAGACACTCATGGAAAGGAAGCATATTGCTTTGGATGCGCATCCTATTTGTTTTGTGGATCTTGCAATGGTTCACCAAATGGTAACAATGGTATGTGTAACAATGGGGAGTCGGCAGCACTGTGCAAGATCTGCGAGAATTGTTATCCAAGTTTGAATCAAAAGCTTTTTAGTAATGCACCTGGGGTATTCCTTCGTTCTATTTTGAACAAACATCCGGTTGGAATGCATGTAAACCATGTTCGACTATGTCTTGTGCAATTGATGATGTACGATACAAAAGAGGAAACCGGCATCGAACATGATGTAGAAACGGCAAAGAGCGAGCTATATTGGTTAGCTAATAATCTAGACTATGCACCTGCTCAATTGGCATTGGCAAGTCTGCATGATCCATTGTGCCATGAAGATGGTCAGTTCTACGATGGTCCTTTGAATCACGCATTTATAATGGAGTCTCCATTTTCAGTAGACAAACAAATTGCCAAAAAATATTATGAGAGGGCTTGTGAACAAAATTTGGAATGTGCATTGTATGAAGTAGGTTTATTCTATGAGGAAGGATGCAATCCTGAATTATATCCACGCAATGTCTCAAAAGGAGTATCTATGCTCGAGTATGCTGCAAAGAAGGGACATACTTTGGCAATGGCAAGACTTGGAGGATATTACAATTGTATCACAGGGGAAGAAGATAAAGCAATTGAGGTAACTTTAGGGGCGGCAAATAATGGTCACTTTGCTTCAATGTTTCTAATTTGTCAAAAAGGAATGTATCATCCAGAACTAAAAGAATTTGGGGAGAAATATATTGAAGTTTGTATTGAAGAAGGGTTTAGACCAACTCCTGCACGAAATAGCGAAGAGATTTTCAAAAGAGTGGCATCATTTTATGGTCGTGAGGTGTAAGGTAAGCAATTAGATGCATAGCTACCGTATTCAGTTGGGGGCTGAGTATGTTTTAGGTATGTAGGGGTGGACTAAATATAATTTCAAGAGACGAAACAATTGTTTACGTGTTGGTTTATTTCTATATCTTATTTGGGTTGAACTTTTATCAAGCACATCCAGGACCAGCCTTACATGCTTCACAGCAATTTTCAAGTACATCTCCTATGCAATTTTTTGTTTGTCGGTTTTGAACAACTTTAATGTCACCGTTTTTACAGAGCCAGGAACAATCTTTTTCACCTTGTGAGTTGAAGAATGTAAAGCTATCTGTATTTGCACAGTTGTGTGGGCATTTACCGCATGTTGATTTGCACGCATTTGCAATGACTTCATTTTGGCAACGAGTGTCAATTCTTTGTAATTCTATACTTACCCACGCACAGTTCCAACTCCAACCATTCTCATCCACAAACTCAAAGTCCTCATCATCTTCACAATTTAATGGAGATTGACTTGGCGCCGTAGTAATCTTGCATCGATCGCATGATAGAATACATTCCGAGGCAATACTTTCATCGCTGCAGTAACGGTTGATTCTTGCATCTTTCTTACCAAGCCAGTTACAGTTTGCTATGCCTCCGCTAATCTTCTCAAAAGTGAATTGTGGATTATCTGTACAACTATTGTGGGTTGGAGGTGATGGAGTCTCAGCCGTGCATCGATCGCACGCTAGTTTACATTCCGACGCAATACTTTCATCGCCGCAGTATCGCTCTTTCCTTGCATCTTTCTCACCAAGCCAGTTACAGTCTTTTGTGTCTCCATTTAACCTTTCGAAAGTGAATTGTGGATTATCTATACAAATATCATTAGTTGGTGTATCTAGATTGATCTTTGTTGGGCTTATAGATGGCTGCTGAGAAAATACATGAACTGGATAAGATTTCTCCCAAGTCTTGGTGTACATCTTACAAATGTCGCGATATCTCCCACACACAGAGTTGCAGTAGAGTTCCCCTATAATTTGGTCCTCACATCGCGATGTGTCTTCTCTGAAGTAGTCACAAGTTACCTTTGAGACTGCATCAGAACCGTATATAAGGAAAAACGGCTCTTCTACGTCAAGGGGGCAAATTCCAAGTCTCCTTAGTTCTGCAAACATCTGTTTGTAGAGCTTATCATACTTCTCGGATCCTTCACGGAGAAGGTTTCTTTCTTCTTTCAGATCTGTATTTAGATCAAAAAGATACTCCTCCTTTGTATCACTGTATCTCACAACAAACTTGAAGTTGCTCCAACGCAAAGCTTGCAAATATTCTTTATTTGATTGCCAACGCCAGACGCCAAAGTATTCCCTTTGGCTATCCATAAGCTCGGTTAACGCATGATCTGCAAAACTTATTGAGTCTTGAGCAGATCCATCTGGAATATCAAAGCCAACAAAATCTGCAAGAGTCGCATAGATATCATTGAGACCAACTAAACCAGTTCTTTTCTGATCTGCTCCTAAAACTCCATCGTATCGCATGATCATAGGTATTGTATGCCCTCCTTCCCATACATCGCCTTTGCCACCACGAAAGTGACGACCAAACTCATCTGTATGATTTATATCTTTAGTGAGTCCACCATTGTCGCTTGCGAAGATGACTAGTGTATTCTCCATCAAGCCTCTATCCTCAACAGATGACATCATTGATCCGATCACAAGATCCAACTCATACAACATATCTAGATGAGGATCACCGAATGTCCCTGCTACAGGTGTGCCATCAAGATAGAATTTGACTGGCGAGTGGGGCATGTGAACTGGTCCAAGTCCTACATACAAGAAGAAAGGATCTGATGTATCATGTCTTTCTAGGAAGTTGTCTACTTCTTTGACAAGCTTTGTGTTGTATTCTGTCGAGTCCCAGTCCGGATTGCCTTCACCAGGACTGCCAATGATTGACTCACCATTGTCATTGACAGTAGCGTAAGATCCTTTTCTCCAGAACTTAATTTCATCTACATTTGTCTGCAAGTATCCATTTCGAAAAAATGAGTACGGTGGCGACTGGATACCTCCCAAGGTATAGAATGACTCATCGAAGCCAATGTCGTTAGGTCCATCTTCCATAGGCTTCTTCCAATCAATGTTGCAACATGAAAGAGGACGTGTCTTATCATTGCTATATGTTCCTCCAGATGGAACTCTGCCTCCCAAATGCCATTTACCGTACATACCAGTATGATAATTGTGTTGATCCTTGAGTACTTCTGCAATGCTTTTCTGATTGTGAATAAATTGATTTTGGTTAGCTGACATATTCCAAGTACCACCTTTTTTCAATCCTCTGTGTGGATAATTACCAGATAAAAGCATGTATCTACTAGGTGCACAAAGTGGCGAAGCATGAGCATCCATGAACGTGACTCCTTGAGACTGAAGCTTTTGTATGTTCTCCATAGGGACAATGTTGTCGCCCCAGTAAGGGATATCAGATGTTCCTACATCATCCGCGAGAATAATAAGGATATTTGGTTTCTTGTGACTTTGAAGAAGGCTCCTTTTGAGTTTTATATTTTCATCACTTGTTCTTTCTTCTTTTCCGTGAACAGTATTGCTATTACTGGAGCACGGTAATAGGAGCACCAATAGAAGGTGAAGAAGTCTCATTTCTGAAACTACGAATGTATCCTAATATAATTATCTCGCTTTCATATCTTTTAAGTTACTTCATATAGTTCTTCCTATTCTTTTTATGAAATCGTAAAGAGATAGAGGTCATGAAAGAGAGGTGCGCATTAGTCATTGGAATCATGAGAGGTGCGCAATGAGAACCTTTCGATCAAGTAGCGAATGAAATCTTATTTGTTCCGTTCATTATATCGTTTCCTTCTCTGCATAGATTCAATTCAATTCAATCATAATGTACAATTTAATAGCTGCGTTTTTCACAAATCATCCTGTTGTCATAGTTGTGAAAAAATATTCTCAAGCATCATTAACGTATGAAGTTCCATTATCCAGTGTATGTAACTTCTCAGCAGCTATATTGATTCCCATAGGTAGTGGAGTCGCGACAATACATTTTTTGCTTTCATCGAGAGTCGACTCTTTCACCTGCATAATATCAGGGATTAGCTTTGGTCTGAGACCTGCATCGAACATGGCAGCATAGGAAAGCTTGTCCATGTCATTAGTACTTGCACTCTCTTAGAAGATACCATAAACAACAATATTTCTACCAAGCATTGGATCATCCTCCTCAATCTCACTTGCCTCTCTTTGAATTACGCCTTGAATACAATCTTTTCTATTTTCTCCTTCTAATATTTCTCTCTCCATATATGTTCTGAATAGACCAAGTAACTTTTCTCGTCCCATAGGGTACTTGACATAGGAATCAAAATAACTCGTAGATCTCTTGACATCTATTACATACTTCTGAAATAGTTCAATGTGTACTTCTACATTTCCATCGCATCCATGTTTCTTCATCATGTGCATTACTTGCATTCGAAAATATTCTTTGCAATCTGCTGGAATATACGTCACCTCTATAGTTTCTTTTGTATAAATGGAACAAGAATCGAAAGTAGCCTCTGTTTCGATAGTGTAGTTGCTATAACAGCTCCTTTCATCGCAATCATCATCAGTACTAGATAAACTTTCAAGAGTTGCTCCTGAATGGATGCTGTAGTCGTCAAGACGAGAGTTCATCTTTTTATAAATCAGTGAGTTCTTGCTTTATGTATAAGCAATGGCAAACCCTACGTAGCTTTTTTGTGAACGTCTCCATTTTTCTTCTCTACTATTGGCCTTTGAATACGGCACGACCTCAATTCCATGAGATAGAGTAAGTCATGGTTTTATGAGATATGAACCAAAAGAAAAAGAAAAAAGGATGCACATTTTGGAACAATTTGGAAGGATAGAAAAGATACCCAAAAGAGAAAAGAAAGGAAAAGAGTGAGAGAGAAATATAATTTTGAGTATTTCGTTTTTTAAATATGAATAGGGAGTGATACAATACTTTTTCCATGACGTATAAGTCATGAATATTATATTGTAAAATATGGTTTCACTTTTGATTCAATAATGCTGGTATCTCCTTCCACTTATTTGGAAACACCAATTTCCTTTTCACAAAATGTAAAATAAAAGTGACGTTCTGAGACTGTCGTTAGCCATGTCTCTAGTTATTTTAGCCAAACAGGATTTTCTCAACGGACACTTCAACACCGTGGTATCTTTTGCCACCACGCGATTTTGTGTCATGCAGTGCAGAAGGAAAGTGCAGTTTATTACAAAGCAACAAAGAAGAAGAACAATAGAGATACCTTCTTGATATCTGCATCAGTAGTACAAGTCTATTGCAGAGAATATTTCTATTTTCATTTTGATATTCCATCAGCACCAGCTTCATCAAAAAGCCTCTTAGAAACTTGAAGTACAAAGAAACATATCTTACAGATTCAAAAGATTTCAAGCCTAGAGAAAATAACGTTTTTATATATTTACAATGAAGCTATTAACAGCAGTCCTCTTGACAGTCCTCTCCACAACCAGTGGCTTCACTTCTCAGCCAACCAAAATCACTTCTCGGTCCCTCCATCAGTCATCTCCTCTTTATTCGGAACGAACACCCGAAGAAGAAGAATTCTTTACCAAAACCAAACAACTCTGCAATGAACGAAACTTGAATCTTACAAAAGTCAAGAACGCACGTGACCTTGCATCTGTACGTAATTCACCAATTCAACCCAATCGCATCTTTCGTACAGGACGAGTCTCCGATGCCTCCGAACAAGATTTAGAGTTGCTAAAAGACCAGTTGGAAATTAAAACTCTGGTCGATTTGAGATCACCGACAGAACTCAAAGATGATCCGACTTTAGATCGTGAAGCTGTGTTTGGAGAGTATGTCAATTTAGTCTTTGTGGAACGTAAAAATGGGGTTGTGAAGGAATTGAATGCGGGTGAATCTCGGATAAAGGAAAAGAAGAGGATTGGTTCTAGAATTAAGAATTTGATCCATAAGGCGGAGGAGAATGGAGAAGATACCGAGGAGGAGGAGGAAGACTTTTTGCCGACCAAGTTACTTCGTAATGCGGCAGATGTGGCTGCTGTTACTGCGGAATATGAAGAGGAGGATGGTAACCTTATCGTAGCGGGAAGTCCAGAATTGTTTGATGAGGATGATGAAGAAGATGAAGACGTAAGTCAGGGGAAAAAGAAACGCTTCGTGAAAGTATATCCACCAGGAACCATCTTTGAGGATGAATCGAGAAAAGATCGGAAAGAACGGCATTTTGTTTCCATCATGAATGAATTGAAATATGTCAAGGGGACTGTTTCCAAAGTGAGGAAACGGGATATTGCCAAAGTTATCATTGAATCTCCTGGGGCACTCGTTTCCAAAAGAGTTAGAAGTCACATTAAGAAGCCATTTCTAGATGAAATCAATGGTGGAGGTTTGCCTATGCTTAATGAATTGCTTCTCACTTTTGGGGCGCCTGGAATTCATTATGTTTTGAATTTATGCAAAGATCGGAATCGTCACCCTATAGCTTTTTACTGTACCGCTGGGAAAGATCGGACTGGAATGATTGCTGCCATCATCTTGGCAGCGCTTGGTGTACAAGAGGAAGACATTGTAGAAGATTACAGTTTGTCGGCAAACGTTTATGCTGAAATGGATGATCATAAAGCAATGGTGGGAGCTTTGAGTCAACGTTCTCTAGATGCAAAGACATTCTTGGGAGCACCGCCTCAAGTTATGAAAGATACATTGAAAAATATCAATGAAAAGTGGGGAAGTGTCGAAGGATACTTGGACTGGATTGGCTTTGATGAGGAGGATAGAGACCAATTGAAACATGCTCTCATGGATCTATAAGAGACATGATTTTATTACATTAGCCAAAACTATGCTATGCCAACCTAGCTTGCCAAGATTTACACCACCATGCTTTTCAAACCTTTCTTGCTACTAATTAAAGCTCTAATAAAATTTCTTCCAACTGTAAATTTTTGTGATTCGGTTGTATGTGAATGTGGCATTGACAAACAAATCATGATACTCGGCTTCAATTGAATGCTTTTCAGAAGTCATACGTTTGGAACGATTGACTCTTCGTTCCCATACCTTACTCCAATCAGGTTCTTCAAATGAACTTGTCCCATCAAAGGTATTCAACCAAAATGTATTCCAAGAGTTATTGCAGAATGGATCCTTCAAAAGTCTCCATTCACCGTAGTTTCTAGTCTGATCATTGCTTACTACTTGAGCTCGTCGAATGATTGCCTCAGGGACAGATATCATTTGACCAGTTTGTTTCAGCTTTTCGCCATAATATGAACCTGGATATCTCTGTGCAATAAATGTATTAAAGTTACATAGAACTTGATTATTTGTTGGATCCACTGCTATGGCTCTACGGTAAATCTTTTCCGCACGATAATACTCACCGGTAATGCATTGGTGGAGTAAAGCATAGTTTAGTAATGCCGTTGAAGACTTGGGATTCATCATAACTGACCAGTGAAAGAAGTGCGTCTGAGCTACTTGAAATCTTGTTCCTTTAGCGTCGGCTCTCTCAGCTGATTCAAATAGATTACATGCCTTTTCAAAAATAGCTGCATCGATAGTCGATGAATCATTGCTAGTAGCTGTAGCAAGAAGAAATAATCCATAAGCTTTTGTAATGACTGGATGAGTTGGACTCTTGGCAATCACAGTTTGATAAAGGGTTTTAGCAGTGTTGATGTCGCCCTTAATACAATGGCAGAGAAGGGCAAAGTTGAGTTGATTCATTAGTTTCAATGGCTCTTCTTTATACCTTTCCTCGACATCGTGACAGAATTTTACGATTTTGACAATCTGACGAAAGTCAACCTGCCTCAAGCTTAATAACTCTGACATTTGCTTACTTCGAAACTTTTGCTGTACCAGTCGTGCCGCCTCTTCTTCTGAAAGCCAACTGGTCTGCCCCGTTGCAGGATTGAAGTAGAATGTATGCGATTCATGGGTAATCGGATCGAGGTAACTTTCTTCTCTCCATTCATCAGGTGGATCTTTTACGTCATCATTACAACTCAAAACTTTTGGCTTTGTCCATTGCTTCTCTCCGGTCCTCTTGTGAACATAGAAATACCTTTTTGTAGAACGATCGAAAATCTTTTCATATTGCAAATGAACTTCGTTCGATGCTATTGCTTTAGATCTCTTTCTTCTCCAGACACTTTGTAGTCTTTGTGCAATACATTCTGCCTTTGCGGCCAAATTCTCAAAGTCTAGAGTGATTCTCTCTTCGTCAGAATTTAGATCTACACTTATTGAGAAGCGATGCTTCAGCCATTCTCTAAGATCCTCTTCTTTTTCCTTTTGTAAAAGAAGTGGAATGTTGGCCTTCTCTTTTGCAACGAAGTTGAAAATATCACCTTCTTTCTGCTTATCCAATTTGCGCTTGGATTCCGTGAGTTTCCACGCACCAATATAGTCAATGCAACCTAACTCTTGTTCTTCTTCATGGTGGAGTAACCACTCTGTTAGTAATTTCATTGGAATTTGAACTCTTAGTACTTTCCCCCTTTCGCATCTTCGATTGTGTAATCGAATGACAATGTCGAACTCTGTTCTATACATTGATAAGATAAAGTTTATTCCATCTCTTTCTAGAAAGGAGTTTTCAATCAAGTCTCCTTTTTCAACGATCCCACTTCGATGAAATGAAACTTGAGGTTCTTCTTGAGCTAATTTCTGAATGGATATTCTAGAAACAAAAGTGGAGAGTGTAGATTTCTTCATCATTTCTTGTTCGCTCAAAGGTCCTCTCTTTAGAATTACTGTTTCCAAACACTGCCTCATTTGGAATCTATCCAACCTGAATTTGAAGCACTTTCGAGTCTCAATAATCATAACTTGTATTTCCAATCCCTTTTTTTCTTCGTTGTTGCTTTGCCGTTGTAGCATCCATACAATCACTGGCACTGAGTGAACTCTAGTCACGTCTCGATACACTATATTCTCCAATAGATTGTAGCGAAATCTATTTTGCATCTTTCTTCGACGCCTTGCTCTCGCTTCAGTGAGCATACGCTTTCTATTTTTCTTGTATAGTAAAAAGTAAGCTCGTCTTTTGTATCTTCTCCAAGTCTTTTGACATAACACCGCACTTTTGTAATGAAGACGACGAATTCTTTCTTCTTCAATTCGGTGAAGGATTCTTTGCTTCAATTTGACAGCTACTACGCATCGTACACAGCTCTGTATCATTACAATGGATCTATATTGCACGAAATATTTTGCTCTACACTTGCGCATCCTTATCATTGTAGCAATTCTAGTCTGTGCGCATACACGTTCGATTTCTTCTACTATGGCCTTTTCCTGAGCTTTCTTCCATACAAGTGTATTCACTTGAGGCATCATTACTACTGTTCCCCATAACAGATTTGCTAGCGCTTCCTAAGAACAAGCAGTGGTCGTGAGCAAGTGATGGTTCCTAGCTACATTGCAACTTATTTGTACTTACTTCTTCACTATACTTTGGAGATGGGAACCTCATTATTGCCATGTCTACCAAGAGACTGTAGAATTGCTCCAGTGTCAACTGTCTATGAATGCTATGTCGAAGAAAGGCCATATCGACTTCGTGCTGAGCATTCTTGATCTTGTGTAAGAACTTCATTTTTCTTGCAAGTTTGCCCCACTTGAAGATATCCATACTTTTCGATAATGGATGCCACTTGCATACGGTCTCAAACGTTTCCTTGACAATTAGATTCAATTGCACCTTTTCGAAAAAGTCGAGACGCTGCTGATGTGGAAAGGCTTTCGTCCTTGTAACGTTGTCTTTACAATCGTCAATAATATCTGATACAACTACCTTTACTTTGAATCTTGTCGTCGATATACGTGCAGTAGATATGTTGTGCCAAGGAACTAGACCATTGTCGAATTGTCTCCTCCATTCTAATCTTTTGTCTGTATCTTGTGGAACTAATTTCCATAGGTTTAGGTTTAGGTTTAGGTTATCTTTCTAGTTTACCTTGGACGTACTACCACCCTTCCCGCTATCACGCCGATATTTCAGGCAGCGATAAAAGGTGTTAATATAGGACGCTGCGGGACCGAGATCACATTATTTATACTGTGACCCTAGTTACAGACGGATTTCTCCTCCCTGTAACTCGGTGTGTCCTAGTGACTTTCGCAGAAAGCCACTAGGATTTTTTATGATGTACCTACTCTATTCCTTCGCCAATGTATTGATATTTTTTTGTGATGGAGTTGTACGGTTTTGGTTTATTATAGGTGAGTGTCCAGGGTGAGGTGATGTGTTGCATTGAGTCTAGGTAGGAGTCGTCATGGAGGATTGCGTGAAGATATGTCATTTCTCTGAAAATTCTGGTCATACTGTTTGGATTTAGAATATCGAAGTCCTGTATTGTGTTGTAGCTGAGGCATTGTGGCGGAATTGTTGCTGTGAGGTATATCGCTGCTAGAACATGCAGTGTTGGTGTCTCCTTCGGGCGCAGGCTGATATAATGTACAGGGAAGGTATTTTGTGGAAAGTGGTATTCAGGCAGTTCCTCAATCTGCGATCCGGGATGAAAGTACATGCGATATTGGAACGGTGGATGGAGGGCCGGATATACTGTTATTATGAATGATTCTGGTATAGGGCCAAGTCTTTGGTTGGGGTCCCTTTTAGGATGATCCGTAAAGCTCCATGTTATGATTGTTTGATAGTCGGTGGTTAGTTGGAGTTGTTTTGTCGGAAGCGGATGATCTTGTGTTATAGAGACTTGTCGAATTTGAATATATGGAAGTGCTTTTGCAAGATTTGGAAGATTCGTGTCGATATATGCCTCTGGATAGTGTCCAAACTCAGGTTCTCGGATATCGTCGAAATATGGGAAGGTCGGGTGACTGTACGTGAGGTAGAGTGGCCGGAGGGATGGAAACTTTTTGGGATGGAATGTTTGATGAACTTTGGTAACTATATTATGTGATGTAGCTTCCGCATATTGGTCAGGGAATTCCATTGGTTTCGGTCGCGGTGGGAATGGCTTGAGCTCAGTGAAGGGTACATCCTCCAGGAGTTCCTGAAAGTGAAAGTCAGGATCTTCAGTGTACGGGTATTGTTCTCGTAGAAGAGGTTCCTGTCTTGGTTGAAATATTTCTTCTGGAGGAATAACTTGATGGTGCACCGTGGACGGTATGATGTGACTAATGTAGCTGTAGGGAGTAGTATGGACAACTGTACTCATGTTGGGCGTTGTCCGATACGTGAGCGTATACCATGTTTGTGCTGGATTATTTTGGATGATGATTGCCGTAAGGAAGCAGGATTCACAGGGCATATTAGGATATTTAATATCGTGGAGGACTTGATCACAAGAGATACAGGTGGTGTATGTCGCTTGGGAGACATCTGTCGGACGATGATTGTTTTTAATTAGGGACGAGCATTGTCGGCATATATTGGTGTCATTGTGGACAACTGGAGCAGATTCTGTGCACTTGCAGAATGTTGTTGCTCTTGTAAGTAGCCGATGGATGTGATATGGATTGCGGAGAGATGGGAATTCATGTGTGAGAGCTGGGGAAGTAGAGATGAGGGTTGCATATGCCACATGTTGGAGGACTAAGTCCTGGAGGGAGTGATCTGGGTCGCTGTAGTGCGCATCGTCCGGATGAAGGAAGTTCAGCCTAGGTGATATTTGGTTAATGATAGTGGTAGGAATGGAGTTGCAGATGATATCTCTGATTTCATCCAGTGGTACTGGGCTTGCCGCTGTATTATTGGCTAGAGTATGGAGTTGCATTTGGTGTGGTGCAAGTGGTGTATATTGGGAAAGGAGCGCCATGGCCGATGGTCTTGGGATGAGCTGTGCAATAATTTTAGTGGAGAGCTGAACCGCTTCTTGCATGAGCGTACATTGGCTGCAGTCGGATGCTGTGCTTGTCAGTGTATATGGCATGGCCGCGAACTGTTTGAGCGTGCACCATGTTCCTTGGCACGGAACCCTTGGTCTTTTCTTACTCGGGACTGGTGTTGGCTTTGGCGAAGGAAGCTCTCCTTCTTTTGGAGGTTGGGCTTTTTTATAGGTTTGAATCTGGTTGTCCTTGTACTCATTGAGTACACTCTGTATTTTGCTTTGGAGTTTTTCTGTTTTAGTTTGAAGCTGCTTGAGTAGTCGATAGTACATCTTGAGACAATATGCTGATAGTGTGCTTGCATCGGTAGGCTGTAGGAGATGGCATAGAGTATCTTGTTCGGCAGATTCAGCTCCTGTTGATTGTAACTGCGTATACAGTTCCGCAATTGTGAGAGGCTGTGCATCCAGTCTTTCCTGTGCTGTCTGATGAATGCGGATGGCTTGAGTGTATTTAGTGGTTATCATATGGATGTATTCTTCTACTGCAAGATGGGTATTTGTTGGGAGTAGTCCGAGTAAGGCAATGACGGCAGTGTGTTCATCTGGATAAGTTGGTGTTGTACTGGATGGACCCATAAGATGCGTGTAATGAGCATCTGTAGGCGTAAGAGGTGGATGGACAGTGGGGTTTCCAATCCAGTGCGGCTTACTAGGATAGCCGAGCTCTTCAAATGGAGGGTAGATGGTAGTGTTAATGTATTCCTGTTGCTCCTTTTCCGAGAGTGGTGTAATGAGTGTTGCATTCTGAATGGCTGCGCGAAGGAAGAGAGAGAATCTTGGGATAAATCTATTGGGCTGTGGGTTAGGTTGGATGGTATTTATCATGTATCTAGTGAGGCTGTCGAGAGCATGAAGGATGTCATTGATTGGTCCAAGGAGAGTTCTACGTTTATTCGAGATTGTGCCATGTGTACAAGCAAGGTGGAAGTGAGCTGTAGAAGCTGGTATTGAAGAATCTGGGCAGAAGGGACATGATAGCATGGTAGTAGTGATTTTTGTTTTTGGCATGGTTTCATTTGGATGACAAGAGAGCTGGAAGCATTTTCTGTAGTCGTCAAAGATGTGGATCATTCGCTGATGGGAATGTGCCTTCTCCTGAGCTATAGTTCGGAGAGTTTTTGAGGTTTGAAATGTATTGAGGGGATCAGAGAAGTATGGGCAGAATCGAAGGAACCACTGTGCCGGATTCTCGATTGCAAGCTTGTAGTTGTGACTCGTAAATTGATTTAGTATATATTGTGTGATGTCTGTGTTGACCAGTCGCGCTCTGTGCTGAAATATGTATTGTAGAGTTTGCATCGGCGGATGTGATATGTCTAATAGAAGGAAGTGTGGAAGTGCTGGAAGTAGCGCCAGGGCCATCCTAGATGCTGCTCTATCTGCCCATGTGTTAGCCAATGCTAGGGCAAGATTGGGGTGTGGTGAAATTTTAACTTGAACACCGTCGATAGTTTTGGTGCGGATCCTGCCATAGTTGGTGAGCTGGTGCGAATGTATGTGAAGGAAAAGATGATGTCCTATGCGGAGGCCTACTGTAGAGTTAGTGTAAGTCGATTCTTGTGTCTCCTCAGGGTTCATTGCTGAGTCTTGATTGAGGGTTGCTATGGTGGTATCTCCCAGTTGCTGAGCAAGCGTTGTGAGGAGGTCCTCGAAATGAGTCTGGACTGGGATAGGAATTTGATCGGAATACGTTGCTTGTGCTGGTCGACTAGTAGGATCGGGCCAGTGCTGCTGCAGGGCTTGGCTAAGTTCCGAGTAGTGATGTATGGATGTAGTGTGTATATGCTTACGGAGGTGATGTCTTATGGTCTGTGACTGTGGGTGAAAGTACAGGAATACCTGTAGCAGAACGACTCTTGAGTCTAGTAGGAAGATAACTGGTGTTTGAAGGGGACTGGTATTAAGAGACATGGTAAGCGCTTGGGATTCTCCCATGTTGTTGTCAGTATGGGCCGTTCCATACGTCTTGGCAAGGATATGATTTCGAAGGAGGACAGGCTTGGGTGGAATGCTTAGAGGATGCTCCGTGAGACTTGTATCAAGGTGCATGAGGATGCTTGCAGCAACGGTATGATGGTGCTGGTGGTTATAAGCGGAATCAGAAGAGAATAGGAGAGGTGATGAGTATCTGCGAAAGATTCTTTGTATAGGGCATGTGTTGGAGTTAACGCTGCCGATTGAAAGGCGATGGGATGACTGGAAGTGGCGAAGGGAGTCATTTGGAGATGCATCCCACGTGGGAAATGGTTGATTGTCAAATAGGGAGTATGACCTGAATTTCTGTATGGATAAGGGACTTTCATTTAGGAAAGCTGTCTGGTGTGTGGATACTTGGGATCTGAAGCGCATTTCAAGGAAATGCGAAAGGTGGTTGTATTGTGGAATAAGTTCTCTTGCTGCTGCTTGGATAGCAAGTCTTCGCTGGAATGGTGGTACTTCTGGAACTGATCGGAGCTGAACTGTGGAAAATATGTCTTGACATTCAGAATATGCCATTGGGCTATGGAATGGAGTCTCTTTTTCTTGATAGAGGGTAGATTCTTCGAGAAGAAGACCTCTGTAGTTCTCGGCAACCATGGAGTATTTGGTGTTGTTTCGATTCAGGATATGAGTGAGTGGTGACGGTAGTTTCTTGAGTTCTGGAGCCGGATATCCAATTTCGTTGGTTGAAACATCATCCATATGTAACATAGAGAGAGCTTTATTAATTACTGGATAATCTGTTGAATGGAGGAAGATGCCCAGTAGTGCTAGTTGTTGAATGGCATGAGGGAGAAAGTTTTGTGTGTTACTCTTCTTAGACGATGTAGTAATACGATGGAGCATTGCTCGCGTTCTTGTTTGCAGGAGACTGCAGGAAGCTGGATTTGGGGCATTAAGAGTAACGAAGAGTTCTCTTGCCATTGCTATTGCTAGGTGAATTGTAAGGCACCCTCGGAAGCCATGGCCCAGGGTTGTTTGTGGTAGGAAGACATTGTGAAATGTGTCTGCTGGAATCCGTATATTGTATGCCTTGGTGGCAAATTTGTAGAGTGTGATATGATCGTCCTTGATAGCATCTTCTAGGCTGTATGACATGGCAAGAGTGTTGAAGCCAAGAGTGGATGTTACTAGTGCTGTGAACTGTGACGAGAAAGTGGTTGAAGTAAGGTGTCTGTTCTGAAACGATTTGCGTGCTGCATGCATTTTTGCAAAGTGTTTAGGGTGATTAAAGTTGGTATGGGCTTCTGGATTGCTGTATGTACCAAATTGGCGGATGAGTGATGTTTCCGAGAGAGCTGCCATATTGTCAGTAGGTATTCTCTCCATGCGGACCGTTTTGGTGAGGTGATGCCATGATATGTACGAGAACTGGCGAACCGGCGTTTCCTTGGGCATATTGTAAATGCGGATGCGACTCTTCTTGGCGTTTATACTTAGCTTGGTGACTATTGACATGACATTGGACATATGGACGTCATGTTCGATGTGTTCATATAGTTCTTCTAGAGTAGGAGCCGTGATATAAGCTGAGGAATCGTCACAGTATGAGTGCTTGGTCAGTGTCGCTGGGTTTTCATGTTTACGATCGTATGGATGGAGTTCTATAGGGGTATGTCCTGCTGGTGTGGGAAATCCTTCTAATGGTATTACCCATGGTGCAGCACATAGCCAGGCATCAGCATTTGCAATTGGACAGGAGAGGGCAGATCCTTGTCGGACTCCACAGAGGAATGATGTGGTGACCGGCCCATACGGAGTTGTGGTGATTACTGTAACATTGTGTAGAGATTCCGCTATCCATTCCTGGTAGCCCTTGTTTGGAAAGCCCATGAGGTGAAACGGGAGCAGTTGCATTTCTGTAGTGATACGGTCAAAGTATTTTTCTTTGTCTTCATCTAGTTGGCACAGGAAAATGTCTGTTCTGTCTCGGACATCTTGTACAGCAAGTAAGTGGTTAAGGGTGCAGTCAGCACAGGAGTGTCCTGGTCTGTATGCTGCGATGGTGTCATCGTACACTCCTAGTTTTTCTATAGCTGATGAGAGGGCTTTAGCGACAATGGTGTCGATGTACGAGTCATAGGCATGAAGGATAGATATCATATTGCAAATGAACTTCGTTCGATGCTATTGCTTTAGATCTCTTTCTTCTCCAGACACTTTGTAGTCTTTGTGCAATACATTCTGCCTTTGCGGCCAAATTCTCAAAGTCTAGAGTGATTCTCTCTTCGTCAGAATTTAGATCTACACTTATTGAGAAGCGATGCTTCAGCCATTCTCTAAGATCCTCTTCTTTTTCCTTTTGTAAAAGAAGTGGAATGTTGGCCTTCTCTTTTGCAACGAAGTTGAAAATATCACCTTCTTTCTGCTTATCCAATTTGCGCTTGGATTCCGTGAGTTTCCACGCACCAATATAGTCAATGCAACCTAACTCTTGTTCTTCTTCATGGTGGAGTAACCACTCTGTTAGTAATTTCATTGGAATTTGAACTCTTAGTACTTTCCCCCTTTCGCATCTTCGATTGTGTAATCGAATGACAATGTCGAACTCTGTTCTATACATTGATAAGATAAAGTTTATTCCATCTCTTTCTAGAAAGGAGTTTTCAATCAAGTCTCCTTTTTCAACGATCCCACTTCGATGAAATGAAACTTGAGGTTCTTCTTGAGCTAATTTCTGAATGGATATTCTAGAAACAAAAGTGGAGAGTGTAGATTTCTTCATCATTTCTTGTTCGCTCAAAGGTCCTCTCTTTAGAATTACTGTTTCCAAACACTGCCTCATTTGGAATCTATCCAACCTGAATTTGAAGCACTTTCGAGTCTCAATAATCATAACTTGTATTTCCAATCCCTTTTTTTCTTCGTTGTTGCTTTGCCGTTGTAGCATCCATACAATCACTGGCACTGAGTGAACTCTAGTCACGTCTCGATACACTATATTCTCCAATAGATTGTAGCGAAATCTATTTTGCATCTTTCTTCGACGCCTTGCTCTCGCTTCAGTGAGCATACGCTTTCTATTTTTCTTGTATAGTAAAAAGTAAGCTCGTCTTTTGTATCTTCTCCAAGTCTTTTGACATAACACCGCACTTTTGTAATGAAGACGACGAATTCTTTCTTCTTCAATTCGGTGAAGGATTCTTTGCTTCAATTTGACAGCTACTACGCATCGTACACAGCTCTGTATCATTACAATGGATCTATATTGCACGAAATATTTTGCTCTACACTTGCGCATCCTTATCATTGTAGCAATTCTAGTCTGTGCGCATACACGTTCGATTTCTTCTACTATGGCCTTTTCCTGAGCTTTCTTCCATACAAGTGTATTCACTTGAGGCATCATTACTACTGTTCCCCATAACAGATTTGCTAGCGCTTCCTAAGAACAAGCAGTGGTCGTGAGCAAGTGATGGTTCCTAGCTACATTGCAACTTATTTGTACTTACTTCTTCACTATACTTTGGAGATGGGAACCTCATTATTGCCATGTCTACCAAGAGACTGTAGAATTGCTCCAGTGTCAACTGTCTATGAATGCTATGTCGAAGAAAGGCCATATCGACTTCGTGCTGAGCATTCTTGATCTTGTGTAAGAACTTCATTTTTCTTGCAAGTTTGCCCCACTTGAAGATATCCATACTTTTCGATAATGGATGCCACTTGCATACGGTCTCAAACGTTTCCTTGACAATTAGATTCAATTGCACCTTTTCGAAAAAGTCGAGACGCTGCTGATGTGGAAAGGCTTTCGTCCTTGTAACGTTGTCTTTACAATCGTCAATAATATCTGATACAACTACCTTTACTTTGAATCTTGTCGTCGATATACGTGCAGTAGATATGTTGTGCCAAGGAACTAGACCATTGTCGAATTGTCTCCTCCATTCTAATCTTTTGTCTGTATCTTGTGGAACTAATTTCCATATTCGTATAGATTTAAACTCTAAAGGTTCTCGATCTCGCATAGTCTCTGCGTCCAGTCTGTCATAGATTTGTTTTGTAGTCGAATCTAACAAAGGTTTTCTCTCCTTTTCCTTCATTGCAAATCGTTGCTTTGGGTCGTGAAGGTATTCAATAACTTCACTTGGATCAGCAATTTCTTTGCACAGAATCGATGAGTAATCAAAAGCTGCATTCAAATATATTTGTTGAAAATTTGATTCATTCTTTTCCATTGCTTCTATATAGTACACTCGTGAAAAGTGAGGATGTCCCACTCGAATCTGGTCTCCTTCTTGAAGCTGTGATATACCTTTCACGACAACAAGAAATCTATTGCCTTCACTCGCTTTGACATAGCAAGGATCAGGCATTGATACTTTCCCTGCAATAGAGTATGCGGATCTAGCATTAGATCCTATGCATTCAGATTCTTCATCACTTTCGTCCATACTTTCACTTTCGTCATCCTCTTTGTATTCATCATTATCACCAGATGTATGCGATATATTTTCATTTTGTGTACTTTCTCGACTTGCAATGAGATCATGACAGTCATCTTTCAAAGGAGGTAGATATCTGTAATTATTCGCAATAGTAGCCAACAACCAATCCTGAAGGCTCATTATATTCTCATCACGATCGTATGCTCTTGTTTGAATCTGATGGACGTATTTTAGAAGCGTACTGTAAATAATGGTTACATTCCTTTTCGAAGCAACAATCTTTGTGGACCTCGCTGCTTTCTCAATATTTCTTGCCAAAACATGCAAGTCGACTTTGCTGAGATCGGCTATGCTCTTCTTGTCGAGAATCTCTTTGTCATTCATGTATTCTTTTTTCGAAAAGAGTAGCATTAAACATGCTACAATAACTTTTGCTCCTACATCTTCCAACACTAACCTACCTGGATCGAAAACAGGGTATTCATTTACATCAAATACGACTTGATCGAAATTATGCCGCCTTCCCGCAATAGTTTTTACGACTTGAACATTACATTGCTGCATTCTTATACTATTCTCTATTTCTTTCTCAAAAACAAGTCTATCGATAATCTTTGTATGCCTATTCTTGTTCGAAACTGAGTCTGTACCCCATACATCGAATTCATAATTGTCCAGCAATCCTCTAGAATCCTCGATTATTTTCAATAAGTAGCTTTTTCCAAACCAATCAAAACTCTCTACTAATTTTGGTCGGGGTGAGTTTCTATCAAAGAGTCTTCCACTTGTCGATTGAAGTAATTCATTCCTCTCTCGAATTGCCTCAAGATCTACAATCAAGTCGACAATATCAAATGTAATCTCTTTCAATTCAAAATTGGACTCTAATTCGTTTTCCGTTCCGAAATGAGGATCTGATTCGAAATGACTTGGTTTCAAATGGATCTCCTGCAGTAATGCTTCTCTTTCTCTGATTTTCTTGACAATATTGGAACGTTGTCTCTCAATCGATATTTCATAATCATATTTATCAAATAAGTTTGCTGACGGAGACAGTAATAACGAAGCCACTTCATTGGACTTGACCATGCTTCATTTTAGCTTCTTTTCGAAAGTTGTTTGTTATCAGAACTAAAATGAGGACTGTCAAGAGCTTACTTTCCCAAAAAGGATTCAAAGAAGCAAAGTCTTTTCTCCTTGAAATTTTGTAATGATTTAGAAAAAGGGGACTTGTTGAGGCTTGTCAAAGTCTAAAATATTAAATTTTGACAAGAAGAAAAAGTCAAGAACGTAACAATGACACTTGCAAGAAATTGAAAAATTCGGGCTGTAATTTTCTATTTTTTCCAATGACAATGCTCCGAATTTGAATAGCCAGTCAAAAAAGAAAAGAAAGGAAAAGAAAGGAAGCATTTATTTTAAATGGCTATCGGTTATAAAATGCGCGCGTATTGACATGGTATTTTCGCGCAGCAAAGATACTGCTTCAATCCACACACACGGCATTGACACCAACTTCAAGAGAAAGGAAAGGATCGGGAAAACACATCGTCATCTTATTCATAGCCATTGCTTCTATTACTAGAAATAATATAATATTTAAATATGACCATGCCAAAGAAAATTGTCACATCTGCACTTCTTGCTGCTGCTCTTGTTGAGGGCGCAACTGCTTTTGCTCCAGCACAACAGGCTGCTAGAGTTGCAACTGACTTGAATGCAGAATCTGGAAGAAGAGAAATTCTCGGAGACTTTGCAAAGGTACTTGGTGCTGGTGCACTTGCTATTGGAGGAGCTAACCAGGCTGATCAAGGTTCTGAGCTTTTGGCTGGACTTACTAACCCAGCTCAAGAGTCATGGAGAGGAAAGGTGCGTTTCATTTATATAAAAAAAGAGAGCTAGGTTGCAGACCTAGGGCAGAAATGTTTGAAAATATATGTAAAGATGCTTTCTTTATATTTATACTTTACTGACATAATTTTATCCTATAGTACAAGGGCCAAAGCTTCACACCTGGAAAGGGAATGAGAGCACAAGAGGAAGAACTAATTGCTGGACTTACCAACCCAGCTCAAGAGTCTTGGAGAGGAAAGTACAAGGGACAAAGTTTTACTCCAGGAAAGGGAATGCGCGCACACGATGATGAATTGGTAGCTGGATTGACAAACCCAGCTCAAGAGTCATGGAGAGGAAAGTACAAGGGACAAAGTTTCACACCTGGAAAGGGAATGCGCGCACATGACGATGAATTAGTGGCTGGATTGACTAACCCTGCACAGGAGTCTTGGAGAGGAAAGTACAAGGGGCAGAGTTTCACACCTGGAAAGGGAATGAGAGCACATGATGATGAATTAGTGGCTGGATTGACTAACCCTGCGCAGGAGTCTTGGAGAGGAAAGTACAAGGGACAAAGTTTCACACCTGGAAAGGGAATGCGCGCACACGATGATGAGTTGGTAGCTGGATTGACTAACCCAGCACAGGAGTCTTGGAGAGGAAAGTACAAGGGGCAGAGTTTTACTCCAGGAAAGGGAATGAGAGCTCAGGAGGAGAATTTTATTGCTGGTCTTACTAACCCAGCTCAAGAATCATGGAGAGGAAAGTACAAGGGGCAGAGTTTCACACCTGGAAAGGGAATGAGAGCTCAGGAGGAGAATTTTATTGCTGGTCTTACTAACCCAGCTCAAGAATCATGGAGAGGAAAGTACAAGGGGCAGAGTTTCACACCTGGAAAGGGAATGCGTGCACGTAACGAGGATATCTGTTAAATTGTTGAGCTTTTCATGTACTTATGACTATGACATGAGCAAATGAAATATTTTATTATATAAACCTAGGCCTTCCTTTATTTGCTTTCCAATGTGGTTCCAATGATATAGATGCAGATGTGAAACAAAAGTAGTTTTTTGCAGTAGACGCCTGTACTCACAGTAGGTAGTCCTCTTTACTATCTTCACAAGTGTCTTCAAGCGAGAAACTTACTTCACAAATCAACACCAACAACACCTTGGAAAGTGATTTCTTTTTCGGTCAACCAGCAAGTGATCTAGAAAAGCTCTGAGCAAACACGAAATGAGCGGAGCATGTTCCGTAAGAACAAGATCGTCTTCGACGACTACTTCTTCAAGTAGATATCGAACTCTATCTAGAACTAGTACCATTGACGAGAGGTAAGTTGTCATGATGCGAATGAGTAAAACATAGATAGTCTCTTTGTGATTGGCTCAGCATTTTGCCTTTAGTCTCTTTGGAGAACCCTGTCGCAAAACAATTCAGAGAAAAAGATCTCTCGCTAATAAGAAACAAGAAGAGAGTCAAAGCGTCACAAATGTTATTGGAAAGAAGGACGTCGATACAATTTCGAAAAGGTGTTTGTCGGAAGCATCCAATTCAATGCCAATGCAAAAAGATTTTGCATCGCCAAATCAACAACAGTTGGAAGAAAAACGCCTTCAAGCCAAGTTGAGAAAAGATCGTATAATCCAAATAGAATTTGAACGATCTAAACAGGCCAATCAAAAGAAAACTACTGCTCCAACCAAAAGTGCAGAAGTTGAGAAATACAAGGAGCAAAATGAAGACATTGTGAAACTTCTCAACACATGCAAACAACGAGCTGCAGCGTTTGCAATCAGAGACCAGCAATTAAGAGATAAAGCTATCCGTGAAAAGGATGAACAAGATTACGAACGGATGATGGATCTTGAAATGGAAATCAATAGGTTGAAAGATATAGCAGCTCGTGAAAAGGAAGAAGAAGCTAGAGTCCAGAAACTCATCAAGGATCGAAAGGTGATTGAAGATCAAATCAAGGAACGACAGCATCAACGCTTACTACAAGAAGAAGCAAGGGATCAAGAAAACAAGAAAATGTTGGAAACCATCAAGAAATATGAAGAGGAAGATGCTGAGAAAGCGAGACAAAAGAAGGAGTATACGAGAAAGGCAAAGATGGAAATATTGAAACGCAATGAAGAAATTTTGAAGGAAAGAGAAGCCAAAAAAGAGTTTGAAAGAAGGCAGGAAGCTATGATTGTCAATTATTTGACAGAACAGGACGAAAAGCTCCGTAAGCGAGAAGAGGAAGAAGCCGAGGCTCAACGCAAAAAGGTGGAGTTGCAAAAGAAACTATTGGAAAGTCAAACGAAAGCACTCGATAAAAGGTCTGAAATGGATGAATTGAGAGCCCGTAGAGCTGCTGAAGAAAAGGAAAGACAGCATAGACAACGTGAGCTCGAAGAGGCACAAAAGAGAAAAAGAGATCGGGAAATCATGCACATGTCTCGACAAAAGCAACAAGAAGAGCGTAGACTCAAGAAAGAGCAAGAAGAAGACGAAAAGAGAAGTGAATATATGAATGCTCTACGTCATGCAGAAGAAATGGCAAGAAGAGAACAAGACGAGTCTGAATTAGCAAAGAAGAAGAATGCCGAATTACGTCATATGTTACAGCAACAAATCCAAGAGAATGAAAACCGAAAAAAGATTGAAGAAAAGGAAAAGAGAAAGGAGGGACAAGCCTTACTAGATAAAATGAGTCAAGAGAAGGAGAAACTTGGAAGGATTCGCCAGGAAATGGTATCAGAAATGCGAGCTCAAGGAGTGAAGGATAATTATTTTGGGGAGATGATGAACATGGACCTTGAAAAGATGTTGCAGTAAAGTCATAGTATAATTCTCTATCGTTCTAGTCTTACTTTGTATTCTATTTACATATGCACTTCTTGTACCTTTTCCGCTAAAGAAGCATTCGTCTCACTATCATCATCATCCTCGTCTACTTCTTCCTTCCCTTCAACAATGATGAATTGATTCAATTCATCCCATAATTTTTGTCGCTCTTCTCCTTCTTTTGCCCCAGTCAATTTAGCAGAAATTTCTTCATCATTCGAAGCATACCATAATTTACACACATATTCATCTCCTTCTTCCAAAGGAAAGCCATGTTGATCCGAAACATATATAGGAGGCCCTTTTGCCAACAACCGTCTCAATTCCGCTTGACAATCTGTCTTTTTGACACGATCGATATATTGTTGAAATTGACTATTGAGCAAATGTTCCACTACCGATTGTTCAAATTGAGCCGGTTTCCACTTCATACTTGGATAGACGCAGTATTCGACATAGTTTTCATCTTCTTCTGTAATGTCTTCCATGGTACATAGACAACACATTCCTTCTGTTGGCTTCCCATGTTCACTCTGTGACTCTGACATTTTTATTTGTCGTGATGCTGGATGTTGGTTCGATTTTATTTCAATAGTAATATGTTGGAGTTGTAAATGTGCGTCGCGTTTTTATTTTCATTCTCTTTTTGGTAGTAAATTCACAACTTGCGTGAGTAAGTTGCGCATGGCTAGAAATTTTTTATATGGCTATAAAGTGTAACTAATTTTCCGTTCTATCTATTTTACACCTTTTTAGCCCAGCCCGCCTCATTTCAAACCACAGCCATCGAAAGTCTTCAAAACACAACACATGTAATGAAAACAAAAACAAAATACAACAAGTATTGTTGTAACCAAATGCACCTGGCTCTCCACACAGAGAGACTATATGCAAGCCAAAATATAGCCCAAGTACCTACTCCCACCACTGAATACAGCGGTATGACGAAATCTGGATGAGAATAGCTCCTTCGAAGACGAATTGTAGCATCAATGTAAGTCAAATGTTTCATTTCATTGTTCATCTCTCACTTTACAAAATCTCACTGCTCTTCATCCACAAAGGCTCCTGACAAGCAGAAGTAAGGCATTTGCCTCTTTTCAAAGCCATAATACAATTCGAAATAGAAAAAACACAACAATCAACCTCACAAGATACTATTTAGTCAACCCGAGTCCCAAGTGAGCCAGCTATCAGTATCTTGATTGAGCGTAACTGAAGAAACCACTGCAAAAGTTAAAGTGTTCACAGTTTAGGGTTCTGTGGCATCTGTCTATTGACAGGTACGTCCCCTTGCAGTGGTTTTCTTTTCAGGAGCGAAACACACATCTCTATATGGCGAAGTGCAATTAAATTGCATACTTTAGTCTGAGTGTTTCAATGTGTTAGCTACCCAACCCCATACCCAACAATCAACCTGTCTAATGTCATAATATAAACATATATAAATTTAAATACGAAATTAGATTTAGATTATTCCTCAGCATCTTCCTGAGGCTCTTCCTGTGCTTCTTTCATTTTCTTAAGCCAAGTCGCAACACTGGACCTTGACATATTCTTCTTGCTCATGTCCAAGGAAATTTGATTGCCAATTCCAGAGACTGTATTCTTAGACCTACCTTTAGCACTAGTATCCAAGTTTAGAACATTTCTATACTCAACCATCACCAATTCTTGGATTCCCAAGACTCTTTGCTTTAATAAAGATGATTGATCCTGTGTCTGCTTTAGTATATTAAAATCTTCATCTGTCATACAAAGAGAAATAAATTCAAGCCCACGCTCAACTTTCTTCTTACTACCTCTTGATGTATTTGGAACTTCCCATGCCTTTATTGCTTCCTTTGATCTCACATTACGAAAACTTCCTTTCCCATGGAAATATAACAGACATTGTGATATTGACTTAACATCTGCCTGTGGAACATTTGCTACACCTCCACCAGTAAGTTGACTTGCCTCAGCCAATGTCGCAACTAGAGATCTTGGTCTCTGTACTGTTACAGATGCTGTAGAGACACCTGTGGCTACAGGCAATGCTACCTGTTGAGGTGTGGACATAACTTGAGGAGTTGTAATAATGGTATTTGTTGTGAGTATGTTTTCTTGCACACATTGATCTAGCTGATGAGTACAAGTTGCAACTGAGAGTTGAAGAGATTGAAGAGCTGATAGAACCATTTGATGGTTGCTACCATCTTCAACTAAGGAAGCAGTAACAAAGGATTCCTTTAGCTTTGTGCTCCATGCTACAAGCTGCTGCATAGCTGACATTTCATTTCTGCCAATATCACAATCATTTCCCACTGTAACAAGTTTGTGGATAATCTCATGGCTTGGATGGTCAACACGAATATCATTGAAGTACATAATGGCAGAAGCTACAACTTCTTCTATCATTGGGCGGAGTTTCCCTTCCCTTCCAAATAGATTGGTGAAGTGAGGATCATAATGGACAAGTTTATCAATAAACTTATTGAAAACCTCAACATTTTCAGGTCCCAAAGAAAAGAAGGTTGGAGCAGCTGGCGCCATGTGGCAATCTTGGTACTCACACAAGCCTAAGCCTCCTGGCAAGGTATTCATAGGATTATTCCTGTCCACATATCTATCACTATTTGATCCACTAGCATGACCAGACCTATTGGTCTCTTCAGTATCATTAATATCCCTATGAATGCGCAGTGTTGTTGTTGCTCCATATCTCAAAGATTTTGCACTGTAGTGCTTTTGGAGGTCCTTTGGAATTGATCTGCGGATTGTACTTGTAAGCACTTTAGTGACAGCATCCTTCTTTTTCTTTTGTAATTCAAAGAAAGTACAATCAGCACCAGATCCCCTATTTTCAAATGCATTAGCTGGTCTAATTAATCCATCTGCCATTACAATATGTAGAAACATGCAAAAATAAAAGTCTGTCAAATAAGTCTCAGGTCCATATCTCATGTGAACAAAGCACATGGCATAACGCATGAGGGTTTTGGCTTCCCTCCAAAGTCCAACAGTACACCTGAGGAATGGGTCGTATCTGAATTCATTCCACTTAAGGAATTTTACTTCCCCCCCACGCCCATCAGCATGGTATGTAGTTGCTATGTAGGACATCTTATTGTAGTGACTAGGGGATGGATTTCTAAAATGATAAAAGGAATGTTAGTTCTGCAGAGGATGAAGTTTGTCAATAGGATATTTACTTACTGAAATAACTGTCTTTGAATAAAGGTCAAGTCAATGTTTGATGTAGTTGCGTCCTTACTTGTAGATCCAATAGTAAGAGGTCTGTAAGTTCTGTTTCTGAGATCCCTATAAAGAGGAAAAGTTTTATCATCAATCGGTTCTTCCATATTATGTTGGGTCCTGCGCAGGGAGGAGGTAAAGCTTGCCACTAAGTCTTTCCACCAAGACATATGCTCCACTTCTGGTTCCTTCAGCCATGGATGACTTGGGAACGTTTTACTCAAAATAACCCTCACTCTACAGAAGTAACCTTTGGCGCTCCCTTCTGCTAGAGGTCTTGGTTCAGTAGTGTTCCTATTCAAGTAGGGATTTGTTTGTAGCCAGTCTAAGAAATCTGTTAAGATGATCACTGCGTTCTCTTCTTCTACATCTTCATAAGTGAGTTTGTCAATTGAAGGTAATTTTTTCTCAACTGAAAGGAATGTATTGAAGTGGTCACAAGCTGCTTTATCATAATTTTGCGTGGACTCTGCATTCTGGATCTGGCGTGGGACAAGGCTAGACCTGCCTGTTGGGGAGGTAGAAGGTCTGCTATTACTATTATCATTCATCTTGACAAGTTTTTAAGTTTATGAAGGTGAAAACAAAATGGTGTTCACTCAATGTTGTGTCGTTGGAAAAAAAAGAAGAAAAATCAGCATTTCTCGTGCGTGGCAACTTGCGTGGTGCTCTAGCTGTATTCTGCAGCGCAAGTTGAGTGGCTAGAGTGATTGTACGTGGAGCGCAACTTGCGCACTTTCGTGCGCAACCTGTGAATTTTTGATGGCTTGCGAAGCGAAGACCCAATGACTGTGGCTCTTTTCTTCTCTTCTCTTTTGTCAACACTGTCATCCATTCATTTATGACGTCATTGACAAAGAACATTTCATAATATTTCGTCAATAGTTTTCTTGGAAAAACACACATACAACAGCGAAGAAGTACATCTTACTACTTCTCCAAACAATACAATACTATATAAATGAAGAGAGTCTGTCTATTTGGCCTATCTGCAAATCCACCAACTGGAAATGGGGGACATGTTGGAATCGTCAAAGCATTGAGTGCCCTTCCTTTGCATCCTCAACAAGAAAACAGTCGAGAGAAATTTGATGAGATTCGAGTATTGCCAGTCTACAGACACATGTTTGCAGTAAGTCTCCTTGTTTCTATATTACATGATGGTAGTAAAAGTTATCTGACTATTGACTTTTAAAAGTCAAAAAGAGGCAAACAGGCATCGTACGATGATCGACTTGAAATGTGCAAATTGGCTTTTCAAGATATACCACGAGTCATTGTTTCAGATGATGAACGAATTTGCTTTCACAAAATTGCAAATGAAAAAGGAATGTAAGTATCGTATTCAACTTATGTTTTGATGTATTCAAGAATTTATAGGAGTCTCATGTAGTAGTGCTTTCCAAATCAAAGAGTGAATCAAGAAGAAATGAACAAATTGAGAGTAGGAACGGCTGAACTTTTGGAAATGCTCATGGAACAAGAACCAATGACAGAATTTAGTTTTGCACTTGGACAAGATACATTTATGGATTTGACTACCTTTAAATGGAGGCGGACAAGAGATATTTTTTCACTTTTGAATGCAAGATTGGTTGTCTTTCATAGAAAACAACAACAAGAATCGGATCATGAGGATGCTTGTGATGTATTACAACAAAGAATTTGCCATATAGCAAAGGAATTGAAGGAAGTATGTCCTACTTTGGAGGAAAATCTAACCATTGTGCATGTAAAATTGTCGTCGATAAGTTCGACCAAAGTGCGGGAGACTACAGATGAATCTTTTCTTCAAGAGGCACTTCATCCACATGTTTTGCAATATATAAAAGACAAGCAATTGTACGCTTTCTCACAAAACATAAACTAAAACATGGAATGTTTAAATAATCCTAATAATTACAGATATGATGGGAACTGATGCTCATTATTGAACCTACAACAGACTTGCCTGAGTTCCACCTGCCATACATTTGTTCAACACATTATTCAAATTGCTTGGCTTGAAAGGTTTACTAAAAACTCCATCAAACCCACACGGAGGCGAGGAGCTATCAATTACATTGGCAGAGCAAATATATACATTGTTTTGCCGTGCCACTCGATTCTGTTTCTCCCATTCTCGGAAATGCGTTATGCATGTTGTACCATGCATTACTGGCAATTCGTCATCCATGAAGACACAGTCCCAATTTCTCATTTTCATGAGATTGAGTGCTTGTTCTCCATCACCTACAGTTACACATTTCCAACCATTGCGTTCAATGCATCTCATCATTGCCTTGGCAATAGATTTCGTGTCTTCTACAAGCAAACAGGTTTTTTCCGGTTCAGGTTCATCACCCGACACAGATGATGCAGTTGAGTGACTGCCTACCTCTATCTCGGATTGAGGATTGATCAGATAGGTCAAATGCTGTCTGTTCTGCTCTAATTGGTCAAGCTTATCGGATATTTGATGTATTTCATCACTATCAATCAGTCCCTTCAACACTTTCATTGGGAGAGGTTTAGGAATGAATTTGTTCATACCGACATCCAGTCCACGGTTTCCGTCACTTTCATCCGCGTGAGCACTGATTCCAACAATATACTGTGGTAGAGATGGTACTTTCATGTTAGCTATGATATTTGTAGGTACATAGGTAGTGTTTCGAAATTACTATGCAGTGACTTACCTGATCAAACCATTCACGGTTAGATTTTTCCCATTCACGATATTGTTTGACACAATCCATACCGTCCATTATCGGCATCAAAAAGTCACAAAGTACAATATCGAAAACAGTACTCTTCATTTCGTTCAATCCCTGAAGACCATTCTCTGCGAGTTTTACCTCGAATCCCATATTTGTGAGAGCCCTATGAAGTACTTTTCGGATAACCTTGGAGTCATCAATGACAAGAGCACACTTCTTTCGTTTCATCCGTTTGCTATCAGAACATTCGCTTATTGTCTCTGGGTCAGTTTCACTCACTTTTCGCTTCGATACTTCCACCTGTGGACTCGAATTCTTTAACTTGGCGACGACTTCTTCCATTGGCTTCTGTACCTCTAGTTGTTCCAAAGAATTTTCTTCATTTCCTTGTTCATTTAAGTTTTCAATCTCGATGTCTTTCATTGGTTTGCCGCCATCTTCCAAATCGTCATTGCATTCAGTAGTGGGAGTCACAATCGAAGCTGGTTGAGTATCCTCCATTTCTTCTTCAATATTAACTTTCTCAATACTATCACAAGCATCATCGACGAGTTCAGTAAAACAATTCATCATGGTAGAGGAAGGATGCTGCAAAACGTCAGTATCAGCAGCAATGTCTATATCCCTTGCACGATATCCTCGAAGTAAAGCATTCGCTGCATTCTCACTTAACTTTTCGATCGCAGGAACCTTGAACCAGAACACACTTCCAACAATTTCTTCATTCTTTCCAATACAAGGACGATATCCATAAGTCCCACCGCAACCTGAAATCAGTTCCGATACACTATACAATCCTAGACCTAACCCTCCAATATCAGATCCTTGACTAAGTCGGAGACCTCCATCAGCGGTAAATAATTCCGCGACTTTTTCATTTTGAATGCCTGGCCCAGAATCGGTACATTCCACCAACATATATTTACGATGAGCACTCATGTTTGATGAATCTTCTTCAGTAACTTGAGTAGTAATAGATTCCTCCGTCATGGAGATATGAAAGTCAACAACTCCACTTTGGGAAACCTTGCAAGCATTGGTAAGAAAGTTCAAGGAAGATCGAAAGACCGCTAGAACATCACCATGAATGACTTGTGGTACATCATCATCCACACGGAAATTCAAAGCTGCACGTTTCGGATAGGCAGCCATGACATGTTGAATAGATTCAATAAGATTTTTAATATTCAAAGAACCAGATTCATGATTTTCCAAGTCAGTTTCACCAAGAGGTACACCGCGAAATTTCTTGATGGACTGTAGGCAAATGTTGGACATGATATCGACACATTCTTTGGTGTGTCTCATAGTTTCCCTCTGAGATCTCGTCATGAGACTTCTTAGTTCTTGATCTTCCATGATGAGTCCCATGTTTAGTTGGATGGAAGTCAGTGGTGTAATCAAGTCATGAGAAGTACATGCAATTTGTCTAGAATGATCATTTTTGGATCGTTCATATTCTAGCTTTTGCTCATTCAACTGTTCCATGACAAGAGCGGCAATTTCTCTCAAATTTTGCTTTTCATCTAAACTCAATCCTTTGGGACGAGGTTTCGTATCAATGATACAGAACGTACCAAGTTTATATCCTTCAGGAGTGACGAGGGGGGAACCTGCATAAAAGCGAATTTTCGGATCACCAGTGACAAGAGGGTTATTCTTGAACCTTGAATCTTCAAAGGTATCATTTACAATGAATAAATCAAGCTTGGATAAAATGGCATGTGCACAAAAGGCAGCTTTACGAGGAGTTTCTCGGACTTCCCCTAGTCCTCTATTAGAAGCAAACCACTGTCGGCCTAGATCTACTAGAGATACAAGACATATCTTGACATCAAATATTCTAGCCGCGAGAGCAGTCAGTCTTTCAAAGGAAGGTCTACGATCTGTATCTAGGATTCTGTAAGATCTTAATACTTGTAGTCGCTCGAGTTCGGTAGCTAGACTTTCCTTTTCCGAGGTTTCTTCTTGTAGATTGGCAACTTTCCAATCTAGTTCTGCACATGTCTGACATTTAGACAGAGCTTCCAAGAGGGCTGCTTCTGACTCGTAATCATTCACGGTACCATTCTTGGCAGGAGATGGCATAGTGGAACTTAGGTGTTTGAAGTGTTGTTCAGAATGTTTATAGTAAATAATAAAATGAGAAAGAGTTTCGGTAGGGTTGGTTTTTAGGAAGGATGAAGATATCAGGAAAATGAAAGGAAGGAAAAAAGTATCTTCAGTTGACTATTGAGAGATGGTTGGTAGGGAAGGGCTGCGTAGATAAGCTATGTACTAGATTGGTATGAGACAAAAACTGATAAATACACATTGAAGTTGATAAAACATCTGGAGGGAATGAAATGTCAGCTTCCCAAGTCAATCGGTTTTGATAAAATATAAATGTCAAAGGAACGAAGTTAGTGTAATCATTCACGAGCATGACCAACTATGACACTTCCAATTTAAGACATTGCTTAGGAACGCTTAGGAAGGAATGTACCGCACAGAAATGACTCTATTAAGCAATTACTCTCGTCTTGAGTATGGATTTATTTCATTATGCTTGGTAGCTTACTGCATCTTTAAGTTTCTCTTCTATTGCATAGATTTTTCTGCAAAACATCGTATGAGACTCACTTTATCAGCAGTAAGGAATCTTTCCGTATTCAAAATATTGTTCTCCCCTTCGCATTTTTCAGTTCACCAAAAATGCCAACAGACACATTCGGAAACAACCAGCTCGACATACATACGATTGAAATATCTTTTCAAACATCCTCAAGTTGACGCAGAATCTGTTTGTAGTGTGAATATGTTTGACCACGTGTTCATTCAATGGCTATCCACTATTTTTATCTAGCCATTTGAATTATACTGACACCATCCGTTTTATTCCCATTTTTGCAAAAATTTCATTTTGCTTTGACAAAACATGCTTCATTTTTCATGCTTCTTTCATAAATCAAAGCAACAAAAATCAAAAAGTAAAATGTCAGACGGAAAGAAATCATTACGAAAAGAACAATCTAAACCTCTCACTGTCGAGGAAAAAGCAGAATTTGGTTTGAATGAAAGTGATTCCCTCGAAGAAGAAATTTCAATACAAGAATTTTCAGAACAAGAAGAAGACGACATTCAATCTGCCAAAAAACAAATTACAATTGGTGAATATGAAGTATCACTTCCACAAGAAAAGATTCCCTTGTTGGGATTAATGGGCTGTGCTGTCGTTTTACACATTGCAATCTTTATCGACAACACAATTTATTCTTCCATGTATCGTTATGGAATCATTTTGAGTGTTTGCAGTTTCTTTGGTGGGACGATTAGTATGGTCATTCCATCTAAAAAAGCCATGCCCATCAATTACTTTTTATATTTTGTCACGTATGCTGGTGCATGTTTCAATACAGTCGGGTCTGGACCATTTGCAAAGGCTGGCAATGGTTTCTTCGCCTCGTGGGGCCTTTGCATTTGTGCTGCGATTGCTGCAGATCCACCTGGAAGTTTGAGACGTGCCTTGTTCAATTCTACCTTGAATCTTGGTGCTGCTGCACTTGTGGTACTCTTGACATTGCTTCCAGATTTGATCAATGGGGTACCAAAGGAATTTGAAATTGAGACGTACATTACTGTTGGAGGATGTTCATTTACATTGTTTTTGGTCATGTTGCTCATGACTCTCAAGTGGTGTACTTGGAATCAAAAAAGGTCTTCTTGTGGTGAATCTCTATTCTTGACGTTTCTATCGGTTCTTTGGACTTTTATTGCTTGTATGGTTACTTTTAGAGGACCATTCAAGGAAGTTGGCAGTGGATACTTTGCAAGTTGGTTTGGTCTTGTCATGGCTGTGAAAGCGGCTGGACTTGAATGGAGAAATCGTGTAAAGGTCAAGAAAGATGGTCGTGAAGGTGAGGGTCAGCAGTAAAGTGGGAAATTGGAAATGATGCGATTTGTTGATACTTTAAATTTGAATTGGAGCATGGTATACATGACTTTGGACTCAAAGGGGAAATGAATGGAGAGTCGAGTAAAAGTATAGATTTTAGATAGATGTTTGTTATAAATGAAATTGTTTTTCAACATTTGAAAGGAGTAGCAATGTTAGCAGCTAAACTGTTTGCATGAAATAATAGATTCCAAAGGAGGCGAGAATTTAAATTCTAATTCCTTTTTCTTGAAATGTCAACAAAAGGAAATGAGATTGTAAGTGTATCCTTCACTATACTATATATTTCTACTTATAATATTCACAAACAGCATAAATTAGGTGTACATTTTCGTTTAAGATTATCGATACATACATGTATTTATTCTAAATTTTCTCTATCAAAAAATTTATGCCTCTTCTCTGTTAAGTCCCTCAATAACTGGTGCATCAACATCCTCCATGATGGTAGACATGATCTTTCCAGAAACAAGGTATGGATCACAATTGGAAGATGGACGACGGTCCTCAAAGTATCCCTTACCCTCAGCCTCGGTGTCACGTCCAATTCTTACAGATGCTCCACGGTTAGCAACTCCGAAAGAGAATTGATCAATGGATGCAGTCTCGTGCTTTCCAGTCAAACGAAGCTCATTTCCAGTTCCGTATACAGCAATGTGTTCTGCGTGCTTAGCTCCAAGCTTGTAGATAGCCTTCTTGATAATGTCAAGTCCTCCCTCTTCACGCATAGCCTTGGTGGATACGTTGGTGTGCATTCCAGCTCCATTCCAGTCTCCCTCAGTGATTGGCTTAGGGTGAAGGGTACAGTATACCTGGAAGTCTTCGCATACACGCTGAAGGATGTAACGAGACATCATAAGCTGATCTCCAGCATCGATTCCAACACATGGTCCTACTTGGTATTCCTGCTGTCCAGGCATAACCTCTCCGTTGGTTCCGGAGATGTTGATTCCAGCATAAAGACATGCCTTGTACATAGCATCGGTAACGTGACGTCCGAAGGAGTTCTCTGGTCCTACGGAGCAGTAGTATGGTCCCTGTGGGCGGGATGGCATACCTCCCTGTGGCCATCCAAGAGGTGTCTTCTCGTCAAGGTTGAAAAGGGTGAACTCTTGTTCCATACCGAACCAGATCTCCTCGTCTTCATGTCCCTCGAATGCAGCAGCAGCGATAGCACGGGTGTTGGTTGGGAGTGGCTCTCCAGCAGGAGTGTAGGTGTCGCACATAACAAGGATGTTTTTAAGTCCATCAGAGCGAGGGCGGAAAGGATCGGTGAAGATCGCCTGTGGCTTAAGGATAACCTCGGAGTCATCTCCTGGAGCCTGGTTGGTGGAGGATCCATCGAAGTTCCACTTTGGAAGATTTTCTACAGCCTCAGCCTTGTCTGGGGTAAGGGTACGGGTCTTGGATCTGGTGTTTCCATCAGCATCAACCCAAACGTACTCAGCCATGATCTTGTCAGCTGGGAAGGAAAGAGCGTCGTACTTTGAAATTACTGCTGGGTCAAGAGCGGACTGTCCAGTCTGCTTTGGGAGAAGAACATTGAGGGAGGTAGATGCTCTTGGCTGTACAGATGGTGCAAATGCAGCAGCAGTGGAAAGGGTAGCAAGGAATGCAGCAGAGATGAACTTCATTTTGGATATGTATTGGTGATAAGAAAATTTATGGCTGATGTGGATTGGATGGGAAAGAAAAAATCTTTCTCATTACTGGCTTTTCGGCGAGCGTAAAGAAAGATACAGTCAATGGCTATCATCAATCAAAGGTGGATGATGCAAGCCAACATTTTGAACATCTGCCAAAATGGATGGCTCCGATGAAAACACGACTAATACCGGTAGCAAATTTTCATTGATTTTGTGTGCAAATTCCCAAACAATGCCGGCACTTTCATTTTGTGTGGCTGTGAGAAGCCAGAAATCAAGAGAAAGGGGAAGCAAAGAACAAGTAGTACACATCCTGCATGAAGTAATTATTTGATGAAGACACTATGCCTTCATTTTTGAAAGAACTTTGAATCTACCTCCAGCACGGTTACCAGTAACCGTAAATTTTTAGGAGAAGGGCTTAAGTGAGTCCCACAAAAAGAGGTGCTCCATCACCTCTCATTTTTCTCAACGCTTCACACATCCACACATCCACACATCCACACACCATCGACGATCGTCGTCTCTTTTCTTTAATTCAACCTTTGTTTCAGTTGTCAGGCTGCGTGCCTATATTGAATGGGTAATTTTCATGCCTTCTATTATAGAGGTGACATAAGATTGGCTACTAGGTAGTGAGATTGGAGTTTATTGAGAGTAGATATTATATTCTTCCCAATTTGTATAAGTCTCTGTGCCTCCTCATCTCTCTTATGGTTGATCTTGTCATCCGTTTGCTGTTTGATTTGCTGCTCCAATTCTTTCGAAGAATTTTGGAATTCTTTATGCTGGTCTTCCATATTTCTTTCTAATTCCGATACTTTCCTTTGCAGGGAGGCTACTTCATGCTTCAATCTTTCTACTGTATTATCTAACTCTTCCTTCACCGATGATAGAATTGGTTCATACCTCGATGGTAACACGAATTCACCACATGTCCCACATGAATATTTTATCCGCTTATCCTTTCCTCTGACAGTTTTACTTGTACTATTAGAATCATTTTCAACACTTGAAGAATCAGCCATTGCACCACCTACAAGCTTAGGAATCCGTCGTACCCAATTTGGAATCTCAAAATCTTCGTCAAATTGTTCATCTGGAGTATGGATGTCAAGTATATTTTCTTTATTACCCAACATGAAGAACTTTGACCTATAGTAACTATTCGTGGCAATGTTTAAACTATTTTCGATTGTAGTGAAAACATTTCTACCTGCTTTGTCCACAAGTTCGCTGAGTTCTTCATTATTCATTCCTAGCACATTTGCAATAGTTGGAAGGTCACGTGTAGCTTCTATTACCATATCATGAGCACTTGGCTTGTGATATACAAACCAGAACGGCTCTTTGATACTCTGTTCATTATATTTCTCTATTGCACTTTGTAATAATGTTTTGAGTTTGATGAGAGATGCATTAGGCTTGGATTTGCCCATGACGAATACTGAGAAAAGGGGTATATTCCACGGTCTGTTGGTAGAAGAAGAAAAGGGTTTGCTAGGGAACAAATGCTGGAACCTAATCGTTGAATGTGTGCTGAAATGATGTGTGGTATTTGTTCTCTAACAACCCTTTTATTTTTTTCATTAGAGCCAATTCCAATAGGCATGTAATTCACTAGGTGGTGTCGTTGTTTTTTTTCTATGTTTGCACAAAAATCGCTGAAAATGAGTGGCACAGAGGGGGTCTCTTTTCAGCGACAAAATGAGCTAAATACGTCGAACCTATTTTTTCGTGCTGGAGGTAGAATCAGTTGCATACGTAATCTGCAGACCTTTGTTATTACTTACTTTCTTCTGGAAGAATAGCATTTCATTGGTTGTAAGATTCTTATTGTCTGCAGGATAAAGATTGCAAGGTTTTGAGTCCCAAGTACATTATATAAAACATGAGTTCTTCGCAATGGGCAGATCTTGATTCTGATGATTCCGATACGGAAGCAATCTGGGAAGCTTCACAACATAGTGGACTCAATGATGGAAATATACAGGTGAGAAAGATATGAAATTGATATATATGTTTTATTTGGTGTATCTTTATACTCATTATGTTTCCAAAAAAATTCTAGATTCCATCTGCTACAAACAATACAGAAGAAGAACAACAACAAGAAGAATCCAAATCCAATAATTCATCCTCCGATGGAAATCAATCATCATCATCGTCTGAAGAGGAAGATGAAACATCACCAGAAGAAGAAGAAACAAAAAGGCAATTACTGCAAAAACTAAAGGAAGAAAAAAAGAAACAATCTACAAGTCAAAAGAAACAACCATTGACCAAAAAAGAAAAGGCTGCTTTGAAAAACAAAGAAATGGATGATTTAGATAATTTATTGAATGAATTTGGTGTGTCTGCTGATGAAACTACTGGAAATGATGGTGACGATGAACAAGAAAAGACTACTTGTGGTAATGATGCTTCGTCGAAAAAGAAGAAAAAGAAACGTAAAAAGAAGAAAAGTGATACTACTGGAATCACGACGGAAGATGAAGATTCATCTACACCTGTTGATGTATCAAAAGTATTACGTGCCAAGGCAAAGTCAAGTAAAAAGTCATCCACTTCTGTGGCTGCAAAAGTGGCGAAGGCTGGAAAGGCTACAGCATCAAAAAAGAAGGATGGTAAAAAGAAAAAGAATCAACCAGAGTATGGAAGATGAGCAATTGAATCATTGCTCTAAATGTCTTGTATGCATATAAATGCACATGCTTCAATTTTGGAACTACACAACATCTATCAAACATATCCGCTAGCTACTATTTCACGAATGAACAAAGAACCGCTAACTACTTATAATAAATACTTGCAAACACTACTACTACTATTGACTATTTACTTTTACATTCTATTCCATCTATGAATTCTGAAGACATGCAATCGCTTGCTGAAGTCTTTCAATGGCAAGATCTCCATCTTTTTCATCAATAGCAGTCAATGCAAACTGTGTCAATTCTCTTGCATCTGCCAAAGCAGACTTGGAATGTTTCTTCTTTTTACCAGTGACTCCAAACATGCCAAAGAATCCTGACTGTTCTGGTTCATCTTCTACTGTATCGACTGATGGTGCAGAAACTGGTACCGGTGGTGGCAGGCCAAAGTTATTACTTGCACTATTGTCTTCCTCGTCATCATCATCATCACTTTCCACTACAGGAGGAGGAACGACTGGTGCCATTGGCGGAGGAGCAAATGCAGCACTATCCGCAGGATAAGCCGGTGGAGGCGGCATAACATTTCTCATCGAACCATCCTTTTCAACTTCAAGTCCTTCCCCTTCTTCATCTTCCACTTGATTATTCGCTTCACCATAACCACCAGGTACAATCTCTCTTCCCTCCTTGATAGCCTTGAGAATCTCTGTACTCTTCCACTTGGCATAAAAAGACTTTTTAGACTGCTCCAAAGCTTCTTCACCCTCTAACTCCTCCTCTGATTGAAATTGTTTCAAAATATCTAAAAAGGAAGCAGCAGCGTAAAAAGTTCTTGCGGTGGCTTTACCACTTTGACCCGATCGATCTTCCGCATCAGCCTTGTCGAATATTTTATATGCAAAATCTCTACAAACGACGTATTTTTCATCCTTGCTGAAATTTCCCATTTTAGCTCGATGTTCTTCGAGTATGTCGAGGATTTCTCCCAGGCATTTTTTGGCTTCAGGTGTTGTGGCTAAATCCATATTTAAAGCATGTTGTACTGCATACTGCCTACAATGGAAAGCTACAATTATAGTTTCGGCGGATGGGTTGCTTTGCTTCGAGAGTTCTTCCGCGCGTCGGATATACTGAGTGATCTTTTTAAGTTCAGGAGGTATACGGAGGGCCATGGTTTGTTATTATTTGTTGTAGATAGATGGATGTTTTATGCTTCTGTTTTGTTTTGTTTGATGTGCTTTATATGTATGCTTTCTAATTATGTAATGCATTCATTTTAGATCTTGAAGTTTTGTTCTTTTTTGATCGCCGAACACAGGAGTTGGATTGGTGTTCGCATTGGAAAGAAAATTCAATACCTATTGTATGACATGCTAGCATAATGTCTAACCGTAAAATAACCACCCGACTAACGCAAAGACCTAGGGTTTTCTTGAAAGGAAAATGTTCCTCAGATTTCTTCCACAGCTTATATTTTTTAACTTCATAGATTTCAACGCTTCAAGTTCAATAAGCAAACCAATTCCTTTCCCTGTTTTCAAACCAAAAGAGTACCATAATTACTTCACAGTAATTTCAATAGTACAACAAAGCAAGTGAATATTACTACAGCGTCCTTGTCGGTAATAGTAGTACTACTAATTCTGAACACATTCTTTTTCTTGGAAACTATAATCAATTGACGGAAGTTGAAAGCAATCTGTTTTAACCTGTCAACCATAATCAAATCTGTTTGGATTAGGAAAGAAGTGAAATACTACGAAGCAAAAACGGTGAGTAATACTATTATCTTGTTTTATACTCTCCTCCAAAAAGGATAGGATCATGAGAGAAATCTGTAATGATTGTATCATCAATAAGCCAATTCTATCTTCTAATCATTACTCTCAATTATAGGATTAGGAAGAACACCTGGAGACTTGTACTACGACATCCTCTTCACTATCGCTTTCAGCCTAACAAGACACAAGAAGTCAGTTTCAGACGCATCATCTTCCTTGGAAAGCTATCGCCAAGCGTAAATAAGGTGAGTTCTATAGTCTTCCGTTTGCCTCATCGAGTTCTTGGAACATCATTATGGATAGATGGATCGAGGAGAATAGAGCTTAACTACAAGAAAAGACTCTTCTAGCTCTTTAGCTACTAGATCAAAAGCATAATGTTGTCAGCGATTGATTTCATATCTAGCATATCACAGCAATTCCTTTTTTAGATTGCAGGTATTCCTCGATTTGAGAAAGCTTTCACCTCAAAAAGAAAACAAATATTAATTTTGGCTGCTTACAATTCTAACACTATGATTACATATTTACAAATTCTACAGAGAAAATACGAACTCAAGAATCTACCATGAAAATTACAATCTTCCTAGTACTTCTATTTACAGTTTTGACACAAGCTCTAAGTTCTTCTACTCATCAGCAGGAACAACACAACGACGACACTGCAGATAAATTGGAAATCGAGTCAGTTGCCTCTTTCAAGGTATGCACCTATATATTTCTTCATTTCTACGAGTCTTATGATGACTAACAACTCTCTTTCCAAAGAAGTTTTGGAAAATCTTTTCGTATGAGGAACCGCCACTAAGAAGGTTGAGTTCACTTCAGGTTGAGAAGCTTCAAAATTCGGAGAAACTCTTACCTATTACTTCCGAGGTACGGATGTTGTTGTTCGTTTGTTTTCTTCCATTATTCTATTTTAGCTGATTTGACCTGAACCTCTTTTCAAAGCTTCAAACCACAGCGCTCGTTTCCAACGCCAATACAAACCACATCAAAGGAACTCATTATGAAAGACAATTGAATGATGATGGATGTATGACATTTGCATTCTCAGTTGATAATAATAATTATTATTCCCAGGATGATTACTTGGATGTGAATGGAAGTGGGACCACATTGGAGTCGTACTGCGACGACAACAATTGCTGTCATAACAATGATTATGATGATTATTATCCAAAGTATTATGATGACCAATCCTGTGCAGAATGGTCTAAGAACCCCACTGTACGCTATACAATATGCCCAAATTCATGCATAGGAGATAATGCTTGTTTACGCATTGGAGAGAACTTTGCGGGTGACTCAACTATCCATTTATCAAAAGATTCATGTTCAGGTGATTCTTCTTGTTATAGGTTGGCATATAGAACTACAAAGAAAATCAATGTAGAAGTTGGAGAAGGAAGTTGTACTTCTGGATTGAGCTGCAATGACTTGGCTTATTTCAGCACCAACTTGGAGGAACTGATTGTTGCGAAACAGTCCTGTAAAGAGCATCAATCGTGTGACGATGCTGCCTTCCGTGCATTAGCAATCACTGCACTTGTCATTGAAAGTAACCAATGTAATACATTCCAAAGTTGTCGGCATTGCGCATATGAGTCAGTGTTTACAGGAGGTCTTCAACTTACCACACAATGCTGTGGAGATCCTGGGGATGTAGATGCTTCATGTAATGGACTTTCACAATCACCATCGGTTTCACCATCAGTATCATCTTTTCCATCAGTATCATCTTTTCCATCTGATCAACCATCATTATCGTCCATCCCGTCGGATCAACCTAGCGATGTTCCTTCAGACGTACCATCAGATGTTCCTTCAGATGTTCCGTCAGACGTACCAAGTGATATACCATCAGTCATTCCTTCAGACGTACCATCAGATCAGCCTAGCGATATTCCTTCAGATGTACCATCATTGAACGTGAGTAAATTCATCTTTTTCAATCTTTTAAAATTATTCATTATGCTAACTCGAAAGTCTCTTTTTTAGCCATCTATCTCTATGTTGCCAACTATCCCATCTGTTTCTTTCATGACCATTTACTTGGAAGTCGAATTATCCGGTATTACACCGGCATTATTTAATTCCTTCTCAGAAGACTTAAAAAACATCATCAAAGATGCAGTCATTCAATTCTTGGCTGATCTAGGTATTACCTTGACCCGTGAAGATATTGAGGTCGAAAGTAATACTTCAAGAAGACTTTACAGAGAGTCTCGTCATCTTCAAAATGATCCATCATTTCTTGTAAGTTACAATGGACCAAATAGTGATGCAACTACAATTGAAAGCAATATCAATGCAGGTCTTGCTTCTAGTGTGAATACAAACCTTTCGGGGGTCACTGCTCAAGTTTCAAGCTTATCTGCACCTACACCACCATATGTTGAGCCACCTAGTCCATGTGCATATCAAAAATGCAACAATGCCGGAAAATGTGAGGTTACATCCAAAACCGAATTTACATGCGTTTGTGAAACCTCCTTCATCAATTCTGCAAATGGACGTAGTTGTGTTTGTCCACCTGGTTTTATCCGAAAGAGCGACAATAGATGTTATGATCCAAATACACTTAGTCCAATTCCTCTTACAAGTTCACCTACTTTGTCCCCGAACGTGCTATCCAATACTTCTGCTCCATCATCCTTCCCTTCTAACATGTCTTTGGACGAAGATGAAAGTTGTAACGATGACGAGAATGCTAAATTCTTTCTCCTTCAAAACACCGATGAAAGTGTCAAGTGCTATTGGCTTTCAAAGAACAAGGCTCGCACCAGTAAAAGAATTGGAAAATACTGTGGACTCAACAGAGTCAAGAACATTTGTAAATCTACATGCTCCTTTTGTACGTGCACAGATGATGATTCTTATACTTTTGAATTGTCCAATGTTTCTGATCCAGCGAAGAAGATTAAGGGTTGTGACTGGCTTGCTTCGAACAGAAAGAAACGTGAGATTCGCATTGCCAGATACTGTACAGAAGACTTTGATGATGGTGCCTTGATCAATGCTTGCACCAAGAGTTGTGGATTGTGTAAGTAAGAAAGAAGTGGGGGAATAAGGATTAAGGTGATTTTGGATAGAAGGAACGAAGGCAAAGAGAAAGAGTAGTAGTCAAGAAGTTGAATGGTATCTGTTGTTGTCATCATCATTTATATGTCGGAATGATGAAAAGATGATGCCTATGTGTGTGAAATGAAAAAAAAAGAGAGATCCGACACGAAAAAGAAATAAAAAAGAAATAAAAAAGAAAACCATATAAAAAGAGTGAGAGTGACCTGTCCATTGCAAATGCATAAAATAATTAAAAGAGTAAATTACAAACCTTGGCTTTTTCTATTTTAACAATGCTTCCTCTAGGTGGACCAATCGTACGCTACACTCGAAAGAACAGAAGGATTTCTAATAATGGTCATCATTGGAATACTACGATTATGGTTTCTTGTAACGGACTGCTTTGCTTGGAGAGTTCTTCCTCGCGTCGGATGTGTTGAGTGATCTTTTGGAGTTCAGGAGATATACGGAGTTTTAGATGTGTTATGCTTTCTATTATCTAATGCATTCATTAGATCTTGAAGTGTTGTTCTTTTTGGATCGCCCAACAGGTGGGAAGATTGGTGTTTGTATTGTAAAAGAACTCAATACTTATTGCATGTTTACAGGGTCTTCAAGAAAAAGGAAAAAGATAGCAGATAGATGTTGATGTCACACGATGGAAAAGGCTCTTTATATGACAGACTATTTTAGGTACAACACCTAGCTACGAGCGTATCATTGTAAATATCTTGGTATTAGAGATGCAGTTTTTTGCTGTCATTGGTGGAGAAATACTCCCCCTGAGAAGACAAAGGTGCAGTTTAGTAAGAATATAATTGGTAGTTCACAAGGAGATCGATACGATCTGAGTATTAAATAAGTTAGGTTCATGGCACAAACGCGAACTAATGAAAGTCTTCACAAACTCACTGCTTTTGCTTTCTGTGTCTAGCATGATGAAATTCTTTGTATCTTTACTCTTGTTCGATCAGTATTATGATATCCAGCATTGATGATGTACACATCAATATATCGAATATCTTTCATTCCTTCAATCTTCTCCATGACAGCCTTCTTCATGACTCTTTTTACTTCGTCGTTATTTGAGTCAAGTTTTCCTGAGAATACAACTGTTTCCCATAGTGAAAATTCTTCTCTTCTTCCTTCTAATTTTGCGGATGGTAGCAAGTCTTGGTTGTCAAACTTTTTAATATCTTTGCATGTCATCATTTCTTGAAGAGTACTATTTGTTCCAGATATTGGTTGAAACGTTACTTGAAACGCACCGAATGAGGCATGACTTGTCATGTGAGTTAGAGAAATTGTAGGTATCTTGTCAGCTTTCAATCGAAATCGAATTAGACTACCCGGTCTTTCACTTTGCCATCCAGACCGGTTTCGTTCATCTGTGACCCATTTCCAATCACCGCATGTGACAACGACTGGAGCTTCATGTGTACTCAGTTGTGTATCATCAGTTGCATCAACAACCGAAGTATGTACTCTAGCATCAAGAGTATCATTTGGATGCTGACAAACGAAGTATCTATCTAGTTCTGTCTTTTCTGCAATGGGTGTTTCTGGGAATGAAGGCTTTTTTACTATGACCTCTCTTCCTGTGCGAGAAAATTCATCGCAGCCAATACCTGCCTTCAATAATCTAATTAATGTAAATAAGATCGAGTCAGCAACATATTGGTGTGTAGTCCACGGTGGATGATTTGCTGGGTAATATGCTGCCTTCGTTTTTTCAACTCGTGGCGTGTAATTTGCCCAAAAGATTGGTTGACCATTTGGCCTAGGCAACGGTTCTTCATATTTCATCAAAGTTCCATTTACATACATCATATATTGCTCTTCTTGTGGCCAAAGTAAATTTGACTTTGGATATCTATCACGTAGTATCTTATATTTTTCCTCATCTGAGTCCCTCAACAATCTACTCATTTTTGCGAAATCAATTCCTGTGATATTGTAATAGTCCTGAGTTTTAAGAAATTGCTCAAGCCTATCTTGTTGAAATCTGTGTTTATTCCCAACAAAACCAGGAATACCATCAATAATATGAATGATCAATATTCGCGGAAACTTTTCAAGTAAGTATCGAACGATAGCTTCGAGCCAGGGATCTGAAAAGCCAGAATCCGTAATTCCATTATTCAAAATGATGATGTCCAATGTTCTATTTTTGGTACGAAATTCATCAACCAAAGTGGGAAGACGATGAATGACATTATTGGATGTTTGTGCATTCTCTTGAAGCATATGCCATTCAATATCAGTATTGGTCATATTTCCAAAATTTGTTGAAACAAGTTCGTTCCATCTTTGCCGAAGCTTTGACGGCCATGCACATCCATCAGGACCAGCGGAGGGTTGCTTCTGATTTTCACCGCAATTAGATCCAATTGTAAAAGAATTTCCAGTCACTGCTATAGATAACGGATATGTACCTCCTCTTCTTTTTAAGAATCGTTGCACAAAAGAATGCGCATAGTATTTATGACCCTCATGAATTCCATTCTCTATTAAATCCTTGGTCAAGACTGACTTCCTTATTCTATTATATTCTGCGATAGTTGCCCTAGCTTGCTCATCATCTTTTCTATCCTCTTCACTACTAGGTTCATCTTGAATTTGTTTTTGCCGGTCTTTATAGAAAACAACATTGGGCCATTGTGATATATCAAGTAAAGAGTCGATTTTATTGCAGACATTAATTCTTTTCACTGCTTCTCCTTTACGAAGTGATGTTCCGTAATTATTGTCGTTAAAAGTTGAAAAGAAGGATCCTAATCTTAGAAAGTAAATAGAAAAGAGGAGGCTAAAAGCAGCACCAGTTTTTGGAAAAGATTGCCTAGAAGAAGGCTTTCCAGACGTTGATCTATGAGGGGAACTCATATCATATGATCCATTTGTACCAATCTAAGTTTGTTGAATAGTGGAGGTGTTGTATTGTTTTAGTTGTGTATCGAAATTTTCAGATGCTCATACACGCGAGGGTTTTTTTTTCTCATGGTTTGTGTTGGAGGGTTCTTCAACGCCATTATTTTCCAATTTTAGTCCCAACTTCGAAAGACACGACCAAGCTTTTTTAGCTAGCACAAGGCTTTTTAAAACGTCATAATGACATCGTTTTGTCGTAAAGTAATCTTTTTCACAATATAAAAACAAAATGACAAATAATTCTTGTAAATCCGTTACAGTAGCTAAAGAATTTGAAGGATTTTCAGACCGAGCTTGCTCAAACTGATTAAAGACGAAAGAGCGAATAGACAGACTATGGACACATCCTAGCAAGTCTATTATGGAGACTATTCAACAAAGAAATATATCGTTCGTCAACAACAAAGTAAAAGTATTTATTGGAATTTTCCTCTTCTTGATAGGAGGGCTAGTTTTGAATGTACAAAATGAGAAATATTTGTCTTCTCGTCCTCCTCTTGTTGCTTCAATTCAATCGAAGCAGGCTGGAACAGTTTCTACAATGAAACTTCTCTTTCTTAATGAAACCACGCCAGAGAAATTAAATCAATACCATCATAAATTTTTGAATACTAATAGTAGTACGGGGAAGCTAAAAGGTATTTTCGATGTTCTTACTATTGGAAGCAAATTTAACTTAGACTTGCCCTTGACACAGCATTAAACATTTATACAACATCCTTCAGTGCGGAACTTTATTATAGCTACTGAATATGATGATCAAGATCCAACATGTTACAACTCTACAACTATGCTAGAACTTGAAAAGATATCGACACGGTGTAGTAATAGATACAAATTTTGGCAGAATCATAATGCCTACAATAAGTTGACACATCACTTCAGTAAGGGTTTCACATCCATACCGTGGCTGAAACAGAAAAAGAATCCTATAGGATGGCTTTGTGCCATTAATAGAGCGGATTATGCATTTATAAAATACATGGAATTGCTTCAGAAAAGTAATGCTGCGATACCAGATTACTTGATGATTATTGATGACGACACCTTTATAAACATGAATCAATTGTACAGTTATTTCATCAGTAATAGTGACGAAGATGGATATGTACCAAAATCTTCGACACCTGTCATATTCGCTGGTTGCCGAGTTAGAGCTGCAGTACATCAAATTAGATTTACATTTCCTCATGGAGGGTTAGGTATTTATTTAAGTCGTGGTGCTTTGAAGAAGTGGATGATGCCAATTCACTGCAACGATACAAAGAATCTAGATCATGTGGAACTTTGTAGAAGATATACAACAAATCCAACAAACTCGGAAACTGACAATGCCAATGTCACAATAGGCGAAGGCAAGTTCTTTCGAAATGGTATGAACCTGAATCAAGTTTTCAAACTGCTCTTTCACCAAGGAAATATTAATTGTTTCCATGGAGATTGGTTCTTTGGATACATTGCAAATTATCTCAATATTAGTCGACATGTGGTCCCTAAAGGAGAATTTCCAACAGTTGGCGACGGTGGAATGTCAGCAATGTTTTTCGACGGTACAGATCGAGAGAGTGCAGTGGAAGGAGTTGATCATGACTATGAAAAGAATAGAACTGTTGCTGAAAACAGATTACATGCCATCATGGGAAGCGAAATATATAAGCCTCAGCATCCAGAGGGACTTTGCCTCCACAGCGATTGGATGGAAAAAGTCGATAAAGAATTTGTCGTTTACAATGAAACGATATATCACAAAGTCAATCCAAATCTAATGAAGCGAATATATAGAGGTTGAACATGAGTGAACAGAGAAGATAAGTGAGTGTTTTCATTTTTCAAAGAGATCATATGTCAAAATACTCCTGCAAAAGTAATGGTTATATTCAGCCCGATACTTTGCTACTGCGATGTTCACATGTAAATAATTCAATGTCTTTTATTTGTATTAGCATTATATTTCTTTCTTCTTTCTACATCCTTGTCATTTTAGAAATTTTCACCAAGCTTTTCGAGAATAAATCTATTGATGAGCTTCTGTTCGTCCACATCTACATATGGATTTTCCGAAAGGTATTGAGAAGGTGAAATACCAATCTTATTTCGATACTTCATGACTCCAAGACCAAATCTACGAATATATCTGTTGTATAGTGTATCAATTGAAGGATCCATGGAGGAGCAAAGACGATTGATAGCATACTTGTCTATGCGAACATTTGTAGTGGTATTGATTTGATTCAAATTCTTGACCCAAGTACGGACAAATTCTTCTCGATCCGGCACGCTCATGGGAAGATTAGGTGATTTTCTGAATAATAGTGTGTGGTTCACAGTACCTCTTACAAGATGAGTATGGTGAGGAACTTTGAAAATGATCAACTTTTTGCATCTGCACAATGCCTCATCATCAATCACTCTACACGAATCAGGAATGAATATGGAAGTAAGGGAGTGACAATGATCAAATGCCCTAAATCCAATGTAATCAAGACTTCGTGAAAGCCTGATAAACTCAAGACTTTCGCAATTATAGAAAGCATACATTTCAATGCTGTTGACATCATCTGCCATGATGACTGTCTTAATCTTCTCACATTCAGAGAAAGTATCTGCATGAATCACTTCTACTCCTGGTAATACTGTAATGACTTCCCACGAGTTTCGCTCTTCTTTATCATAGATTAGGTACTCTATAATACGTCTATTAGGGCCCTGTAGTTTCTCTCCGTTCCAAAAGAGCGTCTTTTTGTCTTTGTACATTCTTACTCCAGGTCCCAGCTTTTGAATCTCTTGCCGTTCCTCCTCACTCAACTGGATTCTAGTCATCCTTTTACTCTTGTATGTTGGTACGAAAACAAATTTGACTAAGTACTCCTGGACTACAAATAGACTAGTAGTTCATGATTGAATTCAAATTGATGTAAAGGAGAGAGATGAGAAAAAAAGGAGAGGGCAAAAAAATTGAATTTTCCTCCTGTGGGATCAGAACCTGTAGCTCATCTAAGAATTTTTGCTGTCATTTTTATGGAATCATTAGGTATCTCAACAAGCGAATAAAGAATCTATTTGCAACGAATGAAACAAAATTGAAAACTATTACTAGTGCATTCAACTTTATTGAATCTAGTTTCGGTCTATCCAAGTAATCATCCAAAGAAACATTTCTAATAGGCCAATATCGGATTACCAGAAAACCATTTACGAATGGTATAAACTTGAAAGCCACTGATGGCAATGTAAAAAACAGTCTCAAACAAACTATTGACAACCATCCTTGAATGACTACGTTCATTGATGGCTTTATGAATGCCAAGCCTATGCCTTTCATTCACTTGTTTCTCCCGAATTTCATTCAAGAGACGATTCATTTTGGTGACTAGCTCCTTGGTCTTTTTCAAATCTCCCTCTTTGGCACTTCCCACATCTTTGGAAGCAGCAGTCATTTTTGCCATGAGTTTCTTTTCATTCATGAGCATATCGTGACGTTCGTATGTTTGTACATGTCCAGTTTTGGAATTGGGTGCTCCAAGTTCCGAAGAAGATCTGAGTTCCATTTCGACTTCCGCCTAGATGAGATGAGATGAAAAAGAAATGAGTGAGAATGATTAAGTTCAAGTATATATATATATATATATTCCCATCTCAAAGTATATATACTTACATCCGAATAAGATGCATCCACACAGAATCTATACCATCCCTCTTCATTAATTCTATAGGTTCTTTCCACAGGCTTTCCTTCATTCATGCCCTTCATTTCCGCCTTTTTTTGCTCCAATTTATTCTTTCTCTTATTTTTCGAATCTTGTTCCTTTCTCTTTCTCTTGGCTTCCATCTCCCTCTTGATCGTTTCCATTCTCTTTTTCTTGGCATCTTGCTTCTTACGATCCCTATCCGCCTTTTCCTGTGGACTCAAGGCATCTCTCGCCTCCTTGGCCTTTTTAACTTCCTGAACCTCCAAATCATCCATGGCATCATCAATCATGAACTCATATTCATCATCGTCATCCATGTAATAATAATCCTGATAGACGATATCATCCATTTCATCATCCATATGCGCCTCATAATCATCGTCAAAGTCATCATCTTGTAAAATGGCATCATCATTGAATAAATTCTGAAAATCAATTTCATAACTATAATCAAGTTTCAAATTAGACTTTTTACCAACTTTATCGAGACGCATGGCGGCTGCGAGTACTTCGGCACTAGACGAAATTTGCTTTTGAGCGATGGGTCCTTGGATGGAAGTTTTGACTTTGAGTTCTTCGCCGCCTGTGATGAATATTGAGGACGTGATTTGTTCATTCATTTGGAAGGCTCCGTAGAGGCATTTGGTTGTTCCTTTTTTGAGTAGGTGTTGTACAGGGATGGCAGATGCCACTGTGATGGTGAGAAGAAGTTGAAGGGGACGTTGGAAATTCATGTCAGGTAGATATATGTGTTGAAGATGTGTCTGACTTTTTTAGTTATAGAATGTAAAAGCTGATGAGATCCTCGAATGAATAGATGTAAATAGTGATAACTAGTAAGTAAAGTAGAGTACAGTCTCTAGCTTTTCAAAGAGTAATTAGATTGCAATGGAGATGAAAATGCTGTTGTGTTTGTATCTTGCGAGGGTTTCCGTTGCTTGTGAAGCTATTTATTGTCCCTCTCAGGTTGGGAATTAAAAAGAGAATTTTTGGATTTTGACGAGAGTCAACTACGTCAGATTTAACCGTTGACGTGCCGCCACGTACTTGAACTTTGTTCGCATTTTTCTAAATAAACTTCGTTTTGTGTTGGGGAGTTTTCATCGTGATGAACTTCCAAGGTATTCTAATCTCTCCATTGAGTTTCAAAATTACTATTTATAGTGATATCTCAAGTTTCCATTGAAAAAGCAGTGATACAAGCTATCGAAGGAAACAGAAGCTATTCATTGAAATGGTCGTTTTTCAAACAAAGAAGATGGTCTGCCTTTTTGCAGTCCTTTCCATCTTGAACTTATTTCAAAGTGTACACGCAGCCCTCCTAAGTGCTTCTAGTCCATGTACTTCTAAGAATGAGTGTGAATCTGGAGAGTGTGCTTTATCTGAACCAGTAGCTGGCGCTCCAAAAATGTGCTGTAAAAATGATTCAACATATTCTAGTGTTGTCAAAACGTTTGTCTGTGAAGATCTAGATGATGGGAAACCATGTCTAGGATGGAACGGCTATTGTGCATCTGGTATTTGTGGTATAGATGGCCTTTGTACATCAGAGAAACTCGCCAACGAGAGTGAATGTGGAAATGATAAGCAATGCGATTCTGGAAAGTGTGCATTATCTGAACCAGTATCTGGCGCTCCAAAAATGTGCTGCAAAAATGATGACACATATTCTAGTGTTGTCAAAACGTTTGTCTGTGAAGATCTAGATGATGGGAAACCATGTCTAGGATGGAACGGCTATTGTGCATCTGGTATTTGTGGTATAGATGGCCTTTGTACATCAGAGAAACTCGCCAACGAGAGTGAATGTGGAAATGATAAGCAATGCGATTCTGGAGAGTGTGCATTATCTGAACCAGTATCTGGCGCTCCAAAAATGTGCTGCAAAAATGATGACACATATTCTAGTGTTGTCAAAACGTTTGTCTGTGAAGATCTAGATGATGGGAAACCATGTCTAGGATGGAACGGCTATTGTGCATCTGGTATATGCGGTATAGATGGCCTTTGTACATCAGTGAAGCTTGCCAACGAGAGTGAATGTGGAAATGATAAGCAATGCGATTCTGGAGAGTGTGCTTTATCTGAACCAGTATCTGGCGCTCCAAAAATGTGCTGCAAAAATGATTCCAAATATGATTATAGTCTCAAGACAGATGTCTGTGAAGATCTACCCGATGGTAGTCAGTGTAGTGGAGACAATGATATCTGCGAGTCTGGTATATGCGGTATGGATGGCCTTTGCACATCAGTGAAGCTTGCCAACGAGAGTGAATGCAACAACTCTGTTCAATGTGAATCTGGAGAGTGTGCCCTTTCCGAAGCTTTAATTGATGCTCCGCAAATTTGCTGCGAAATTGAGACATCTGATGATTTCAAAATTGGAACTTCTTCCTATTCGTCCTGTGGATCGTTACAATCTGGAAAAGCATGTGCAGGCAATCACGCTCTTTGTCAGACAGGCATTTGTGGTTTCGACAACCTTTGTGTTGGAAACGTGAATGATACTTGTGATTCAGACAATCAATGCGCAAGTGGAAAATGCACTGATGGAAGTTGCGCACCATTTTCATCTGTCGATGATCAGAACAACTTTTTCAATGCCATGGCTACTTGTCCACTCGATGAAATAATGAGCACTTCAAGCATGAATGATACAAACAAAAATATTGTCCTTCAAGTCTATGATGATTATTTCAAAAAGTCTGGATCTGGATTTTCGGATACAGGTTTGACTATGGTTGATGAGTCTCATACAGACACTTCTGCGACCATGAATACAATCGTTGGTCCTGAGTTACTGACTAGTATTGATGGTTGCGATGGAGGAAACGCCATCGTCGCTCAACAGCAAGAAGGACAAGTCTGCTTTGCATATGAGGTATGTCTATGTAACCTTTGCAAGTAACAAAGTTTGATATGTCATTCAACTCTAACACTCATTCTCTTTTTTAATAGAGAGTTGATGATGATGGCGATGGTAATAAAGTATCTTCATGTAAGAATGTTTGCGTTGATGTTGGAGACGAAGTTGTGCTTGAAACATATGACAAGAGCGATACTGATATCGTAGGGACTATTGGATTTGTCAACGCTTTTTACTTTTATCTAACTCAGAAGTGTCGTATTGTGGTGGAGTATGAAAATGATTGGGAAGATTTACCACCAGCAGAAAGCCCATCCGAGGATAATGAACCAGGAGATTCTGATCCATCAAATTCTTTAGGGGATAGTACAAGTGACGGAAACAATACATCGTCTTCAAGTGCTTCAACTTCTGTTCTTTCTAAGTTTTCAAAAGCTGTTGTATTCGCCGGCGCAGTCCTCTTGAACTAAAGTGTAGTCATGCCAGTCAAGATCTCATTTTCAGATTTTTCATTATTTTAAAAAAATGAAGAACCCAAACGAGAAAATTTAACATGGAAATAACGCTCATAATTCTAAACTTGGTCGTTTTATGACATTCCTTTTCTTGCGCGCACTTCTCTCTTCTTCTATCATCGCATCACACACATATCTCTGTCTCTCTTGACAACTCTATCTACATTTTTAACACTAAGTACTCAATCTCCAGACCTTCGCAATGGGCAACAGTCTACTCAGCAGTCCCATCACTGGCATTGAAACAGAACGAGGAGTTCTACACTCTGCATCTTGCAAAAAGAAACGAGCCTCATCTTTGAACACTAAAACATCATGTCCAACAGACATCAAGTCTCGACCTACAACTCTAAACACCATACCTCAATGTAGCAATCTAATGCATCTATGTTCATCACAAGAAGTAGAAGAATGTAGCTCTTTTGCAATCTCATCCTGTCAAGGCTGGAGACTCAGTATGGAAGATGAACACATTTGCGAACCCGAATTGAAATGTATAGATGACGATGATAGTCAGAAAGTATTACATCAACACACTCTCTTTTGTATATTTGATGGACATGGCGGTAAATTTGCATCCTCCTTTTGCAAAAAGCACTTTTTACAAATATTTTACAAAACAAGTGAATATCGACAATATTGCAACTTGTATACTTCCAAACAAAACTCCAATACGCAAAAACCCAAACGAAAGACGAAAAAGAATAAACAATTGAATGAAGACAGTAATGAATTCAAAACTGTGTTAGATCCAGATTCACAATTGTGTAATTTACTCCAAGCAGCAATTTCTAAAACATGTATAGAAATTGATGTACAAATGTTGACGGAGATGAAAAATATGCAACGGGATGGAAGGGATACACAACATATTGAACAGTGGAATGTGACACAAGAAGGATATGAATTCTTTGATACAGGTACTACTGCTTTGATATTGTTATTGACTCCGAATTATATTATATGTGGGAATTTAGGTGATTGTCGTGCTATCTTGATCAAGAAAGGTTTGATGAGTAGTACCAGTAGTAGTAGCACTTCGACACTACGCAGTAATAGTGCTTCGAGAAGGAATCCAGTTCCTGATATTGGAAAAGGTTCGAATGCAAGCAATATAGTCTTTGGTGATGATGTCATACCCCTTAGTTTTGATCATAAACCAAGTAATGAAGGTGAAATGAAGAGAATTATAGCTGCAGGTGGATCTGTAACGGATGGGAAAATTGATGGTGTATTGGCTGTTTCACGTGGATTGGGTGACTTTACCTTTAAAGATGAGTCTACGATTTTGCCAAAGAAGCAAAAGGCAGCAGCTATGAAAAGTTCCAAGCCACCTACGAAGCAAACAAAAGAAAAGAAGAAGGGAGGATTTTGTGGTAAAAAGAATGATGCCATTGTAGTCGAAAATCCAAACAAGGATGAGAATACCTCTATCGCTATACAGAGTAAAGTCAGTTCGACACCTGACTTTATAGTCGTAGATAGAGATGAAGAGAATGAATTATTTCTAGTTGCAGGGTGTGATGGTATCTTTGACGTGGTATCCAATCAAGAATGTGGTGCGTTAGTATCTACACTCTTCCAGGAAGGGGAACGTGATGTAGGATATCTTGTCGAAGAAGCTATTGAAATTTGTCTACGAAAGGGAAGTATGGATAACATGTCTATGCTTGTCATCAAATTTCCCGAACAAAAGATTGGTAATGGTGGGGGAGTCATGAAGAGACGAAAAGCAAGATTGGTAAAGCAACAAATGGGAGAATCTCAACGACAGCCAATGGGAGAAATATAATATGATTTATAACTATTTTCTTACGTACTTTATCTGATCGTTTGAGAAAGCTTCTTTGCTATAGCCTTTCTTTTATAATCTTTGAGTTCAATCATGAAGTTCTTGATAATTGGCACCAGAAGAGGCAACAGCAATGAACCAAAAATAGCAAAGTACTGATCAGGAGCAGTATATGGCAATTCAAACGTATCCTCATCCGTTTTCAGTTTTTGCATGTATTCCATAGCAATATTGATAATTCGAGTTGCTTCGGCATCATCACCATCCTCCTTCAAAGAAATTGCGTGCACAAGATGATAAAGACAATGTTCATACATTTCTGCAAACTCTTGACTTATGGAAAGACGACTTCGTACTTGTACAAGTGTCACAATATTCTCCAAAGTTTCCAAAATGTCTCTCGTCATTTTATCAAATTGATTTCTTCGCACTGCATTCAATTCCCAAGTAGTGACACCCACCAAAGTCTGTTCATGTTCAATCCTCAAACTATCATTTTCGTACTCTTGACGATGAGGTTGAATAGCCGAAAGACCATAATGTGTTCTTAGAAATGTCCCCAAGTAAGCTACCGCTCGTGATATCTCATGTTGATACACTTGCTCCATATGCTCTTGTACATCCTGTTCCGATGGTATATGCGTCGAATTCTCTCCCTGGAATTCCTTGTATACCATTTTCGAATTTGGTATATTCACTAGAACAAAAGCTGTATTCCGATCGGGAATCGCAAATGCTCGACTCCAACTTCCATCCAATGTAAGATAACTTGGTGTCTGACTTCCATTTGGTACATAAATTACCAAATGAATGACATTCTCATGTTCATTCTCTGTATCAAATTGTACATTTTGAACCACATGTTTCAAATCCCCATACAATAACGATTCTTTGACATGTACAGTGGAAAGGGTATAATCGACTGATTCATCAGTATACTCATTCTTCTTCATTCTATCCGATACATCTTTTCCATAATATGGATATAAGATTGGTGACTTGGTATATATATCACAGCCATGTATATGAAATGCATCCAACATTGGTCGTATACTATATTCCAATTCCTGATGTAATACACTTTGTATGTGTTCCAAATGAGATAAGGCAGGTAGTGTATGTGAATTTGGATCAGGGTCAACTACACTCCACATAATTTGCTGCTTACTAGTGGGTACCTCTATAATAGGATACAAGTTTGCAACTTGCTCTGCAATATCCTTTTCAAAAAGTTTGAAAATATTCTCATCCTTTTGAAATTGTACAAACATGTTTCCATTCTCTTGAATTTTCAATAATGTTGTAGGACAGTCTATAGCTATGAATAGTGTATATCCTTCTTGTTCAATGGTATCCCATGGTGCTGTACAATCTGCTTGTAAATCCAATACATGTTCGACATTGTGCAATTTAAAAGTATTGTATCCTTCGAGTCCTCTTAGGAGTGCCATGAGTGATGACTGTTTGAAATCCTCTGAAAGGTGTTTTCCATTTTTACCAAGAAAACGAAGATAAAGATGTTGTCGCTTTGGCTGTCTTGTAAAAGATTTGATTTCTTGTAAAGTATCAAATGTCTGTTGTGAATTCATAGAATGAGTATGTCTGTAGGGAAGGAATGGCTGATGGAATGGATTCCATTTTACTTTCTTGATGGAAGAGGATTGATGAGAGGCGTAATAGATTGCAAATAGAATCAAGAGGGGAATCTCTATTAGATAAATGATGCTCAATAGAAGCTTCGTACCCGCCATTGCTGCTTGTTGATTCGTTAGTTGATTAGAAGACGTAGTAGTGAAGTGAAGTGAAGAATAGGAGAGCAGCAGCGAAGCAATTCTGTTTTCAATTGGATAATAGCGACTTTTGGGCAAGAAAAGATTTGCTGTGTGCTGTGTTGCTCTTTTACTACAATGACGATGCATTAATACTAGTATGGAATAGTACGTACGTAGACATGTAACGCAAAACAAAACAGAGTATATTTCTCGATCTTCATAATTCAATCAATCGCATCCTGTTCATTACAACAGAGCCATGACGACATCTCAACAAGTATCCAACATCTCTATATTCCTTAGTAAAGTATTCATTACTTTATTGGTCATTTATGGTATTGGAAGGATACGATCTGCAATCATACATTGTCACTTGCAAAAGATTCATCAGAGACAAAAACAGGAAAAGGAAGAGAAAGAGCGACGAGATATTGAAGAAAAGGAGAATAAACAAGAACAAAATGATTCCAAAGAGAAAGATATACAGATAAAAGAAAGTAGAAGCAAGATAGTTCAACCGGAAATCATGCTCTGTCTACCCGTCAATAGTAGTAAGAACGAAACTCCACGACAAGACGAAAGAAAGAAGCAATTTACAAACAAGGAAAAAGAAGAAGAATGGAGATGTGTCTGTGAAACTGGATTCTTACCGCCCGGTTTATTGAAAAACTTTGGAAATATGGAAGCTATGGTTAGAATGTCTACAGGGCAGTGTTATCATAAAACTACATGATATGATATATTTGTTGGCTGCTGTTGGCTGTTAGTATGATGTAGCACTATTAGTAGTATACAATTTGAAGATGAAATGAGGTGCATTAACGACGCCATATACATTGCAATTGTTACCAAGAACAAGGGTCAGTTGGAATGTCAGGAGCTATGTAGAAAAATGCAACGTCATGATAAGGATCTCAAGTCTCAACTACAGTATTGCAACATGTAGCAGTTGCTGCAAAATTCCAAAATGAGTGGCTTTTAGCACCACGTAGTTCGCAAGCACTTGCTGTTGAGCATTGCTCACTAATGGTCTACTGGTCATAGCAGATAAAAACAAGTTTTATATAATATACAATTATAAAATGAAAGGCAACACTTATGAAATCTTCAATAAGCTATGCAAGAGTGAAATCTCCATACTACCAACACCAACATCTTCTTCTTGTAATGGCTCACAGTCTGGTAATTGGAAAACTTCTTCCTCCTCCATATTGTATTGAGACTCGCCGTATTTGTCTTCAAGTAAGTCCTGAAATTGTGTACTATCCATTACTGTGTTTGAGTTGGACGAATTATCCGCCACTACCATCATCTCTTCGTCCTTTTTCTGGACATATGAGCATTCTTCTTCACGAGGTGTTACCATATGACTAGGATTTCTTGAGATTTGATGAGGTATAGAAAGGTTGAAAATGGAAGTAGAGGGAGAGGAACTATAGCTATTGATGCCGAAGTTGTACGCGTAAAAGGCTGTGAAAAGAACTGTTGTGAAAAGAACTGTTTGAAAAACAATTTTATAAGCTTATTCGTTCTGATTGTAATTGCAGCTTCTTGTCGAGAAGCCTTCTCTCGATCAATCTGGAGCTTTGTGCACCTTCCAGGATGCTCCAAGATGCTCCAAGGTTGTCAAGAGTGTCAAGGTAGCGTTCGCTATTCTTTAATTGCATCTGGTTTAAGCAGATGCTATCGTTTTCTTACTTCTACGTCATTAGTTTCCGATTTTTGGATGTCGTCATTTCAGTTTGCTTATCCCTTGTCACATAATTAGTCGCTCCTAACACTCTCATATATAATCTAGTATCTGATAGTAATCTTACTTTCTTCTCTTCGAATTGATGTCATCTATTCTGTATGTCGTTAGTAGGTAATACAATGCGATCTAATTATGACAATTGTGTGTGACGTTAGTAAACCGTTGAATAGCATGACGCGTGTCCAAATAAATTAGCACTATTTTAGCTTAGCAAGGGGCCTCTGCGGCATTCTCCTCCAGCTAAAAAGGATAATTTATTTCTATTCCATATCTTGTATTGTCTTGTGTTCTCATCTCTATTCTTTCATTTCTTTCTCAATATATGGCATGAGTCGCCTGATGTTAATTCTTTCGGTATAAGCCTTACGTTGAATACGAACTGTGCCATTTGTGTAAACTTGAGTAATTTCAAATGGTCCTTCATACTTCCATTCGTATTTTCGAACAATTCCATCTGGAATGATTAAAACTTTATCTCCTACTGCATAATCATGCGAAACACGTGACTTGTTTTCTCGTTCATTATCTTTGTTGATTTGTTGTTGCTTCGACTTCTGGATTGCAGACCAATTTGCTGTGTGAGCTATATTAAATATCATATCTCTGTGATGTACTAATTGAGCCGGACTAGCTTCTAATGTGCGATGATGTGAGCATCGAATTGCAAAGGCAACTTGAGCCAATATTTGACTCCAAGGATCCAAAGCATCAAAGATTATATTGTCTAATTCATGTGTACGAATCATGTTGTGTATTACTAGATGCACACGCTCCAGAATCGCATTTGCCTGAGGATTTTTGATTGTAGTTGTAACTGGTTTGATTCCATAATCCTTTAATAATGGCAAAAAATCTTTTTTGAATTCAACTCCGTTGTCAAATATAACTCGTGTTGGTCTAGGATAACGGCTTAACCATGTCTGATCAAATAATTGAGAGATGCGAGCACTTGATTTGTCCATAATTGTTGTTTTTGTTATGATATCATCTTCGTCATTGATAGAGGGTCTTCCTCTTTTCTTCTTTGGTTTCTTTTTTAATTCAATCGCTGCTGTTGGAACTTCCCTAATTTCGAACCAGCCTGTTGCTGTGTCAATCATTGTCATAGCACATAAGATCAATTTTACATTTTGAATCTTGCCGTCAACTTGACGTTGACGGGTTGAGATTGTATAAGGTCCAATCAAATCGACTGCCACTTCGTTCCATGGTTGAAGTGGAGGAAATTGTTTTGGAGGGAGTTTCCCATACTTAACCGTACGCTTTTTATATAGCTGACATTCTCTGCAGGCTTTGGTATACTCTTCAATGTCCTTTTGCATTCCGGGCCAAGCACAATGCATTTGCAATGTGCGTAAGAGCTTGTCTTTTCCTGGGTGCTGTAGGATCCAGTGATACCATTGAATTGCAGGAGTGGTAAGTGATGGTGGGACATAGATGCGACCACGATAGGTCATGAGTCTTTCGTTGTCATACATCTTCACTCCATAACGACCTGACTTATCATTCTCAATTTTCTCCGCGGAGATTCTTTTAGTACTTAAATCTTGTTCTTGTGCTTTCCGTATACGCGTATACTCTAAGGGGAATCCTTCTTCATCATCATCATCGTGCAAGAAGATTTCATTCAATAAGGTTTCGAATTTTTCTTCTGATTCTGTAGTATCTTCATTGGTCATTAAAGGCAATCTGCTAAGGCTATCAGCCACTGTATTTGCTTCTCCTTTTATATATTTGATGATTGGGGAGAATTCTTCAATTATCATTCTCCAACGCATAACTCTTTGTGATTCACTTAACGCAGAATTGTAAGTGAGATTCACATGATCTGTAAATACTTCAATCTCAAAACCCAGTAATATAGTTCGGAATTCCTTTAATGTTTCAACGATACTCAATAATTCTTTCTCTGTAACTGTATAATTCTTTTGGGCTTGGCTTAGCTTTCGGCTATAAAAGGCCAGCGGTCTTCCTTCTTGAGAGATTACTGCACCTAATTGTAGATCACTTGCATCTGTGTGTATTGTAAATTTCTTTGAGAAGTCAGGGAAAGCAAGCATCGTCTCTTTAGCTATCAGTGCCTTAATATCTTTAAATGCTTTTTCGCAAGCTTGTGTCCACTGTATCCTCTTATTTTTTTTATTCTTTGTGTATCCTTTCGTTAAGTCTACTATTGGTGCCAGTACATGGCTTCTACGAGGCCATATGTCACGGTAATATTGGATCATACCAATAAACCGTTTTACTTGTTTCATTGTTTTTGGTCTGTCTAGATTCAAAATCGCTTTTACTTTGGTTGGGTCTGGAGATATTCCTTTTGTGGATATTTTGTATCCTAAATAAATCATTTCATCTTTCAGTAATTGAACTTTTTCTTTCTTGATTTTCAGTCCAGCCAGACGTAGTCTTTCTAATACTGTACGTAATTTCTGGAGATGATCGCGAGCGTCCCCAAAGCTGATGATCAATATGTCATCAATATAAGCTCTGATGTAGGGCAAATCGCCAATCAACTCATGAATTTTGTTTTGAAATATACTTGGCGCTGTGGCTAGTCCCATGGGCAATCTTGTATAAGAATACTGACCATAAGGCGTAGTAATTGTGCAAATCTGTTGGGCTTTTGATGTCAATGGGATGTGATGATATCCTAGACTGATGTCAATTGCAGTCACATACGTGAACTGCTCCATTTTTCCTAATAAATCGCTAATTGGAGGGATTGGGTATGGTTTTTTCTTTATTCTCAAATTCAATTGGCGAAAGTCACAGAGAAAACGAACGTTACCATCTTTCTTTGGAATAAGAAAGGCCGGTGATGCCCATTCAGAATTTATTGTTCGTTTTAGGATTCCCAGATCCACAAACCTCTGAATTTCAGCTTTGAATTTGTCTTCGTGAATTTTTGCAACTGGAAATGGTCTTGCAGCATATGGGTGTATATTCTCTTTCAATTCAATATCAATGGGTGCACAATTCCACAGGCCTAGATCTCCCTGAAACACTTGTTCATTCTCTGTTAGAATTTGAAATAGAAATTTTCTGTTTTCTTGATTTAATTTTGGGATCTCTTGAACCCATTTTGCAATGTCGACTTCTTCCTCATGTTTGATATCTAGAATTTCTTGAACTCTATCGGTTGCTTCCAAAGATAGTTTAGATTCTAGGACATACTCATGTGCCAAGTGTTCTTCCGACTTAATAGAAAAATCTTTTTCTGGGACACGCATTGGAATTATCATTCCATGCCACAGGATTACTCTTTTTTCAAAATCCATTTTTATGCCTAGCTCACAGAGTAGATCTCTGCCCATTATGATATCATAACAGTGATCCCCTTCGTCGACTATAAAATTCCATTTGATACGTCGTTTCGTCGTGAATTCGCATAAGGTAAACTCCAGTTGAAGCTTTTTGTTTAAGGTTTTCGTGCCGTTTCCAGTGATGAACGCCATATTCTTACACATTTCCATCTTTCCTAAATGCGACCATTTTCTTTTAATTAGACTATCGCTGCAACCAGAATCCATAAGGACTCTTAAAAAGGTATTTGTGGTCACATATCTATTTTCTTCATTCTTCTTTGTAATGTTTGCAATTGTAATGGTGGTTGGATGTAGAGACTGAAGTTTCTTATTCGTAGATAAAGATTTTATATTACGTTTAGGATTGCTATTTGTAAATTGCTCTCCTTCGTAATTATCAACCTTTCTCTTACGAGCAAACATTAAAATTTCTCCACATCTACCTATTTCCTATGCATCGCTCATCTCCTCATAAACATGTCCACAATAATTCTTTACATTGGAATGGATGAAGTTTTGGCGAGGCTGAGACTTTTGGTAAGTGACATTATTTCTATTGTTGCCTTGATTGTTTCTATTGGATTGCTGGAAGTTTCCTCTGCCTTGAAATTGGAATTGTCTTCCGTTACGATTCTGATTATGGTGCTGTCTTCGTTGCTGATTCTGCTGCTGATGATTGAATCTCTGTCTCGCATTCGTATCTCTGGACTCTCTCTTTGGATTATGATAGGTTCTTCTGTCGATCCATCTTCTTCCAATTGGTGCCTTGTTCAAGCAATCTTTCTCCAAGTGACTATGAGCCGAGTCAATCAAACCGAGACTCAAGCAGTGTTGGCAAGGGGTCTTTTTCTTCTTGAAGGCTCTTGGACCTTTGATGAAACCTTTGGTACTTGTAGAAAAACCTTTTCCTGGAATGAAATATTCATTCTTCAAAGGTGGAGCTGGAGGAAGAAACTTCATCAGTAGCTCATTTAGTCGAATGATTTCATTCCTTACTCTTTCTACATCCCAACTCATTACCTCCGAGTCTTTTAGAAGTTCGTACATGATCTCGTCGTCTTGAGCAAGTGCAAGCATCCTGTTTTTATCTGCAGGGGAGGTCCTTTTGTTGTATTGAACGATGCTGTTTGGGTTTTCATCGCAAACCTCAAGCCAATCGATCATACCTTCCACATAATTCAAGTAGTCAACAATGGGCATGGTTCTAGGACGGGTGATCACGACAACAATGTAATTGTATAGCCATTCTGCAATGTACGGAGCATTATCTCCAGCAATCTTTCCTTGAATTCCACGCAGGATATGGATCATGTAATAACGAGCATGACTGGCATAGTCTTTTGTTTCCAATCTTTTCTTCAATTCAGCAAGAGGCAACTTTTGCGGTCCCTGCGACAACAATTGAACTATATTACTCAAATGCGCCTTGATTCCACTAACCAGCAATTTTCTCATTCCCTCGTCTAGCTTTTGTCCATCAGGATCCAGGCAATTCTTCTCTGCATTTTCTAGAATATGCAATGCATCTCTTTCACTTTCGTTAATCATGCAACTAAAATTTGCATCGTAAGGCATCAAGGTTGCTTGCTTTTCCAGAAATTTCTGCTTCCATTTTCTCTCTTCCTCTTCTGAAGCAAAAGAAAGATCGTGCTCCTGAGCACCATCAGGATATCCACAAGTTTTCTTTAAATCTTCAAGAGAAACTGTGTAGAAATCAACTTTCACATTATTCATCTCAGGCTGAAAATGTTCCCACTTTGTTAATGAAGAATACATATAAGTCAACTGCTTGTCCGTCAAGTTTCTTGGACCAATTCTATATTCTGCAGGCAGGAAGAATCTCCATGGTTGGTCTCTATCGCCTTTGATGAATCTCGTATCGTCCCAATATTTCTTGTTCCAAAAAATATACTTGTGTCTGAACTGTAGAACTCGCTTCTGAACATCAAGGTCTTCGGACTCGAAAAAGGTTTCTCTTTTTGGTAAACCATACCAGCAAGGTGGTGATGGGAACAACTCATTTGCCAAGGTAACAAGCACCAAAGAAAGACATGATTCTTTCTCCTCGCAATAGAAGCAATTTCTTGTAGGGTCGAAAAGTAATTGAACCTGTCCTTCTCCTGTAACTTGCAATCCGTCCGTCGAAACATGACTCTTTGCTTGGAGTTCTCGAACCAATATTTTCCTAGCATCATTCAATAGTTGTTGACACATGTCAAGGTTCTCTAAATGACCATCCTTTGACTCAGGATTCCAATGATCTTTAACCATGCCATAAGCTGCTTTATGTTGCAGGCTCTGCTCTGCCTGCATCTTCCTTTCTAGAGCCGAAGTAATCATACGGTATTGATGTACGATATCATTGTACGTCTGATCATATATACCTTCCTTCGTATCTATCTTCTCCTTCCAATTTGAGAACTCCTCCATATCTTTAAGACTTCTAGGCGGTAGGTTCTTAGCTGCTAAGGCCTTCATTCTCGGAAGTAACTCCGAAAGTACTGACTCTATCCATCCAATTGGAGAAGAGAACATCACGTCTGCTAGGGTTCGCACCAGATAATAAACCTCTCTGTGTCTGCAAGTAGGGTGATCCTTATCCATAACACCAAAGAATGTCTCATGATTCAACTCTACTGAATGTAATCCCGTAGAAACTGAATCAGCATCACTGTTCTCCTCCATACTTGGCTTGGCAGCCGGCTTCTTATCCATTTCATCAAAATCCATGCCATCTAGTTGAAGCTTCTCTTCGAATATTTCTCCTAGGTTCTCATTGATGGCTTCTGTGACTACTGAAAAGGCATCCATATCTTCACTTGAGAGAGAAAGTAATTCCGACAATAGTAGATTCTCTTCGTAACATCTACTACAGATAGGCGTTCCATAGTACATATCTGGGTCTGCTTCCTTGAGCTTGCACAAAGAACATAGGATCAAAATTGGGTCTTGAAGGAACCATTCAAGATTCTTATCCCCCATAAGAACTTCCCTCGGATAAATAGGCTCCAGTAGTTCCTCACTTTGTTTGATGCAGGCCTTCGCATCTCCTACTAATTTGGACTCCTCGAGAGACTTCTTGGCATGCCTTCCCAATGGTTTTGAACCCTTTCTCTCTCTCTTACCCTTTCCTTTCTTCTTTCCTCTCATTGATATCTTAGTCACGGAACGGTCATTGTTCTCATCCAGGACTGAACTTTTCGCAGGACTGGAAAAATTTTTAGATGGTTCTGGTGACCCGCTCGTGACTGCTCTGGCTAAACTGGTAAGAGCAATTTCTCCCGATTTCTTAGTTCCAGAGCCAGAATTTCCTCTCTCAAAACCGTGCAAAAATATCTCACCCTGTATTTTTGACGGAACAGAATTTTTATCATCCTCCTCGGTAGGATCCCCCTGAAATTTTTCCCCATCAGGAGAAATCTCAACCGACATCTCCTTCTCATCAGTAGGCCCCTCTACTGACATATCCTCCTCAGTAGGCTCTTTAGTCGATACTTCCCTATCGTGTTGACTCTCACTTACTGAATCCATTCTTTCGTGGACATGATCCTCTCCCATGTAAGGATTCATTTGTGGTTCCACTGGGGCATTTCTAGCAATCTCCTCTGCTCTTGCAATTTCTGCCTCCACCTCCATCAACTTGGTCTTCATCGCCTTATTGATGATTCCTTCTACTCTCTCCATTACTTGGATGATCTTGGCTCTGTTAGTACCTTCTTTTTTTCTCTCCTTTTCCAAGAAATCGTCGAGCCAAACAGATACATCTTGCAAATTTTCGACGGAAAAGTATCTCATCGTAGCAAGATATTTGAACAGGTACCCGACTTCAGTTTTGACTTTGCTATCGAGCTCCTCCATGGCCATCAACCCATCTGATGCTGCCATTTCATTCTCTACACCACGAACGATCTCTTCTAGATCCTGCTTGGCTCCACCTTTCAAGGCCGAACGAAGGAAAAGAATCACATGAATCTCTTTCGGGATGGTAGGATCGTTAGCATACTTCTCGTTCGCATAGCTCTTAGCTAAACGGATGATTTCGCCCAATTTATGCAAGGATTCAAGGTTGTTGAAGTCAGAGAAGCAAGGAATGTTATCTTCCGAGGTACGAGCAATAGTGGAGCCATGTTAGCCAGTGGACACTGTCTCCTTGATATTAACTCCATGATCATAGGTCTTGGCCTTGTTCTTAGGGGGTAGACGAACTGGAAGGTAACGAATTTGTTTGATATCCTGGACATTGGTTTCTCCAGGATGGAGAACTCTGGTGAAGAACCGAGGCTTTCCAGAGGAGGTGCCAGGTCCCAAGTAAGGGGCAGGGTTGCTTGTCTCATTGCCAAGTGGGGCTTGAGACAAAGGTTGGTAACGAGCAGAGCTCGAAACAAGGTTGGAGTTCTTACGATTGGATTGCATGGTAAGAACTAAAGACTTCGATACTTAGTAATAAAACTAAACGCAAATAACGTTATAATGCCGAAGTTGTACGCGTAAAAGGCTGTGAAAAGAACTGTTGTGAAAAGAACTGTTTGAAAAACAATTTTATAAGCTTATTCGTTCTGATTGTAATTGCAGCTTCTTGTCGAGAAGCCTTCTCTCGATCAATCTGGAGCTTCGTGCACCTTCCAGGATGCTCCAAGATGCTCCAAGGTTGTCAAGAGTGTCAAGGTAGCGTTCGCTATTCTTTAATTGCATCTGGTTTAAGCAGATGCTATCGTTTTCTTACTTCTACGTCATTAGTTTCCGATTTTTGGATGTCGTCATTTCAGTTTGCTTATCCCTTGTCACATAATTAGTCGCTCCTAACACTCTCATATATAATCTAGTATCTGATAGTAATCTTACTTTCTTCTCTTCGAATTGATGTCATCTATTCTGTATGTCGTTAGTAGGTAATACAATGCGATCTAATTATGACAATTGTGTGTGACGTTAGTAAACCGTTGAATAGCATGACGCGTGTCCAAATAAATTAGCACTATTTTAGCTTAGCAAGGGGCCTCTGCGGCAATTGATCCTTTGACTAGTATAGTTCTTACTGGATGAAGGGACTGAAGACTTCATATGCATGTCATGGTCAAGATAATGAGGAGGAGGTACTACTCGTTCTGAGGACTGCAAACGAGGGTACCTGCAACTCTTTTTGATGTTCTTACTTCTTGGCACTGCAGCAGAAGCAGTACTCTTGGCTTTCTTGCTCCTGTTTTTGACTGGTGATGATAGTCTTCTCATCAAGCGACAACTGTACTTATCATCTCTGGTAAACTGAGGATGATAGTATGCTCCAAAGTTTGGACCAGTTTTGGGTCCAGCGATTCTCTTGAAGCTCCAGAGATTCAGTTGCCGACGGAATGAAGTGTAGTTCGTCTGTTTAGTAAAGTAACGTTGTTGGACATAATTCTCAAAGAGTCCCTTGTTGTGAACTCGGAAGCATTTACCATCAGGCTGCCATGATATTATGCTTCGTAAAGATGTACCATAATATTCAACAAAGGGATTTAAATCATCGACAACATTGAGTAGCTCCATAAGCATCACAGGAAAAGGTGACTTTACTCCACCCTTCTGAGGTATGGATGGGGGGTCCTCCTCTTCTTGTGAGATAGTGCTATTGCGGAGTACGATTAAGCTCTCCTTTTCCTTTTTATTTGTTGTTGAGATGTTCATCATGTATGTTTTGTAATGTACAAAAGACACTGTTCTTTTTATCAGTGAGCATGCATTTAGAATTATGCCGAGTGTCAAAGTTCAAATCAGTGAAAGCGTTCATCTCAAGGTTGAAGTTAAAGATGATAAAGAAGTCTTGCGAAACTAAAGTTGAATAATGCAACGATTACGATTGGCTAGAGTGAAATATTTGCGATATTTGTACGTATAAGTACGTACGTTATTGGACGGTACGGAAGTTGAAGTTGAAGTTGAAGTTGGTGGTGTCAGAAACGCGGAAGGAGGGAAGCAAGATACCAGGGAAACTTATTCTATTTAGAAGCTCAAGGACAAAGTGATTCCATTTTACATTTTACTTTCTTTATGGAAGATGACTGATGAGAGGCGTAATAGATTGCAAATACAATCAAGGGGATCTCTATTAGATATATAATTGTAGATGGTATCTAATGGTCAAGGGCGAGCGACCAATAATGTAATCTGCGATCAAAGCTTTCTTTATAGTCATTGTAATTTAATACTATACTTAAACGTACACAACATCGTCAACGGTGTCACAACGTCACAACTTTCAAAATTTCGATTGTCGAAAACCAGGGTTAGTTTTGTTAGAATTACGAAAGTTAGAGGGCCTCTGAATTTTTTCGGCGAATTTTCCCAATATCAGTGAATAAAATGCTAACGATTGGTTATTTTAAATTAATAATTGAAGTACTCTAATATAGCATTTAATTCTTTTCTGAAGCACCCTATTGTTGATCCACTCACAAGCGTACGTTCAGGGGTTAAGTAAATGGGCGAGGCTCTACGCCGCTACCCTCGCCCTTGATAATACTCAATAAAAGCTTCGTACCCGCCAAGGCTGCTTGAAATTAGTTGATTAGGATGAGTAGAAGACATAGTAGTGAAGTGTAGAATAGGAGAGCAGCAGTGAAGCAATTCAATTAGATACCGACTCTTGCGCAAAAAAAGAAGTGATGTGTGCTGTGTTGCTCTTTTATACAATGACGATGCCTTTAAACTGGTATGGAATAGTACGTACATAGATATGCAACGCAAAACACAACAGAGTATTTCTCTTCAAATTCAATATCACGTATCCCATTCACTACAACAGCCATGACGACATCTCAACAAATATCCAATGTATCTATATTTCTCAGTAAACTTTTCATTACTCTAATAGTCATTTATGGAATAGAAGGGATACGATCTGCAATCATACAACATCACTTGCAAAAGATAAATCAGAGACAAAAACAGAAGAAAAAGGAAAGACGAGAAATTGAAGAAAAGGAGAATAAAAAAGAACAAAATGATTCCAAAGAAATAGGAAAGAATGAGAGAAGAGACAAGACTGTTCAACCGGAAATCATGCTCTGTCTACCCGTCAATAGTAGTAAGAATGAAACTGAATCAAGACAACGATGAGGACAAGAAAAGAAGCAATCCAATACTACTAAAGATGAAGAAGAATGGAGATGTGTCTGTGAAACTGGATTCTTACCGCCCGGTTTATTGAAAAACTTTGGAAATATGGAAGCTATGGTTAGAATGTCTACGGGGCAATGTTATTATAAAACTACATGACAATGATATATTTGTTGGCTGCTGTTGGCTGTTAGTATGATGGCTGTAGCACTATTAGTAGTATAAAATGAGGTAATGCACGCCATATACATTGCAATTGTTACCAAGAACAAGGGTCAGTTGGAATGTCAGGAGCTATGTAGAAAAATGCAACGTCATGATAAGGATCTCAAGTCTCAACTACAGTATTGCAACATGTAGCAGTTGCTGCAAAATCCCCCAATGCGGTGCTATCTGCACCACACAGTTCACAAGCACTTGCTGTTGAGCATTGCCCTCCTGTGATAGTAAGAGATTCCATAGCAGATGCGTTCAAAAGAACCTCTGCACAAGCTGAACTACTAGCGCAAGCTCCTGATGTTTCAATGCACTCATCTTTTTGTACCAAAACGTTTGCTTTCTCCGGAAGAGTGACATGAGCCTCACCTGGTTTTATTGACCAAGCCCAAATATGATCAAGAGGTAATCTTTTCTTCTCTGGAAAATCTTGACAAAGAGATAAAAGAACGTAGATGTATAGAGGATATAGAGAGGAGGGTTCGAGAAGAGGAAGAAAAGGAGGACGTTGAGAGAGAGGAAATGGAGGAAATCATGAACTTCTATTTGAGGATGATATGCTCATGTCATACCCAAGTAGAGAAAGTAGACCAAAGGCAAGTGAACTGTTGACTATTGATGATACCCGAGATGACTCAAACTTCGTAGTTTCTACTATTGGGGATGATAGCATTATTAACTCAACCACTGGACTATCACAATCAAGATCAAAGTCAAGTTAGCTGTTTAGTGAAATTTCCAGATAAGACTCTAATAGTTTAATCAACTGCCCTGAAGGGAAGAGGAGATATCAATCAGTAGATAATAAAAATAAAGTATAGATGAAAGAGTTATTAGCACAAGCATACGTATTGAATCACATAAAATGACAAGATACGAACACATCGGATTTAAATATTATTTAGAAGTATTTTTCAGACAGGATAATAATACAAAGAATGCCAAGCATAACTTGCAATGACTTACTTAAAAGTGCATGTGTGAAGCAAACTCTTGAAACATCATGTTGATATCTTCAAAGCATGCGATGAATGTAAATTCTTCTCTAGATAGACTAGTGAACATGAAGCAATCTGAATTGGCAGGCATTGATTGTCTCCCTACACATGTATTTTTAATAAGCATGTTTTTTTATACTTTAAATTTGTATCATTGGAATAGAAGCCATTCTTCTTCTTTGTAAATTTAATCTATTTCCTCAAAACTCTCTTCTTTCCTTCTTCATAGACGTATATATCTACAGCTGACTTCCTCTTATTGGTTTGACTGATTATGATCCTTTAACATTCAGCGTCTTTAGGATTGTCATTGAATGAATCTTCGTCTACGTGATTTAAATGAAACGTTTCGTTGACTGTATGATTGGTATTGCCAGTAATACCATTTTTTTCTTTCTTTGCTGTTGATTCTGAGTTCTCTACTGATGCATTAGTATCAACAATTTTAACCTTTTTCTGTTTTTGTAGTGATTGTTTCTTGTGTTTCATTTTCATTAGTACAAAGACAATGATCAATGCAATTACAGCAACAGCAATGCCTGCAATTGAACCGCTTGACATAGATTGTTTGCTTTCTTTCTCAACATTGAAGAGATTGTATCTTTCAACTCCTTTCACAACTATATCGGTGTTGTTCATGTCAACCAAAGCGCCATTGCTATTTCCTTCCTTTAAAAGATTAGCTCTTTTGACTACCATCTCGGCGAGGCCAGTACATAGCTCTTCACCAGCAGGAATAGCCTTGGAGAAGTGCATTCCTCCATAGAGGCGAGATTGGCCACAAATATGCTGAATCTCAGACCATTTGTTATAGCTCAGGTTCAAGTCGGAAGAAGGTGTGACTTCAGGTTCAACAAACAAGGATCCTGCCTTCTTTGCAAGACTTACAGGGACACTTGTATCATCTTGACCAGTGAGAATTTGCATAGTTTCAGCATATGCTGTACAGATGCAAGATGAACCAGAAGGGTATTCAGCATGCTATGAATGGAAATTGAGCAATGTGAGGATGATGAAACTCCTTTGTTTATGATTCAAAATGATTACTTACTGGCATTGTTCGAATATATGGTTGCCAATCAAAACCTGCCACTTGATTGGTTCCTTGCAATGGTCCTGCATAAGTTTCAGTAGTATCATCCTCCAAGAGAGAGTGTACAACAGTAGTAGGACGGACCGCATTGTGAATCACCTTTTCACGCCATACTAGCATTATGGCATCATACATGGCAGTCACCAATGCCATATCATAGGCCAAAAGTCAAAGGAAGAGAGTCCATTCATGATCGACCAAGTAATTTGCATTGGTAACAACGAGGTAAACTTGGAGTCAAATGCTTCTATCTGCATTTTCTTTAATTCGTCTTCAGCCATATCGTGAGTTTCTGCAAGAACAAAATCAGCTTCTTCACAGTAGTTTTATTCTGGTGGTGGAACCATGAAACTATTGTACTCTTCACTGGTTAGACCATAGAGGCGGCCAGTAAATCCTGCAAAAGGAGTTACATGTTCTTGGCGTGTAAAGTAGCCAGCTCCATTCGACTCGAGAAGAGGCTCCCATTTCCAAACTTTTTCACAATCTTTTTTTGATACAATTTCCTCTTCTTTCTTCTGTCTGTATCTCATGTATTCTCCTAATTTGAAATCAGAGTATGGCATTTTGTTATCTATGACAAACGAAAGGAAGAAAATGAGTATATGGTTCAAAATGTGCATTTAAGAAATGAAAAATGAAAAATGAAAATATAACGTACACTTGTGTGCTAAAGATCCATCTGCATTCCAGCCATCTGTTTTGGCATAATCGTGTATCTCATCTACACGAACTTTTGCAAGTCCCCAAGGTGTACCAAGATCAGGTTCATTGTCATTCAATACCTTGCTCATGGGAAACTGCAATACATTATCCATGAGATTGACAATTGCATCTTTGCATTTAGGAGCTGCGAGAATGGCACTGTAAGCAAAAGTATACGCTATCGCAACCTGTTCATGAAGCATTTTCTCTTGTTCCGATGCAAATTCATTGATACAAATCTGCATATCCTTTTTGCCCCAAATATCTAGAGCGGAAGGATGATACATGGCAGCTACATTATAGTTTACATTTCCATGATACATGACTTGACGAAATTGGATGGGAGTTTCATATGTGGATACAAGAGCCCCAATTAAGGATCATTCAGCAAGAGGAAGAAATAAGTATGGTAGCGGATTTCCAAGAATGCTTCCATCGAGTAGGCTCTGCACTTGATCAAATGTAATGGATTCATTGTTTCCAATGCCCTTGGGACTGAAACAAGAACTTGACAAATTCATAATTGCTTCCTTTTTTGGCCAAGAATGATGATTCTAACTTATGAGCAAAAGTGATGAAAATCTACTTTTGGTCTGAAAAGAAAAGGAGCTTAGTTCAAGATGTGTGACGTGGTGAATTTGGGTGGTTTTGAAGGGCGTTCACAATTTACTTGTTACTTTCCGTTACATTGTACGTACAATAAGTACAATATCGCTTCTCTTCTGTCCTCGTATTTCAAATTGGCTATCCCTCATGCCATCATCATAAGTAGGACCTCCCTGAATAGGTCGGACCGTTCTTTTGTGCTCCCAACCACGAAACTCACACTTCAAAAACTCTAATGAACTTTTTATTCTCAATGTTTACGATTGAATTGCCATCACTATATAAATACTCATCAGTAAATCTAATCAATGGCATCCATTAAAAGAGACGCCATCAAACAAAAATGGGAAGAAACAGAATTCCCTCTCGTATGCGAAACATGTCTTGGAGACAATCCCTATCTCCGCATGACCACCGAACCCCACGGAAAAAAATGTAAAATATGTGAAACACCATTTACGGTATTTGCATGGCAAGCGGGCTCCAAGGGACGTTTGAAACGAGTTGAAATCTGTAAACAGTGCGCCAAGGCTAAAAATGTGTGTCAAGTCTGTATTTATGATTTAGAATATGGGTTACCCGTCGCTATGCGTGATAAAATTTTACGTGAAGAGGGTGTGCATCAGGGCGGTGCGGCGGGGGCACTCGCACTAGCCGTGCCACAAAGTGATGCGAATCGATCTTGGTTCAATGCGCAACAGGCGAGATTGTTGGAAAATGGGGAGTTGGAGAGTAACGTTGGAAGTAAAGCTCATGCAGCTTTGAGTGCCGTGGCGAGAATGGAGCCGAGGTATGAACGAAATTTACCGAAATTGTGTAGTTTCTTTGCAAAAGGGGAGTGTAATCGTGGGTCGCAGTGTCCTTTTCGTCATGAAATGCCTAAAGATCGCAATGATCCATTTTCCAAGCAGAATACTAAAGATAGATTTTATGGAACCAATGATCCAGTGGCGAAAAAGATGCTTTGGAGAAAACATCAGATGGAAGAACAGCAGAAAAAGGCTGAAGCGGATCAGGAAAAAGAAGATGGAGATGAAAGGGCAATAGCTACTTGTTATATTAGATTTGATACAAGAGATGAAGCGACTCAGCACATTTCTATTTCCGAAGAAGATATTCGAGATTACTTTTATTCACATGGAGAAATTGTTGCGGTGCGGATGCATGATAATAAAGGGGCTTTTGTAGAATATACCACTGGTGAAGCTGCAGAACTTGCAATTAGTCTCATGGATAAGAAAATGATTAATGGACGTAAAATATTGGTCAATTGGGCTAGACAGCCAAAACGAGGAAATGATGGTGGTCCAAGAATGTCGAGTGCTGCTTCCAATCCGTCGGAAGGACCAGTACAGCCACTTCCTCCACCTGGAGCTGCGAAAACTGGTGGAACTTGTATGCCGGTAGGGTTCAAACCATCCGCTGCAGTTGCTGCAGCAGCTAAAGCGAGAGCTACTGCGAATTCTGGGCTTTCAAGGACTGGTCTAGCAGCACCAAGGCCTGGTGGAGGTCCTATTAAACGAGTTGGTGGAGGAATGAGAAGTGCTGCGCCACAGCCATATTATCCTTCTACCAATCCAAATAGAATGGGATCTGCCAAGTAAAGAATTAAGATGGATTATAAAAAAGTTCTCTCAGTTTAGTTTCATTGTATGTACATTATTTACTGGGAATCAATACACTTTGATCATTATACTTCCGCACGAACAATTGTAATGTGACGGCGTAGCTTTGGTTGTGGTCTATCAATGACTGGATCATAGCCAACTTCCTTGATTGCATCCTTGTTTTGAAAATCACTATATTCCGATAAGAAAAAGAAACTAGCACTCGACACCAAAGATGAAGCAAGCAAAAACATTGCCTTGGTTCTAGCATTGGATCCTGCAAAAGTAACTTTTGTTTGCAGTAATCCCGCCATGGCGCCCAACACTCCACCAACTACAATCAAAATGATTTCATCTTCTTGAAATACTGGATGTAATAGATTTTCAAAGTTTTTCGGTGATAGTTTCTTGAGTCTCTTGGAGAGCGTATCTTCAATGTCAAGTTTCTTTTGAACATAGTCATGTATTTCAGGATGATCATTAGCATTGGTAGCAACATTTCGAATGGCTTGAATAGCCGCTCGTAGTATTTTTTCGGGTATAGGATATGGCAATTGCTTTCTCAAAAAGACATATAGTTCCTGTTCGTTCTGATTAGCAAGTGCATCTAATAACATTGGCGATGATAATACTCGTGTTTCCATAAAATGTGCAAATTCTTCTGAAACTTCCTTTTGCCTTGATTCAAACAATCCTTGAACAGTAATGGGTCCAAGTTCTACAGGATCAGCTGGTTCGAATAATAATTTAATGGCAATCCAATTCGTGACGTATCCCACTAATGATCCAGCAACGGGTAAAGTCCATGGTTTTGGCTTAATGGCCCACAAACCCATTTGCATAAGGCCTAAAAGAAATCCAAACCCAAAGCCAGATTCCACCAAGAATTTCAACTCGACACGTCCAACCTTTTGAAACAATTCCACTAGTACAATTTTATCCCTGACAAACGCATTCAACACCACTTGTGGCAAATCTAAAACATCATCAATTTCCTTTTGCAACTCGCCAATAACTTTACTTAAAATCAATGGTAAAACCGGTTTCAAAACGAGTGCCCAAAGCACACCACAATCCTTTTGTACAGCATTCAAAACTTCAGTCTGTAAAAGATTTGCAAATTCCTTATGATCAATATTTCCAAACGCTTCTTTTAAACTTAGTAAATCTCTCGTAATAATATCTACCAATCGTAAAGCCATTTTTTCCGTTCGAGAAGGAACCACACCCTGCCAACCTAGGAAACCATATGGAGTCTGTTCGGAAGTACGATACCATTTCGTTCCTGTATATTCCAATGGATAAAACAACATTTGCACCCCCATGTAATTTGTAGAAATACCTACGAAAGCAGCAACACATGGTATAGTTGCGTATTGGAGTGGTTTTTCTCTGATTTTGGAATATATTTGAGATGTAAAAGTTTGTTTTGTGAGTGTAGCATTTGTAGTTGTTCGTTTGGGTTGAGATTTTTGATATATTTTTGAAATTGGGTTTCGTGTTTTGTATCTTGTTGCATGTCGCAGAGATGAGGTTATTGTAAACATTATATATTGTAGGAATATTATAGTATAGAAAGGAATTTGTTTGCAATGTTCTGCATTGCTGTATCTACTGGTCGCCACAAGACCGCCGGCGGTCTTCTTTTCCTGCGAAGAATCACGCACAAAACACTAACTAAGCTATTTTAGCTCACATAATAATTCATGTTTTTTGTTTGAATCGATTCTAACTGAGTATACAAACCATCTTAGTTGATTGTTTTTAGTAGGTCTATGTGGTTGAATTTGTATGAACTGATTTTTTTGCATGAAATACATTGAAGGAATATAGGATTTCTCTGGTATGGTTTCCCCGTAGAAAAACACGTAGAAAGTAGGACAAAAAAGTACAATTTGTATTATGAGTTATTAGTGGTGTAAACATACCACAGAAACCGTTGTGGCCGCAGACATGGCATCTACTATGCTTCTACAAGACCTGACATGTGTTGGTTGGTATGGAATGCGCACCTTTTAGCTTTATAGAGCAAGACTAAAGGTGTCATTTTTGTGAGTGATTTTCTACTTTTCTTGGTTTTTCCGCGTAGGACCGCCGTGAATTTTGGCGGCGGTCTTCTGAAGGGCGGCGGTCTTGTGGCGACCAGTAGGTATGTTGTGTCTGCAAAAGATGCATCATGAAGGAATATCATTGGTTCCAAACAAAGAAGAAAATGTGAGAGAAAAAGCGTCAGTCAGTCGTCATGTGTCAAAAAAGGCTATTAGCAGAGTCAAATGAGGCCATTTACATGTCAAGTAAATATGTGGTCACGAGTCCGAGTAGAGAAGAAGAGGGAGGAGAGGGCAAACAACAAGAAAGAAGAAAGAAGCAATTTCAATTGATGAATTGAATTGAAATAGACTACCAACTACCAAGACAGAGGTATACTTACTGTCAGTCAATCTTTCGTATCCTTGTAATAGTTCCAGTAAAGTCAGACGTCATGTTGTGTCTAGCAAGAAGCATCAGTAATGTGGCACGTACAGCATCGTCATCTCTCAGAGTAATGAGTAGCGCATCCACAGCCGCCGCATCATCGAACCTTTCTCTTTATTTACAAAAGATTCCAAAGCAGCAACCTTTGAAAATTGCACAGATTCAACAACTCAAAAAGGAACAGCAAAATATTACAAACTTGATTAGTTCCATTCAATCCTTGACTATTCAAAAGCAAGCAAAGGTTTTAGGGGAAGAGAGTTCAGTGGGTATCTTGCAAGTTATGAATCGTTCGGCGAGGAATCCAAAGAGGGCTAATAGAGGGAAGAGGGCTGTTTGTAGACAGGCGAGAAGAGCAAAGAGAAGAAGATGGGGAAATCATAGAAGAAATTAAGTGAAATTTATATATTGTTATCTATATAATAATAGTTAGCTAGCTTTGACTCTACATGGCTGTCTTTTTCAATGCTCGTTCTTTACGGTGATGATTTCCAATCTTGGCCTTGTTATCATTCTTGCGGCGTTTTTGGATCTTGGACATTTCTTTTGAGGCATCCTTTTTATCATTGCCTTTTTTCTTTTGGGAATTGCCACTGTTATTATTATCGGCGTCATTCTTGGAACTCTGCTGAACATTGGCTTGGCCTTGGTTCTTGTTTCCTCCTCCCTTCTTTTTCGATTTAGGAAATGGAAGATATCTTCCATCTGGACCAATGGTGCGTCCACCCTTTCCTTTATCAGGTCCGCGATATTTCTTTTCTCCACTTGTACCATCTTCTTCTTCATCATCATTGCCATTACTCTCATGTTCATTCTTGTTCTTCTTCTTACCACTACTATTATTATTGCGACTCTGACGACGATTGGTATTACGATTCTCTTCCCAAAACAATCGTTCCTCTTCCATACCCTTTGTAATACGATTATAAGTCTTGATTGCTTCCAAATCAACATCATACAATCCACCATCTAAACCACCTACTCCATCTTCACCGCCACCTACACCATCGTATTGATCATCGTAATCATCATTGTATTCTGCCAAACCACCCATGGCTGATTCTAATAAATAAGCTTCTTGTTCTTGATCCTTTTCAATTTGATGTAAATATGCTTTTTGAATCTTTGAGGCGACTTTCTTTTCTTGATTATCGTCATTCATTAGTTCTTCCAATCGATCTTTACGGGAAGATGGTAATTTCGGATCCAACTTTTTGAGTCGTGGATGAATGTTTGAATTATGTGGGGAAGTTTGTAATTCTAGTAATGCGGCTGTTGTTTCTTCTGGGTCAAGGTTGTAACATGCCAATGCTGCTTCGATATATCCTTCACCGTATATATCTCCAAATACACTTTGGACTTGTTGTACAAGTCGTGTCATTGCTGAAATCTTTTTTGTTTTAATTGGTTTAGAGGATACTTTGGAATCAGGTTTCTTTACTTCCACAGGTTTCACAGATGAAGTAGGACAAGAGGATAGCATGAGATTTATATAATCCTTTTGTGCATGAACTTGGGATGTAAATATCGTTTCAATCATTGTTTCAAAATATTCATGTTGAGGAATAAAAGTTTGTTGTTTTTGATATAAAAGTAAATCTCCAAGACATGTCGAAGATTGACCTTGTTCCGATGAAATTTGTTGAATGAGATCCATGACTTTTTGAATGTTGTCATCTTCATTTTCGATATCGGACTGCATAGGAAGGAGTAAACCATGAGTCAATGTCGCTGAAAATATATTGAGAATTACATTTTGAATCTTTGTAGCTGATTCAATTTGACATGCTGTATCGTATAAAAATGCAAGATGGACACAGAGTATATCTTGATATCCTATTCTACAACATCTCTTTTTGGTCTCGGACATGTTTTCCTTTGACGTGTTTCCAAGTTTGTATCCAAATACTATTTGAAGAGGTTTCAAAGCTGCAAAACATTTTGATAAATCTTTTTCTAAATCATCTTTCAAGCTTCGTTTGTTTGGTTGTAATGTAAGATCCAATAAAGACTTTTGTGCCTTTTGAACTAAACTTGTGAATGCTTCCAATATATCTTGTAACAAACTTGATAGATATTCATCCGACATGGAGGCTATAATCATGTCAAAGGCCTGTTGAGTCTGTTGACTTATTTGATCTAGTTTTGGTTCTTGATGTAATTGATATAGTAAATTGGCTGCTTTGTAAATATTCAATGGTGAAGGACCTAATTTTGCACCGGCCTCATTTCTCGACAAAAGAGCATCAAAGGCTGAAGATACTTCATCTATAAGAGAAGAAACGTCACTGCTTCCCTGAACCATTGGAATAGAGATAGATACAGTTTATTGATTAGCTAGTTTCGAAATAGTAATTTGTATTCATGTGAATATGAATAGAGAAAAGTAAATACTCATAGAAGAGAGAAGAGGTAAAGAATGAAGATGATGTTGTTCCTTCGACTTCGTTTGAAACCCTGACCGACATGGATTCAGTCCCAACTAAAATTTCTCGTTTTTATTTCATTTTTGTTTCCTTTTCATTTATTCTATTGCAGACACACATTCTGAAATTCATTACTCTTCTCTTTTGAAAATATACCCTCATTGTAATTAAATCGATGACCTCTATATTTACTAATATAATTAATTAAATCATATTATGTTTAAAATGTAGTTGTCACGAGCGGGAAAAATCCCTTCCAAAACTCAATCTTGGATGGAATCTGTAGCTGATCCAAACGTGTGCATTCAAGTGCTACAATAGCACAGTAAGCTGCGAAACCAGCGCAGAAATGCCATAGGACATGAGGAGTCATACCATGCAAATAACTATCTGCATAGTGAATGAAACTATCACATTGAAGCATATCGTAAAGCCAACAAGGTAAAGCTGCTCCAAGAATTGAAATTACACTTGTGTTGCAAATTCTCTTTGTTTTTTCGTGATTTTTGACATTGTTCCATTCACTGGTATAGACCAAACTATAGAGCCAACCACTAGCAGTTACTGCCTCTACTATGAACGTGATGATGAAAACAATGTATACTTTTTGAAAGCAAAAGTATATAACTGTGTTGATGGTCGCAATCGCAACCATGAGGTATGGTAACATTGGATACTTGGATGTCGACACTGGTGAATCCAACTCGGCACAGAGATAGAGGAAACTCATCATGAGATACATCATTGGAAGCTCATCGGCAGATTGTAGAAACCAATGCAAACTTCCGTGTAATCCCGCCGATCCAAATCCTATCAAGATTAGAATCGCATATGCAGCCGTATGTCTCAACTCTTGTGTGTGATTGTTTAGCATTAGACCAATGACTCCAAATGCACTTAAACCAAGTATACTTGAAACTGTATTATGAAGCTCAACCACATAATTTGAATGAAGGTAATTTGATTCACAAAAGTCAATGGAGGAAGAATGAGGTTCCCAGAACATGTTGGTGCTATTTTGTGGGGTTTGAGGCTAGGTGATTTGTAGAAAATGAATGGAGAATCAAAAGTAGATTTTCCTTGTACTAGTTATGCAGTTTTTTATTAATGAATTGTCATGAAGTTATTGGATTGTTTGATGAGAGATATGACAGCATTTCGACACTTGATTTTATGTTGAAAGAAAAAGCTTCATCATTCATTGGAGGGGGCAGTGACGTTGCTTAGAACGGCAAGAATGATGTCAGGATGATCCATGCTCATCTACGTACATGCGCACTCAGTATGTGCTCAATGATTGTCAGAACTTTGCCTTCACGACAAGACAGATTTTGAATTTTGACTCCTTGATTTTTAGCTAAAATAGATGTTTCTTTGTTCAAATAATTGTGAAGTTTTGATCAATGATTAGCTCTGGAAGAAGCAGCAGGTTGGCCTATTGCATCATCACTCTCAGTAATATCATATGTCATTTCTAGTATTTCCATCTCTTCTTTCAAACTAAGTTCAAGAAAAGCACAAGATGCATTTTCATCGGAACTGGAAATTTTCTTCGTGGATGGATGCGAATTTTGATGTTTCAATTCATACACTCTCAAGCTTGCCAATTTCAAAACTTTGGAATCTTGACGGATAGAACCTTCATGGAATCGTCTTATATATCCAAGAAATGAGCAGAGGTGGTCACCCATCACTTGTTCAAGTATTCTACAATATTCTTTGAATAAACTGTTTCGATCAATCTGAAATGCCATTACGCCAAAAATATTAAGATGTAGAAAAGGTGTTTCGACAATAGGAATTCTAGCGACCTTTAGATGCGCCAAGTATTCTCTTGTAATCGCAACTTTTATAGACTCATATGTAGAAGTAGATTGAAGGTTTTGAATTGCATGGAGGAAACCAGAACGAATGATACATTTGGCTGGTCTCTTTCTCCATTGATCCTCTTGATTGTAGAGCAGAGTAGGTTAATAATGATTTCTTCCGGTATAGATTGGGCATAAGATAAATATATTTCAGCGATAATGCGTGTTCTTTTTGCCGATGACAAGACTTTGCAGCACTTCATTGCTTCGCAGACCAACGTCTTATCTTTTAACCTAACAATCTGTTCTAGGTCTTGAGTATCAATTTCAAAATCTAGCTCTCTCATTTTTGCAACAAGCTTATTAGAAAACGTTTCTCTCATGACAGCAGAGGCATAATTTTGATAATATGTGACCTCATTGCAATTCACAATTCCACTTTCTCCACATTTGTTCATGATTGAAAATGCAAGCTGTCGAGGCCAAAAAGCGATTGCGCCCCTATCAAGATAGCATATGGAACTTCTCAACCCTGATAAATCTATGAAATCACCAAATATTTCATGTTCTAAATCGTTACACATGACCATATCTCTTGACAATAGCAAAGAGTGCTTCCAATTAAAGTTCAGATCAAAGCCTTCAATACTTTGGTTATCTTTTCCAGATTTGATCCAATTTCGAAGAAAGGTGACAGGTCATGAGACAAGATGATTGACTCCAGATGAATTTGTCTTTGCATTTTTCACAAGTTGTAATGAAATGGTAACTAGGAAGACATCCAATAACGGCTCTCTCTTATCATCTTCAAATGATTGAAGAAAGGCTATCATCGCTTGATCAGTGTTTGAGAGATCCTGAAATGATCCGTCTCTCGAACAGATTGAAGTATCACTCATATAGAGAAGAGGTTGACTAAAGATTCCTTTCCAGTCTCTTATGAGTTCATGGACATGCCCATCCCTCACTTTGAGTACTTCAATGCTAGGTGGCGATTTACCATGACATACCAATGAATATGACATGAGTAGACGCCAGCCACTTGTGATAGGTTGCACTGTGTAATTACATTCAGAATACATTGCTGTAGCATAAATTGTATTCTTAGATGAAAGGCTCGGTTGAAAGCTGCGATCAATTGAACCGTACGTAATTGCATCTTCACCTCCAGAAAAAATAGAAGGAAGCTGGATGTATAAACTAGCAAATCTTCCATTCATTCCTGTTTGATATGCATGAATTGTTTCTTCCATCTCCCCTCCTTCCTCTATTATGAAGATCCCTCTGAACTCTGCAGAAATATTATAGTTTTGTGATTCAATCCCCAAAGCTAATACTGCCTCTGAGACGATCTCTTCAATTGATTTGTCCCATTTTTCCCTTGAATCTTCTTCAAATCGAATCTCACTAGCATCTATTTGCCATACTCGAGATGGTCTTGGAGATATTGAAATATCTGCCAATGATTTTAATTGCTTTGCGTGATCACTGGTCAATGGATATGCAATGACTTCACCTTTCAGCAACAAACCATCAACTGTGAATTGAGGTTCATAGTCACCATAGACAAGATGAGTTACATCAATTTGCTCACATACATCTTTTTTGTAATATTCAATATTATCGATATAGCTATGAAATGATTTCTTCCATAGATTCTTCCTGTGTAAAAAGATTTTCATTTTGCTGGTGAAAGTTGAAAGGCCTCTCATGAATGTCTTTCTTTACTACTTGTTTTTGTTTCTTTGCATTATGTTCCTCTTTGACATCGTAGTCCATATACTGCAGATCAAAATCTTGTTTGAGCAAATGTGAAATATCATTCAAACTTGATGAAACTTCATCAGGGAAATACTTCTGGAAGAGCCTCCTGGTTCGCTCTCTTTTCTGTTCCGCTAGTTCAGCCATGGATTCTTTCTCAGTTGCACATCTGGAATGTGTCGGTATTTTGACGTCTTGAATCACTGTGGCCAAGCTCATTTTACAGGACAGCAGCCTTCTACGTTATGAGATATGGAAAGATGATAGAAGTTTTACAACATGGTTGAGTTGTGGGTCTTGGAAGTTAAATTTGGTGGCACTAAGAGAATGACAAATGTCGCAGAAAAAGCTAAACAAGTCTAACAAGACCCAAAGCAATCTACTTCTCATATTTTAGAGCTATCTGGTATAGTTCGCTTTACAAAGATTATCACTTCTTTTTCTAGAATAGAAATTAGCTATATTCAAACAGATTCACATATTTTTAAGCTGGTTGTATTGAAAAAGTGCACATGATCATACCTTATGCATGAAAGTTTCTGATTGGCTTCTCGCCTGTTATGAGTTACCACGTGTACAAAGAAAAAAGGCTTTATTTGCGTATCTATCTGGTGTTACAAGATGTTTGTACGGTATTTTTGTTCTCAACGGAAACATCTACTGATATTGAATCCTCTATGTAATTACCCAAGATCGTGTTGCATCCGATTTCATTACCAGTTTGTTCACCACCAGGATTGATTCTTACGGCATGGGCAGCACAGACATTCTTCTTGGAACCAATGATTTTGTTCTTAGAAATAGTTGTATTCGTTGTTTTGTAATCTCCTAATACGCCAGAGTTCATGTTTGAAAATGAATGGTTACATTCTTTGCCAAACTTTTTGATTTTGTTTCGAGATATAGTGGTGTTATCTGCGCGAAGTAAGTAGATTCCACTCAATCCGATATTCCGAATAACATTGGATTTGACCTTTGCTTTGAAAGTGTTTGCCGCTTCAATACCAAGATAATTACTGGATCGGATCTTGTTCTTGTTGATCACAATTCCTTTGGCACGGTAGTCGTTAGGCGTAAGACTGTTGCCATCAGCGTTGTTATGATCTACCTGTATTGCAACCTTGATTCCAGCCGCGGTTGAATTAAATATAACATTCTTCTTGATAAGATTCTGCTCTGCTGGTACAGAGACAAAGATCCCTTGAGTCATTGAGTTCTCTATACGATTCCCTATACATTCAGAATTACGATTCATAAAGAAGGATATCACACCTCCTTCCACAACATTATTACGAACGGCGCCATTCTTCTGAAGAGAGAACGACACAATGTCAAGTTTCGAATATTCTCTGACATAGTTTCCTTCCATAACATTACCACTGTCAAGTTGTCCTGCTTCGAATGCATCAATGGTGGGCTGTCCTGCATCAACATATGGTCCAGCGAAAAAGACGGCAAACATGTGATTGCTTCCAAAGACAATACAATCATGGAGTGTACAATTATTGGAGCCAAAAACACCAAAAGCTTCATAGATAGGGTTGTCATCTGAATCATTGGTATATGCGTCAAGAGTAAGTTTTTCAACAATCACATCATGTGTCCTAATGACTAGAAGCAGTGACCCTCCTCCAATTTTTTGGAGAATGGTGTTTTCTTTTGACTCTCCAGAGATATGTACAGGTCGTTTGATATCGATTGTGTTTTCAATGAGGTAGGTTCCATTCTCTATATAGATTTCATTGCATGTATTGTCAGTAATAGCATCAGCTAGGCTAAGACCAGAGACTGTGACATTACAGGAATTACTATTGCCAGATGTGTTCTCCTGTGATGATAGTAAGACCGAGGAATGAGTAGATGTTGAGGAGGGCTCTCCATTGTTCAAAGGGACAAGACCGGCAGTAGTCGTTCCAATGGTAGTAGGCAGAAGTGCTGAAGATAGGAAGAAGAAGTATAATATTTTCGCCATCATTTGTGATCACCTAGTTCTAATTTCAATAGTGTACCAAATGTACCTTTTCAATGAAGCCTCATGATTCATGATGAATGATGAAGTAAAGATAGATAGGCATCTTGAAGTTCGTCGCGTTCATGTTTCATGTCTCATCATTCATCTATCTACGATGTCTTTATTCATTCTCGTAATGGAAGTACGTTCACGTACGTAGGTATCTGATACGGAGAAACGGAGAAACTATTTGAACCTGGACGACTTCTCTTTACATCTTTGCAAAATGAATCTGCTCCACATTTTCATCGGCTAAATCAAATGAATTTGTCCATGCATCTTTTCCAATTTATTGACAGGGCTTACCTATTCGTTTTATAGAAGAAACACAAACATCGCCTTCGTACGTCCTCATGAAGATTGAATTATTTTACTTTTATTTCGTGCTTGGGCAAAACAAATGTACTACGAAGAATCTGAAATCAAGAAACAGACAAGGAGAAAATGAAAGATGAAAAATATGCAACATGCATTTTATGAAAGCACTGAGAAGAATTCAATAGGCACCTTTTGATAGCAGCTCTGTTACTCTACGGGGTTCCTCTCAAGTGTTTCCCTCTAGTTTTTCCATGTCTATCATCGCATTCTTCCATTTTATTTCCACTTGATTCAGTTACATCAATTTCATCACCCTCGTATTTTCCAAGAATCTTGTTGCATTTAACTTTGTTATTGACTTGGGTTCCGTCATTATTAATGCGGATTGCATTAACAGCGCACACTTTATTCGAAGCGATGATTTTGTTAAAACTAATATCTGAACTTTTAGTTTTGTAATCGCCCCATATGCCAGCGTTGAATTTCGAAAAGTTCTCATCAAAACACTCTTTACCAAAATGAAGAATACTGTTTTTAGATAAAGTTGTCTCATCTACACGGAGTAAGTAGATCCCACTCAATGCAGAATTTAGAATAGAATTCGATTCAACCTTGGCTTTAACAGTATTGGTCATTTCTATGCCAAAAAAGTTACTGGATTGGATCCTGTTCTTGTTGATCACAATTCCTTTGGCACGGTAGCTGGTAGGCGTGAGGCTTACTTTGTGGTCTGCATCTGGATCGACCACATGATCTACCTGGATTGCAACCTTGATTCTGGCTGCAGCTGAGTTAATCACTGTATTGTTCAAAATAAGATTCTGATCTGCTGGTACAGATACAAAGATCCCTTGAGTCATTGAGTTTTCTATGCGATTGCCTATACATTCAGAGTCCCTAGTCATAAAGAAGGATATCACACCTCCTTCCACAACATTATTGCGAACCACGCCATTCTTCTGAAGGGAGAACGACACAATGTCAAGTTTCGAATATTCCCTGACATAGTTTCCTTCCATCACATTGCCACTGTCAAGATCTCCTGCTTCGAATGCATCAATGGTAGGTTTCCCTGCATCAACATAAGGCCCAGCGAAGAAGACAGCAAACATGTGATTGCTTCCATAGATCAAACAATCAAGGAGTGTACAATTATTAGAGCCAAAAACACCAAAAGCTTCATAGATAGGGTCGTCATCTGAATCATTGGTATATGCATCGAGAGTAAGTTTTTCAACAATCACATCTTGTGTCCTAATGACTAGAAGCAGTGACCCTCCTCCAATTTTTTGGAGAATGGTGTTTTCTTTTGACTCTCCAGAGATATGTATAGGTCGTTTGATATCGATTGTGTTTTCAATGAGGTAGGTTCCATTCTCTATATAGATTTCATTGCATGTATTGTCAGTAATAGCATCAGCTAGGCTAAGACCAGAGATTGTGACATTACATGAGTTACTGTTCTCTGATGAAGAGTTTGTTGCTGATAGTACAGATGTCGTTGAGGATGCATCCCCTGTAGGGACATTAGAAGCTATTCCAATGATAGGCAAAAGTGCTAAAACCAGAACAAGGTAGTGTAGTTTTTTCATATTCATTTTAGTTTTATTCTTGAATAAATTTGGAGTTGATATAGATTGTGTGCATAGATGATACTCATTCACTCATTCACTCACTTTTGTGAATAAACTTTGGGCTTCGCTTCGCATTGCAAAAAGAAGGGAGAGTTCGCAAGCAATGTTGTCCGTCATTTATTAATAGCCTTTTAGACTGAACATCATTGTTGAACATGCAAAATTAAAATTTTATTTTTAACGACATAAAACATGCAAAACATGATCAAATCTTATATCCATGCTACTTGAAAGTCAAAATAAATAAAAGATATTTTAGGGGGGAAATACGCATTCAGGTGACAGGCAGATCGCTGAATAAGAGGACTTTCAATGATGAAAAGTTTTCAGAGGGCAAGACTACATTTTGCAAAAGAATGAGTCCAAATGTACCCATTTCATATGAATATTTATACATCAAAGCATTATGATATAGATCCATGTGCTTATGATATATAACAAGGAAGACATACTATGCAACTGAATCTTCAAAGATCACCTATTTACTTCTGAAGAAAAATGAAAGCATTTAGAATAACGGTTTTTGTCAACGCCACAATCATATCAAACAAGATGTCATGCAGCTAAATGTCTTCAAAACACGATCACTCAATTAACGTGTTAACACAAGATGATGAGACCGTGAGACTGATCCACCCAAAAAGATCTCTCTATTTTCTAGAGCTACAAAGGAATTCAACCCTTTGGTTCATTTCCATTCATCTACATCTGCATTCACCACTTAAAGAATCAGATCAGTGATATAGTTCAAGGTTGAAGCAGCGGGAAGCGATTGAGCCTGAACAACGAAAATTGACACATCTTCACTTTTCTAGCTAGTGACAGATTGCCTCTCTAGATATCTAGTGTAGGAGCACTAAGCTCTTTTATTTCTCTGCCAATATTAATCACCAAATCTACACCATGCCATCTACTGTACAAAAATATGTAGTTGGCACTCGATGTAAAAGTCAAGTCTGGGATTTATACGAAGGAAAGATTATCCATGTACCAGATACAAAAGATGATTTCTACAAGGTCCGTTATACGGATGGGGATGAAGAGGAATTAGACCTTGACGAAATACACAACTGCAGAAATCAGTTTCTAAAGTACAAGAAGAAAGCTTCAGAATCCAAGAAGAACAAGTACAAGATGGGTACGAAGGTTGCAAAATATTTTCCCAATGGTGTTTCGGTTGATGGTGAAATTCTAAATGTCATGAAAAATAGTTATCGAGTCAAGTATGATGACGGCACGACAGAAACTATCGATATGAAAAAAATGAGGGAAGAAGTAGAAGCTTACAAAGCAGAGAATCCTGAGTATGTTATTCCAACTGCAAAGACTCCTTCAAAATCTGCCAGTGGAAAAGGCAAGACTACTGCTGCGTCTAATCAAAAGAAACCGAAAGCCAAGGCGGAATCAAAAAAGTCGAAACAAGCTGTAGCAAAAGAAAAAGAAGCTTCATCGAAACCTGTTGCTCAAGATGAAGGTGATTCTAAAATGCCAAGTAAAAGGATGAGTCCTAGAAGAGAAAAGGCTACAGCACCTAGTAGTAAAAAGAGTCCACAAAAGGCAAACGCTGCATCTGTGCGTGAAAAGGCTTCTTCTAACACTCAAGAGATTGCAAAAGTATCTGTTGCAAATATTGAAGGAAAAGATCTTTTTGATGATGAAAAGTCAGAACAGTTCCACCCTAATGCAAAAGAACAATCTATTTCAAATAATAATGAGGGTGTGTCAAAAGTCTCTGTGGAAGAGAAAAAGACTGAAAATAAAGCTGCCGAAGAAGAAGAGCAAGCTGAAACTAATACTAACGATCAGAGCATTGCCACAAGACCTCAGCATTTGGATGTGGCTGAAGGACAAACGTCGAATGGGTCAAAAAAGGGGAGACGTTCTAAACGAGATAAGATGCAAAGTGTTGTTTCGAGAACTGGTGGTATTGTCCATAATCTATTGGAGAGACCTACAGAGATTGACTCACTTGGTAGTGAAAAAGATTTGGTCGAAAAGATTGATCAACAGCAAAAAGGAAAGAATATATCAGAAGGTGAAGATAAAATTGTTGAAAAGGCACCTCACGATCCTATAGCCAATTCAAAATCTGATCAAATTCCAAAAAGTCGAGACGTAGCTGCAAGTAGGGAAGAAGGTACTTTAAAAGAATCTGAGAAGGAACCTTCGAATGTGACTGAAAAAGCGAAGACGATGGCGACTTCTCGCAAAAGTTCTTCAAGACGAAATGAAGATGCAGATAGTGGAATGAATAAAACATCAAGCACAAATTCATCAAAGAGTTCATTACCTAGAGTCCCAAAGAAGAGTGCTAAATCTACTGCTGCAGGAAGAAAGCCGCCTTTAGCTACCACCAATTGGAAGAAATCTTCTAAGAGAAAAATGCCAAGCTCTTCATCACCCCAGGATAGTACAGGTGAGCTGCTCAATAGGAAGAAAGGAAAGAATAGTGATGAAACTATCAGTAAGAAGAGACCTCGTCCTAATTCACCTTTGACAACAGAGCAGTATACTCGAGATATAGCAGTTGAATCACCTGGTAGATTAGAATGTGCTGGGTTATTAGTGGAGCTTTCTGGGAGAGGCGTGAATGATGAGCCTGTGAATAAAGGAGAGAAAGCTTCAAGTGAAAATCTTGTGATAGAAGGCAACGCTAATTCAAAAGAAGTGAATCGTAAAGATAATTTGGGTGAGAATGAGAAGCTGTGTAGAGAACAAGTGCGAAAAAAAGGTAGTGACAATTTTGCTTGTAATAAACGTGGCGATGAAACCAATCCCATTTTGATTATAGACGACGACAATGATGATGATGACATTGAGGTTATTGCCAATCCAAATATTGAAAAGCTTTCCAATGCAAAGATAGATGCACTAACAAAGAAGTCGAAGATTACGAAAGATCCACCTTCATCGCCGCCAAAGCTTGACGATAGAATAGACTCCGATGAGGGTATTAACCTTTCCCATGCGAGCATAGAAGCATATAAAAGATCGGTAAAAGCCATGAAAACAAGTGATACATTACTATCTGATTCTGGAGCGATAACCATCACCAAGAAGCCCTCTCCCAAACCAAAGAATGGGAAGTCTCCTTTGAAAAAGAGGATACCAAAATCGAGTTTCAGTCAAGAACCACATCAATCTACAAATCCTAGAAGCGGTCAAAGTCAAACCAAGAAAAACTCTCCAGTGAAGAAGGATGCAACGTCAACTTCACCTAGCCAAGAGTTACTTCAACCTGCAAATCCTACAGCGGATCAGAATCATGCAAAGAAAAAGGCTTCAGCTAGGAATGATGCTATATTGACTTCAAACCCTAGCCAAGAGTTACTTCAACCTGCGAATTCAAAGGAGAAGCATAGTCAAACCAAGAAAAAGTCTCCGACTAAGAAGGATGAAATATCGACTTCAATTGATGATCAAGCATCACTTCAAGGCACAAAATTTAGAAGTGCTCAAAGTCAAACAAAGGACAAGTCTCCGGCTATGAAGAATGCAATATCGACTTCAAATCCTAGCCAAGCATCACCGCAGGCTGCAAATGCAAGGAATAAGCATAGTCAAACAAAGAAAAAGTCTCCGACTAAGAAGGATAAAATGTCGACTTCAAATCCTAGCCAACCATCACTACTAGCTGCGACTTCTACAACGGGTCAAAATCATGCAAAGAGAAAGACTCCGGCTAAGGAGGGTGCAATATCGACTTCAAATCCTAGCCAACCATCACTACAAGTTGCAAATTCAAGGGATAATCATAGTCAAATCAAGACAAAGGCTCCAGCGAAGAAGGATACAATACCGAGTTCAGATCCTAGCCAAGAGTTACTTCATCCTGCAAATCCTACAGCGGATCAGAATCATGCAAAGAAAAAGGCTCCAGCTAAGAAGGATGCAATGTCAACTTCAAATGCCAGCCAAGAGTTACTTCATCCTACAGATTCTAGAAGCGATCAAAGTCACATCAAGAAAAAGATTTCAGCAGAAAAGAGATCTCTAGATTCAGCTTCTGGAAAGCAAGCGAAGAAAAATCAAAATGCAAGTGACCATTCAAAGGAAGGGTCAACAAATACCAATAGACTTCCATTGGTACGCACGTCTCACGGGGTCCCAGGGAAAGAGCTTGCAATTTCTAAGAAGCGTCGTCGTCCACCAGAAGCATCTGAGCAAGGTTCTCAAAGGAAGAAGAAGCCATGGAGAAAGCTTCCAACCTCAAAGAATCGTGATGTCTCAAATAGTCCTGAAATAAGCAGGGGTAAGTGTTACAATTCAAGAGATTCTTTCAAGTCTAATCTTCTCTCTAACGGAATTCTATTTTTAGAATCTGAGAATCTTGATGAGATCAAAGTAGCGGCTACTGGTGGAAAGTCAGGACAGAAGCAGGTAGTCTCTTCAGCAAGCTCGTCCTCTGATGACATGTCCGTAAGTAGTGAAGAAGAAAGTACTGAAATCAATTTATGTGAAGGCAAGGACAAAGCAATGTGTATTGCCCCTATTCAAAACAAAGAGAAAGGAATCAATAATGTAAATATGTCGAACAAAGAATATAGCGGTCTACAGAAAAATTCTAGCACATTGGAATCTGAAATGGTTGGAGAGACGAGTATGAATAGCTCATGCGCAAAAGCCGACAATTTGCTGGTGATGGAGGGTAGTGTTCAAACATCAAATGCAGAAAAAGGACTTGATGGCTTTAATCAACAGGGTTCAAAACCTCCGCAATCAGTGAAAGCTTCATCCAAAAGCATTGGTAAGGGTATTCAGTCACGTCAACAAAATGCTCAGTGTTTAACGCAAGTGGAAAAGGTGACAAAAGACGCAATCGAAACTCAATCAGTGAATGCTTCATCCAAAAGCATTGGTAAGGGTATTCATTCACGTCAACAAAATGCTCAGTGTTTATCGCAAGTGGAAAAGGTGACAAAAGAAGCAATCGAAACTCAATCAGTGAATGCTTCATCCAAGAGTATTGATAAGGGTATTCATTCACGTCAACAAAATGCTCAGTGTTTATCGCAAGAGGAGAAGGTGACAAAAGTAGCATTCGAAACTCAATCAGTGAAAGCTACTCAATCAGTGAAAGCTACATCCAAGAGTATTGATAAGGGTATTCATTCACGTCAACAAAATACTCAATGTTCATCACAAGTGGAGAAGGTGTTGAATGTAGCAATCGAGGCTGAAGAAAACGCTCCCAGATCAAATCTAAAGGATAATATAGGATTGGTGAATAGAAATCCTAAACATACACAGTCAGATACTGGGGCAAATTCTGCTTGTCCTGGGAAAGAGGATCGACCAAGTACCTCTGCAGAAGATGATAACCGAAAAGTCAAGGAAACAAGACCAATTGATTCTATTGTAGAGAGTCCGTCACTACCTAGAGTCGAGGACAAAAATCCTCTTCCCTCAGCTAACTTTTTAGCACAACGGTTCGGGAAGACAAGTTCTGTGAACAATTCATCTTCAAAATCGACCCTTTCTTCTTCGAGTGAAAAATCAAGTGGTTCTCTAGTAGATACAAGTGAAAAGGCTGATGACACAAAAGCACTTTCGTCATCTACACCGACTTCTCATCCTTTGATTATAGCAAAGGAGAAGGTTGGGAAGCAAGTACCGTCTCAGGAATCCATATCCAAGACATCGGCGACTAGTACCAACGTTTCTTTCCAGAAAAAAGCTGCATTGTTCAAACAACCCAAAGGAAGACCACCAAAGGGCAAAAGATGGGATAGTGTAAATGGGGTCTGGGTACCAGTTGTTAGAAATCCTAACCTTCCAAGCAAAGTGGCTGAGAGTCCTAAGGAAAGTTCTAAGCTACCAAACAAAGGTGCTGACAGTCCTGAGAAAAGTAGCGATGTGCAAAACAAGGATGCTGGCTCTTCTAAGAAAGCTTCTAAGCTACCAAACAAAGAACCTCGATTGTTTCCAAAACCCCAAGGAAGACCGAGATTGAATTGTACATGGGATAGTTCGAATGGTGTATGGATCCCAAAGAATGGTGACCAACAAATGAGTAATAAACAGAAATCGAAGATTACCTTGAGAGAATCTTTGGAGATAAAAGTAACATTGAATGGAGAATGTGCGAACAGTGTTCCGAAGATGAAATATTATGGTTCTTGGCCTGATGCAAAATCGAATGGGAGAATTCGTAAAGCATCAGAGGATTCAAATTCAGGTGTTTTCAAGAGACCTAGAGGACGAGCTAGATTAGGTATGAGCTGGAATTCTAGGCTTGGAAAATGGGTTCCAGACGGAAGTAAAAAGCCTACTCCTCCTACAGCTACATCACCATTCAAGGACAAAATGGATTACTTGAGAACAATGGACTCAGAATCCAACAATAGAGGTAGATTAACAAGAAGCGAATATACTTTTGAACAGAATCTCGCCCGAGCATTGCATGAATCAAGGATCAATGAATTGAAAAAATTGTATCTTCCAAACCCAAATTTGAAAACTTCTAGTGAAGACAATGTTTCAGGTAATTTGAAGAGAGGCGAAGAGAATGGTGATTCAGGTAATTTGAAGAGAGGCGAAGAGAATAGTAATTCAGGTGATTTGAAGAGAGGTGAAGAGAATAGTGATTCAAGTAATTTGAAGAGAGGTGAAGAGAATAGTGATTCAAGTAATTTGAAGAGAGGTGAAGAGAATAGTGATCCAGGTAATTTGAAGAGAGGTGAAGAGAAGAATGGTAAAGGAGACAATGTAAACAGTCCAGGCGTTACGGAAGAGGAACTAGATGAAATTATCAATACAAATGGAGGTACTGACCACGCATTGAATGCTTTATTAAATCAAGCTCATTCAAGTCCTACGAAAAAGATTAACATGTTTGGAGATACATCGCTTGATGGGATGGGAGAGTCGATATCATTTGCAAACTCAAACCATGGTATCACAACTCCTACGATTGATCAGCTCTTATTGAATGCTTCACCTCTTAATAATCACAGGATGTCTTTGCCCTTTTCGATAGAAGAATTGAATAGAGACATGGAAAGGAATCATGACCTTCATCATCCATCCACTAGAAATTCTTCCAATCAAGAGTCGTCGTCAAATAGTGCACAGCGCGATATACCTCCATCTAGAGAGCAGAATATGGATACAGATGGATTAACAAGTCCTGTCATTCGACTTCTTGGGGAGGTCCAAACTCCGAGCCCTTACAGAAACCCCCAAGCCGGAGCTCGCATAGCTGTCGCAAATCAGCTCGTTCATCTCCGTCATTCTCCAATTCTTACGTCCAGAGAACAATCTCCCCAAAACAATACCACAACGACTAGAAATGTCGATGGACAAATACCGAACTTTGACAATTCATTATTTTCCGGTTCAGCAATCAAACCACCTTCTCGACCATCCTCTGCACCTCCAGCTTTGAATCCTCCTAGACCATCCTCTGCACCACCAGCGATAGATACCGCGAGAACTTCCTTTACAAGAGCTAATTATGGCCGTACATTTTCTACTGCTGTTCAAAATAATATTGTCCCTCAACGACTTAGTTTAGGTGCCCCACAACAGCAATCTGCGACTCGTGAAAGTCTACCACGAGTAGAAAGAGGAAGACAAGAGACAGCAGCTGCTACAAACTCAGCTTCTACAATTCAACGTCAAGATCGAGCTCCTATGGAAAGACTTCAAGCACCTCCTGTCAATAGGAATCCAACAGCTCCTATAAATCAACCTCGACCACCTATAGCAGAAGTACAAATTCCAGAAAACCAAGCTGAGCCTCAGCCTGATGCCCAACAAAGAGACGATGAGCTTGAGGAAGTTTCTATAGGCGACGACGAAGAAGAACAACCTCGTGTTGTGCAAGAAGCTGAAGCAGCTCCTAGAGAAGAAAGGAATAATGAAGCCGAAGAAGCACCAATCCAAGCAAGAAATAATCAAGATGAAGCAGCACAAGACTCAGATGACGAATCCAACGGCAACATGTCCTATGTTGCAGGTCGAGCAAGGTTTTATACTGAAGATGACAGTAGTATTGACAACTTTGTCTTTGAAAGTGGATGGGGAAGCGAAAACGATAGCGACGATAGTACTGAACCAGGCGTTGTAGAACCTCATGAGGCAGCCCGATTAAGAAACTTAGCACGACGAGAACGACTAGAACGAGAACGTCAAGAACGACTGCGAGAACAACACCAACAGCAGCAGCAACAACAAAATCAAGGGAATCAACAGAACTAACTGCATAAATAGGAAAACTACTATTTTCCCGTAGTTTTCCGCATTATTTATTGTTACAACTTATATAGAAAGTGTGTATTTACTACTATAATATAAGAATTTATATTTACAAGTATTTGAAGTATCTGTATTTATTCACACTTTCAATTTACTTATTGAGCTTGTACACACTATTAGAGTTGTATCTACTTTTAAAATCTTGCAAAGCCACGCTTTCACACTTCCACGGACATGTCTTTTTACAAATCATATATTTCTAGAATAATATCAACTCCATACTCATTATATAATTACCCTTGTCTATAATGTTGCCAAGTCAAGACAGTTCCATAAACAAGTCCCATAATCGACAACAACCCACGTTCCTTCAAAGTAGGAAACGCAGCATTACCCGCCCAAGCAGCAAACGCCCCCAAAAAGAATGAAAAAGTAACAAATATCGATCTATTAAAAGATGGCAAATCAATCTTTTTAAAACTCGTCAATTTGGAAAATCGATCATGCAACGCATTGGCAATTTTGGTCATGTGTCCCGTCACCACAAAGCACATGGTACCCGTCATATCCGTTCCAATTGCATTTAAAATTGCAAAACTACCACTTAATAAAAACATGGCTGGCCATTTTCTCATGGGATTCATGAATGACAATTGATCCGCTGCCAAGAATGCTAGAGTCACGATTGGCGCTAGATATTTCAAACTCTTTTCTTTTTGTTGTAAAAAGATGGTACGGAAGGATGCCAGACCAATGAAATAGGAAGAAATGACTCCAAGTAGATATACAAAGAGACCCAAGTTACCTTGTGAGAGATGTCTTGCCGCATGCATGCAGTTACCAGTCATCATGGTTGCAAAGTTTGAGTATTTTAAAACCATGGCAACGTCTGCTACTCCCGTCATGAATGCGAGGGTGAAGATGAGTCTATTCTTTCCATCTGCTGGGATGTATAAAGTTGGAGGCTTTTCATCTTCTGTTGATTCTGTAGAGTCAATTTTAGACTCTCCATTGGCAGTCGCTGCTGATGAGAGTGATATTGGCTGAATCAAAGGTGCAGATGTCTTTTTGTTCAAGACAGAAGAAGAAGAAGGTGCCTTGATTTTGAGACTTTGGGAAATGGCAGACCTTGAGAATGAAGCAGTTGAAAAGGCCTCTGCCTGATTCAAGCCAAGAACTGCAATAGTGAAAAGGGAAAGAGAGAATTTCATGATTGTTGATATTGTTGACTATATTACTCTATGTTCTAATTCGAATGTAATAGGTGATGAAAACGTAAGTATCTATTGTTGAAGTTCAAAATGAGAAAGCTTTCCTCTTGTTTGTTTTTCCTCTTCTTGTTTTGTGTGGCTATGACGATGTTTCAAAGTGCCGAATATTTTCACAGAAGTTTGAAACGTCATTCAGAGTCAAATAGTACGAATGACTCACTCAAAAGATGTCCTCCTTTTCACGTCCATTCATTTTGCGGTTTGATGATGCTATCGATACACCTTTCATACAAGTAAATACAATAGCATACTTATCAATAGCAAACAATGGAAAAGTACCATGAAGCACTTTACCTTGAATTCAATGTCTTGGCATTAGTCATTGATAGAAACAGGAAGCAGCATCAACGAGCAGCGTACTTTCGAAGACTTGACATGTTGTATAGATGCATTCAAAAATACATGTTTCCAAAAGAGGAATCTAATAACACTACTCTCATTGATATTCTCCACACTGTCAAAAACAAGAAAATAGAATATGAATCACTCCTAACTCGTCACATAAAGATTCAAAAAAGGCAACGACAAGATCAATGGTCACTGGATGCAACTCCCAACAGTACGAAAGATCCATTTCTAATTCATTTACAAAAATTGCATCAGAGCATTCATCAAGAATTACCTGAAATATTATCGAGAATCATGTATGCTGCAGAAGCACTTTATAAAGAATTGAGTAGGGGATACTTTGCACCATTATGTACTGTATGTTTGGCGTCTATTAGTCGAATCCGTACACTTATATTGAGACTTGGACGAGACATTTACATTATTTTACAAAATGTTCATTCATGGCTGACTGGTGATTTTTGTTTTGTAGAAAAGGGTAGTAATTTGGAAAAGGATATATTGTATGTCAATCAAGTACATGATTACTTGAAGGAATGTCCATTGATGAGCAATGTATTGGATCGGTATCAAGATGTGAATATAGAGGAATACGAACAAAAGAAACACAATTTGCAAAAGGAAATGATTTTAAATAGATTACCTGGATTCAAATGTATGACTGAGAATGATAAAGATTTGGAACGGAAAGATGATGAAATGATGAATGGGGAAAATCAACTTCAAGAAGGAAATAGTCGAATAGAAAGTGAAAAGGATAACATAGGTGAACTCATACATGATGCCTATGACGATTCAAGTGCAACTAGGGAGGAACAAGCTACTGCGATTTCGACAAATGATTTTGGAGATACAAATTTGGAAATGGTTCAACTGCTGAAACAAAAAACCAAGTCTAAAACAGCAACCACTAGTAAAAAGCGAAAACTTGACTCTAGAGAGGATGAATCTTCCGATTCCATAATAATCAAGAATAAAAAGACAAAGTCCAAAAAGAAGAGAAGTAAAGATGAGGAAAAGGTCAAGGATAAAAAGAAGAAAAAAAAGAAGAAGGTGAAACGTGATGCCATTGATGATATCTTTGATGGCTTTTAGATTGTTGCCATTTTAAAAAAACATCATAAGAGTTGAATTGTTATAATAATTTGTTTTCGTACTAATATATAACTTAGGTCAAACAACACAGCTAGAGCGTTTAGCTACTACGGAACACTTTTTCCTGAAAACAATGCAAACACATCATCATGACGATAGCTTTGCACGATTTTGAAGAGGAATGTCTTTGTGCGTTAAAGAGGAAGGTGATGTGATATTGATATTTTTGCCTTCTCAGTGGCCGGTATACTCTTCAAACGGAAGAAATTCCCGTAACCACACCAACATATAAGGTCCATTACTATTTAAATGAAAGTAATAGTTAGCATAACACTTCAATTTCGCATTTTTGCTTTCCTTTTTAATTTTTCTTGACCCGTTCTCGAAAGGCTGATCAGAGGGAACATGGTTCTTCCCACTTTGGCTTCTCCCTCGGAGGATTCTCTTTTCCTTCCGTCCTTCATTTACATACGCACGTTGTATGCTGGATGGATGGTATTGAAAATGGGAATGGGGACAAGATTCTTTCTCCGAAAAGTGCATACATTACCGGACGGCGCGAAGAGTGCCCTTTGTGTGTTGGAATGAATCATCAAAGCGATACTTTCCAACAAAATACTCTCTCCTCATTTATCACTAGGTTTCCATCTCAAGCAATCATGATTCCAAAAAATATAATTGCAGCTCAGATTGTCAGAATCTTCACTGGATCCATTTCATTTCTTGCTTCTGGCTTTTTGTGTTTTACAATTTGGGTATCTCCGAAAGGCCTTCAAACTCCATACAGTAGAATTATCTTTGGATTTAGTGTCGCAGATATCCTTCAAAGTATAGGAGTGGTGTTATCCCCATTTCTTTCACCAGCTGATAACCCTGGTTCCATTTTCAGTAAAGGAACGGTCGCATCCTGTGAAGGCATCGGATTTCTCTTGACTATGGGAAGCCATGCCATTCCTTGGTATATCTTGTTTCTTACATATTACTTTTTAAAGAGAGTCAAGTAGTATAAGCAAACTCCTCAAGACTTTGCAAAGTGCGAGGAAAAGTTCATCTTTGCATTCATTTGGATCTATGCCATTGCGACGTCTGTGTATCCTTTGATCAAACAACAAATTAACGCAACCAAATATGGGAGCTTTTGGTAAGCAAGAGAACTCATTTTGAACGGATTCATTGTCAACAAGACAAAACTGTCTAACATCTTGCCTTGCCTTGCCTTTCATTTCAATTTCATAGCATGATTGCATCTCGTCCTTTCAATTGCGAAAGTACCGACTTGGTAGAATGTACACGCGGAGTAAATGCAAAACGTTCTTCATTATTTTTTACCATAGGTCCAATCGTTGTCATCTTCTTGTTGCTAATTATTGTGCTTGGGGCATTTACTTGCTACATGTACAATGCCGAGAAAGCAATCCAACCGCCTTCTAGGTCAAGACCTCAGCCTAAGAATCGTGCAAGTAGACTTATCAAAAGTCTCAGGAAATCCAAAGATGAGAAGGAAACCAAACAAGCAGAACCTAGAGCAAAGATCGTTGTTCCACAGAATGAACAAAATTGTAATTATGCTCCAGTCGAAACTGCCTCCTTTCAAAAGGCTTCTGAGAAACTTGAAACTCATCTACTTGAAAAAGAAGAAGGTGAAGCAAATCAAGTATCAATTCAAGAACCGACACCTCTGAGAAGTTCCTCAGTTGTAAATCACTCTCGTACAGGACAGCCATCTTCTGCTGCTTCAGAGGGTAATAACAGTGTCAGAAGAGTACACGAAGGAATGGATCTAACGAAAAAGGCAGCCCAACAATCTATCCTATACATACTTGCATTCATGCTCGTATACAGTGGACCATTGTTGGCGCTTTTATTGAGATTCTCTAAAACAAAAAATACGTCCGCAAACTATTGGATCATTTCTCTGTTCTATCCGATAGGAGGCTTTCTCAATATGATAATTTATACACGTCCAAAGGTGAAGGCTCTCAAGGAATTGATACCAGATCTTCCAATCATTATTTGTTTCCTAGTCATTCTTTGTTCTGGAGGAGAGACACCTTCTCTGGCCGATTTGCAACTGGAAGAACCACCAGCCTATGTAACGTCGGTAGGATTGCCACAACATGAAGTACAACAAGAACCTCGTCGCCCTCGTCAGTCAGAGGATAATTCTAGCATTGGTTACTGGCTCAAGAAGATTGGTTTTGCAGTCAGCTCTGATGAAGATAGTAGAGACCTTGATGCAGAGTTAGAAGCTACAATGAGAGGGCATGCAAGTTTTAATCCTATCACTAGGATGGGCAGCAGAATTCGACCACAGCCGAAACAGGATCCTATTTTAGAAGAGGAACATGAATATGAAGAAAAAGATGATGAAGAAGATGGGATTTCCATCGGAGGGAGTAAAGAAGATGAGGTGATCTCACTGGATCGTGAAAGTGAAGTTTGCTCAAAAGTAGATAATTTCTCACCACCTTCCAATTATTCGAAATTCGATCTTCTTAGGAGGAAGTAACCTTTCAGGATCAGACACCTCCAAGTAATTCAAAAGTCTCCGAGAAGGAGAAATTAATAGATGCATATATAATAATATTAGTTCAGCATGTTTATTCTTTTCCCTGCTTGGTAATCTCAACATACGTAAAATGCAAATTACAAATTTTGACGAAATGTATTTTCCAAATACCAGAGGTAGGAGTATACCGACTTATATGGCAAGGCATACATATCGATAGCCATTTCGGACATTCATGACCCTTTCGAGGATTAAAAAGTGAGCAAATTCGTCAAGTTTTTATCGATGCACTTTCGAAATACATACTTATGACTTTAGCAACAAGAGATTACATTCCTTTTGCCTGCATCTAATATCCTACAAATAAATATTGTACAGAACTACTGCAGAAAGGACTCTTTAGAATTGAATTGACTTCATCTCGAAAGCTTCTCTCTTCCCACCAAGCAAAAAGAGACATTCCACCGAGAGTGACACATCACATGTACAACTAGAAAATATAAGAAAGCAAGACCCAAAACAAAAGAACTCAATATATATATTTCATAATGAACAGTGCCAACATGAAACAATTCCTTCAATTCATATCGCTCTTTGTACCAATCTTTTTATTCACAGATTCATACTTGAGTCCCACTTCTCATCGTCTTCTAGCCACTGATTACATTGAAGCTGTTCAACCTTATAAAATCACCATTGTAGGCGTCAACCCTGAAAAGCCAAAGAAATCAGAACTAAGCTATTTGGACCAGACCTTATTTCGTTTCTTGAATGATGCATTGAATGGACGAAAGATACAAATATCGAAAATATCTCTTGATGCCAACAAGGTCAATCTAGAGGTACTCGATGATTCAACAAAGTTTACGGTTTTGACAGCTGCTCAAATGCAACGGAGAAAAGGGGAGGCTTTGCAAGATCTTGAGAATGCCGTGATGGAAGAAGAAGGAGAAGAAGAGCGGAAGTTAGTCGGTAGTTCGAAAAATCGTCTTACTCTAGAAGTGACGATAGAAGGAAGAGATTATTCCAATGTACAGGGGAGATTTCGATCAAGTGTCAAGAATGCTATTAATATTGGAAGAAAAGGGTTAGTGCAAGAATTTGTGCTTGCTGCTTCATCACCAGATTATTTCAAGCATATTAGTTGGATCGATGCTATGCCTATTGATATGGAAGTGGATGAAGGAAGAACTTTTGAAGGTACAAAGAATGATAATGTTGCGGAACAAAGGGATCCTGCGGATCTCTTTCCAAAAGATGAAACAAAAAAGGATACCGACAAGTATGGAACAGGAGCTAGTAGTACCAGTAGCACTAGTAGTAGTGCAACTTCGACTACTCCGAACAAAACTGCAGATACTAGTAGCGGAACAAGGTCGTCAGATTCTTCGTACTATGGAACTGAATCTTCCACCAAGGAGGAAACAGATGATACATCAAGTTCCAGGAAACCTATGAATCACAAAGCCAAACGATTTAGAACAATTGCAGGGTCGATATTCATATCACTATGCATCACTATTGTTCTGATCAATACTTTACGAGTAGCGAGTAGAACGCGCGACGCAAGACAGAAGCGATTGGCAAAAGCCAAGCAGGCTTATGAAGGTCCGAAACAGCCTGTGCCTACCAAGAGAACTTCAGAGAGGTTTGTTGGAATGTTGGACGATGGCGCCATTCCGACGAGATAGAATGTGCTAATTGGGAAAACAAGCACAAGACTATTCACTGCACTAATTACTATAGCGTTGTTTTTTGTGTAGTGAGCGAATAAATGAGTAGTAGTAACAAGTAATATAAATATTAATTCATGTAGAAGCTGAAATTTTCAATTAATATGTCAAAAGCAAGATTTTCTTTTCTGTTTTAGAAATGAAAAACTAAAAAGTAAAGTGAGAGGTACTCGTAGTAGGATGGTGTAAAGACGGCTGGTCGACTACTGAATCCTTTTTATGACAAAATTACTCTTCAAAGACATGTTGAATATAATCGCATTTTCTTCTTAACTTCAACTTTCTGTTTTGACGTGGCAATTGACCTACGTGTGACAGAGGTGACAGGGAACCACAAAATACAAGCTGAAAGCTGTGAACCATTAATTTCCACAGTGGATTGGGCCTTATCGTTTGTTTTCAACAAAGAAACCCTACATATGCCAAATCGATCATTTATTTACTTGTAAGAATAATATCAGCATGACTGCAATCACACTGAGGCAAAGAAAAAAGGGTGATATTCCTAATCTGAGGAGAATGTCGTCTTCGTTCTCTTCTTCAAATATTGAACAAATAAAACCTCGATATGATGCTGTCCCTTCTTCTTCCTCGGTTCAATCTTCGTCACTTAGTGAAATGAAGAATACAATCAAACATAGAGAAATTTCCTCTAAATATGGTCTTCATCAGCTTTGGCACTTCCTATTCAAGATTGATACACTTTTGGTACTTACAATGGTTGTTTACGCTTACTCAAATGATACATTTCTCTCAGACATGGTTGTAGGAGGAGATTCACCATGTGGCAACAAGAAAGATTGGTTCGATTCCATCAGATTGATTTGCAAGCCTTTACTTCAAAGCAGAGCTTTCGTAGAACTTGCAAACCTTGTAATTCAAGGTGTTGTAGAAAGGGCAGTGATGTTACCACTTTTTACCTACATGGACGAGGCAAATATGACCTCTACCATTCGTTTCACACCACTGCCAGGTACAAAAGCTGAAAGGAATGAACAATATCTAGAAGCAAGTAAAATGCCAGCGCCCTTTCTACATAACAAAAATGCGATATTGATGAATTTGATTGTTCTTTTGCCTTTGGAAATTGGAAAGAATCTTTTGAGTAACCATGGCACGGCTGAAGTTGCGATGACTAGTGCAACATCTATTCTTACCTTGAAGCAGCTCTGTAAATCATTGCTTTTTGGACTTTTAATCATTGATCTGATATTGGGAACAGCGCACATGATATCTCATCGTGGAGCACTCAAGTGTCATCTGTGGCCTTTCCACCATCATACGCAACATTACAATTATGCATCAATCAAATTCTGTGGAGAGCCTTTTGATCTTGAGGTGTTCTTGACTAATTTTGCTACGCATTCTTGCCGAGATTACTTGGAATGAATGTATTTACTGGAATGGTCTCGGTCAATGCATTTAGTATCCAGTTATTGGTAGAACATACGGGCTATCGCTGCTTTTACCTCTCGTATTTCCATGAAGCTCACCATCGATATGGATCAGTGGCATTTTATCATTTCCCAGTATGGGAGGTACTCTTTGGCAAGATGCCTTTTTTATCGCAATTCCACAGTCTTTGCTCGAGTAAGGACGACATGTGAGCAATTACATGTTTTTTAAAAAAACCAAAATAAATGACGCGCTAAATATTACAGCTTCTTCAATAAATACTGCTCTTCGTAACCTCTTTGAAGACCTCAATATTGCACAAGGTTTTGAAGGTTGGACGGATTTCGACGTGAATTCAAAACTAGAGAAGGAGAAACAATCAAAGATAGGAATGTGAAGAAATAAAAAACGGGTAAAGAGAGGGTAAACAGTCACACGGGTTAAAATTTGTTCTTCGCAACTAAACATAATGATTCATGTTTTCTTTTCATTGTAATCATTCAAATATTATACTAAATGAGGTCCTGATTCAATTCTCAGGATACTTGAATAAGTTCCAAGAGAGGATTTGTATTATGAGTAAAAGCATATTCGTTCCGGCATCAATTCTTGATATGGCTATCCAAATAGCTAATTTCAAAATTAAACTTGATTTGATACCGATGCACGCATCCTCACATCATCACAACATCACGAAAGCACGAAAGCATCACTTTTGTTTCATCCATTTCCGAACAACTCACGTCGCTCTGCTTAACCTATCACCAGTTCTAGATTGCTGAAAATAGACATACTTCCAAAGCAAGAGTAAAGCAGTAGCAAGCAATGAATAGTCATACTTCAAACAGCGGCACCGAGGATGAAATCCAATGCTATCAAGAACCTTGTTCGCAAGAAGATTATGAGGAACCGCCTGCTCTTCTTGATAACATGAGAGATTTGATAGGAGGAGGTAGCAAGGATGACATGGTAGAATGTAGTCAGGAAGAAATGAACAAGGACATTCTAAATCACTTCACTCAGTCAAGTCAGCATGACGACGACTCTGATGATGAAGAAGATGATAAGGAAGATGATGAAAACGTTAATCCAAACAACGACACTCATGGCGAACGTCTTGAATTTCACAATGAAAGTCAGAAGCAAAAGACAGGTGTACTTCAAGCCCATGTAGAAGTGACAGATGTAGCAAGTAGTTCAAACAAGAGACCTAAGACTACCTCCTTCCCGCCTGCAAATTCTTCAACATTGTTTCGAGCGCAAACTCCAAGAAATAGTAGTAGAAAATCAAACTTGAGCAAATCAAAAGAAAAGAAAGTGGCAGATCCAGCAAGTACTTCAAACATGATACAGAAGACGTTTACCCAGTGGACACGTGAACATTCACCTGTTCAAGAAGCAAAGAACCACTATGTCAATACTGAGAAGGAGGGTTATTTTGAAGTGATTAAAAGGGGGAAACCGGTGTTGCGTCTTTTCAAAGTAGGAGAAGCTTTCAAAGTCAAAGACATCAAAAGTGAATTCAAAGGTTCTATAGTCGTCATTGATATTTTGGATTGGAAAAAAAGGGAAGTTATCGGATCGGTTTATAAGAAGCTAAATGATACAGCAGTAGGAGGAATACCAAATGAGGAACCATTCACGCCTTATTTGGAAAATCTGACATTGGTTTTGGATCGTTATGTGAAATTTGAAGAAAAGAAAAAGGTTAAAATGCTACATCTTGGCGCTTTGCAAAATAATTTTCAACCTCCAAAGTCGTCAGATGCAATGATTTACGACGAGAACTTCAATCCATCAGGAGGTAACAAATCTCTTGCCGGTTTATATATCACATTGAAACATCCCAAACCAAGTCCGAGAAAAGAAGAAGATGATAAACTTGATCAAGAAAACGAGATTGAATTCACAGATTTTGGGGACGATGAGGTGTTAAATAATGTATATGATGCAGCTCTAAATCGGCACAAGTCTGCATCGAAAGTGAAATCTCACCAACTGCAGACAGAGTATCCCAAACCAAATCTTAGAGTGCAAGAAGATGATAAACTTGATCAAGAAAACGAAATTGAATTCACAGATTTTGGGGATGATGAGGTGTTAAATAATGTATATGATGCAGCTCTAAATCAGCACAAGTCTGCATCGAAAGTGAAATGTTCCCATCCGCTGACAGAGGCAGAGGTCAATGACTTGAAATTGAAAATGGAATCTGCGCCAAATGATTCCAACAAACTTCAGGTGGTTGAGTATTATTGTGGAATGGGAGGGATGAGCCTTGGTTTTCACCAAAGTGGCAAATTTGTTGTGAAACATGCATTGGACAATGACCCCCACGTAAGCGCAATGCATATTGCAAACTTTCCAGAAACGCATTTATTTGAGGAGTCTGCTCGTAGCTGCTCTCGAAGAGTTAAGAATGCGTACGAATCAAAAAGTACCAATGATGCAAACCCATATTTAAAGGTTTTGGAAAATGATCATTTGCACTGTTCTACACCGTGCCAAGCTTTTTCTCGTGCAAATACTTTGGCGAAGAAGAATGGGAAAAACAAGAAGGACTTAGAAAATGCCAAATGTACTTTAGATTGTATCGACGATGTCAAATTGTTTAGCACTCGTGGGTAAGTGTCTGCATTTTTTAAACGTCTTTTTGTCGCTTTCTATTCACTCTTCATCACATATGTCTCCAGAAAATTAAATTCCTTCTCAATGGAGAACGTCACAGGCTTACTAGATCCTACTGGTGGCAACGTGAATTATATGAAGTGTCTTGTATTGTCACTTTTTGATTTTGGGATGAACGTCATGCTGCGAGTTTTAGATGCGTCCAGGTAAGTCTACGCGAAAATTCTGTTACCTTCATACGCCATTGGATAAAAAGCTGTTTAAATCTGACATTGCTATGTACTCTTCTCGCATTTTCAGCTTTGGTGATCCACAGAAAAGAGAAAGAGTTTGGGTCGTTGCATGGAAGGCAGATGAAGATCTTAATGACTTTGAATTTCCAGAGGAAACGCATGGTGTAGGCAAAGAACACCCAATTAATACGTCAGCAGAAGCTCTCTATGATCTGGATAAAGTTGAACCATGTGAAGGCAAAGGAACTACTGTTTTGAGAAAAGACGACAAATCATTTCCTTTGAAAACACATTACAAAAGAGAAACAAAAGGATCCGATCTTGTTCGTCTTCAACAAAATGAACCGTCAAACACAATCATTCGAAAGGGTAATATCATGCACTATGAGAAAGATCGACTTTTGACCATTGCGGAGATTGCTCGGCTATCTTCATTTCCTTACGACTATCAATTTTGTGGAACCGAAACGAATCATATAAATGGTATTGGAAACGCTGTCCCAGTGATGATGGCCAGAGCTATGGCCCAAGCGTTTGCTCGCATGTATGAAAAAAGCAAGAGAACATAAGTTCTAACAATTGCCTTGTTCAACCATTATAAATGACTTGTTCAAACTTTTCAAAAGGTACTATATTTACATGTTGTAAATTTCCTTTCCTTAATATTCTTGTCTCATCACCCTTTCAATATTCAGAAATAGCTAGTCATCGGGAAGCAGAATATACTTTCCTAATTACTCATGCCATGATGATCTTCATTTTGAATCAGTAAGCAGATAACGAGTTTCTATCATTTGAAGTGCATAGTAACAATAGCTAACTATTCAATCAACGTTTTTTAATATGGAAGATTGTCTTCTCTAATATTTTACGATTCATATCCACAATCTAGAAATCAAAAAATGAAAATGGCAGTTACGAGTTTCAGGTAAAGAGAAGTTATCTTGCGCGCCATAAATTTGCTTTCCAAAAAATTCACGAAGCCCGCCATCTCTTCTTCTAAAACCTATCATCAAGAAAAAGGATGTCAAACTAGCACTACTATTAGAAGTACTTCTCAACTCAAAGTATCTAACATGGAAAAAACTGACTCAATTCTAGACTTTTCACCTTTTGGCAGCTCGGCAACTAAGAAGCGTCCAGCCTCTGAAATCGCTGCATCTACAACTGCTGCCAAAGTGTCACCAAGCTTTGAAGACGAGCAAAACAAAAAGAGAGCTACAACTTGTAGCATTTCAAAGAGCAGTAGCAGTACTTCTCTGTTCTCAGATACTATAGCTACCATGACCGAAGACGAGTCTCAGGCTATTCTCAAAAAGACTTGTCTTCCCAAGGCACCAAAGAAGCAGTCTCAATATGTTAGATTCAAGAGTCTCATGCTCAAACAGGCTAAAGCTGACAAAGATAAAGAGACACAAGAGAACATCACTACAGTTGCCAAGGAAGCTTGGAATATGGTCAAAGACAAGTCTGTCGCTAATGTATCTATTGCAGATACATCTTCTGACTCAAAACTTGACAAATACATGAGATTGAAGGCTCAAGTTGTCGCTGATGAACAAAAGGAAGCATCTGACTATAGTACTGAATTGGAGAAATTCAAGTCCAACTATCTCGATGCTGCAGTCTCATTTCTCTACTGGGAAACAAAAGATGCTTCTTCATCCACTTTGGAACAGTTTGAAAAGGAAGTGAAGAGCATTCATTCCAATGTCATCACTGCATGGAGTGGAAATGATGTGCCATCCAAGTATACAGAAATCTACAAAACCGCACAGGCAAAACTAGATACTCTTCAAAAAGATTCGGCAATTTCCAAAATTGTCAGTCAACTTCGTAATGCGTCCGAGGAGGTATTGTACCAACACGCTCTCGAACATTACAATCTCCAACAGCAACTGGTCGAACTCAACACCCTAAAAGCCAAAGCTGCAGCATTGGAAACTGAAAAAGCAAACGAAGAAGCCAAACAGATGGTATCGGCATATTCTATCAAAAGTGACATTTGTAGAGATCTCAAGAAACTCATGGTGTATACTGGTCCCCAACTCAAGTATTCTTCCAAGAAAATTAGTTGTAGAAGAAAAGGCGTGACTCCTAAAATGTTTGCTGTAGCTTTTGGAGTAGCTGAAGGTGTCAAGAGTTTTACGTTTGATGGAGATGAAGTTGGTCTCAAGTCTCTTCGTTATGGATATTTGTCTTGTGGTAAGGTGACTGTAAAGCTTATTGGCGATGCAGTGAGTGCTTCTACAAGTTATTCTTTGTAGACAAGACATGGTGATGTTAGTGTGTACATTGTACTTGACCTTTAGTGATGCTACAAGAACCCGAAACGAAATTTGCGGTTGTAGTACATTTTGAAAAGTCGATCGTGTGTCGTCGTACACCAGTACTTTGACTATTTTACGAGCTAGACTTCACTCTAGAGTAGCTCTTATGTAAAGTATTTCAATATAAATCAACTAGACTACGAGAAGCTATCTTGTGTCAATAATATTCTTTTTTTTATTCTCATATTTATATTTGAGTGGTTTCTTTACCTCAACTTCCTGAACCTCCATAGCTACATGAGTTGAGAATTTCTTTCATAACTTCTTTTACAAATGAAAAAAGAGAGTAGTACATCCATTCTTTCTATCCTTCAATAGAAAGATTGTCACTTTCTTCTGAGTCACAATCAGAATCATATACTGGTGAAGAAATCTTGAGCTCCATCATCAATTCTAATTCTTCAGAAAGACCATCTTCCCGTGGAGCTTCCAAGAAGATACTTGTAGTGTGATTCTCATCTACTTCTCTCTTTTCAACATAAACAATTCTATCCACTATATTCTCACTGTATATTTCTCTCACTGATGAAATACTATCTTCATAGTCTTCTACTTCATGAATTGGATTGGCACGCATAATGCATGGAATCTCACTCGAAACACTTGACCTAGTTCGGAATATACTACTACTGTCCATATTGAGTGATTCCGATGATTTCGATCTTAGCGAATGTGACGAGGAAGACTTTAGAATTAATTTTTGCTTGGATGACTTGGAGTCCTTGGATGTGTTTGATTTGTTGGCACAAATGGAAGAAAAGGGAGCTCGTTTCTGTTGCATCTTTTTGACTGTACTGTTGCTGTTGTTTATGGTCGTGTTGAGTGAATGATGATCACTGCGATTTCTAATATTTATAAAGTCCATGATTCTTCTTTCCTTTAGTAAGTAATGGGATGCAATTGTTCTGTACGATTGGATCAGTTCCAATTTGTTCCTTTTGAGCGATTTTATGTACTTGGAAAGATGTTATGGCGCACCTTGATCAAGATTGATGGCTGTCTATTTATTTCAGTTTTGGCGATTGCAAAGAATGATCGCCAAAACTTTTTGTGTACATCTATTTTAGCTGTAATAGACATTTTGATAATTGTCATTGAGGCCATTTGAGACTGTCCCTCAGATATCTTAGAAAGTGTTCGATGAGTGAGATGTTGATGTGATCTTCAAACAGATGAAACATTCCTCTTGAATGAAATCAAACATAATAATTCCTTGATCATCAACAAAGACATCACCAATGAATAAATTGATTAGACTATCTAGTTTAGCACATAAGATTGGAACAAGAGGCTCCAGTGCGAGAGTCACTTCTTTCTTCCCCCAAAGATTTTTAACTACCTCTACCACAGACGACGAAAAGAAAGATACAATCCAAAAGAAGGAACCAACATCAAAGCAGCCATCACTACCAACTGTAGAGAAAATATTACAAGATGCCTACTTCAAACCAGCAGGACCGATGCATGATGGTGTATCCGTCATCAAGGGTAATCCAAATGATGAAACGACACTCATTACTCCAGAAGATTCACAATACTTTATACCACAAGTTGAAACCATGTATGATGAACGAAAGAAAAAGAAGCGGGTTTTAGTATTGGCCACGGGTGGGACTCTTACTATGGCACCTTGTCCAGAAAAAGGAGGAGCGTGAGTAACTGATTCTACTAGATTCATGAGTTAGTTCACCATAGGTGATGTTTCTCATTTTACTTTTTTCATTTTCTAGATTGGCACCAGTTCAAGGTGCAGTTACGAATTATATGAAAGAAATGAAGGAATTAAATGATGAAAATATGCCTGAAATTGTAGTACATGAATATAAACCATTTTTGGATTCAAGTGATATGGGTCCCAATGAATGGGCAGTGTTGGCAAGTGATGTAAGATCAAATTACTATCACTTTGACGCGTTTGTAATTCTGTGTGGAACGGATACCATGAGTTATACAGCGACTGCCTTGAGTTTTCTATTGGAGAATTTAAATAAGCCTGTTGTGTTTACTGGGAGTCAGATTCCATTGTCGGAACCATATAATGATGCTAGAAGGAATTTAATCATGGCTTTGATTTTTGCTACAAGAGATTCTATTCCGGAAGTGTAAGTTTGTTCTATTATTTGTAGAAAATGTGTTTCTACTTAGTTTCATTATACTCATAAAAAACTTTCTGCAGGAGTATCTTTTTTCATGATAGATTACTACGAGCTTGTCGAGGTGAGTTGATTGAGAATCCTATCATGAAATTTGCAGATATCTTTTTCAAAACTAATGAAATTCTCTACTTTTCATGCTTTAGCCACAAAAGTTAATACGCATAGGCTAATGGCCTTTGATTCACCAAACATGGATCCATTGGCAAAGATTGGAATCACTATAGATGAAAATGAACATTTGAGTTTACCTAGAGCAAGAGGAGCATTAAGAGTACATTCTCGAATGGATACACGTCTTCTGACGTTACGCCTTGTACCAGGATTCGACGATGGAGTCTTGCGTCAAATTGTCAATTCTAATGATTTAAAAGTATTGGTGTTGCAACTCTACGGAACTGGAAATCTCCCTTCTGTCAAGGATAGTCTTGTGCAACTCCTTGCCGATGCAGTAGATAAAGATATTCTAGTAGTAGCATCGACCCAATGTCATACGGGCAGTGTCATGATGGGTCATTATGCAACTGGTATAGCATTGAAAGAAGCAGGTGTGGTATCTGCCAATGACATGACATTGGAAGCCATCAGTTGCAAAGCAGCCTATCTATTAGGAAGAGGCGATTTGACAGTAGATCAAGTTGGTAATTTGATGGATGTAAGTTTACGCGGCGAAGTCACTCCATCGGCAGCATTGAATCCACCTCCATTTGCAAATGCCTATCAAAGAGCTTCTCGTAAAGGAAAGATTTATTTATAGGTAATTAATTGACAAACTCTGTAGTAGTTATAAAGTTAGATATGTATTAATTTGTAATTTTGAAATGTCCATTTCTCATATAATTTATGCTCCAATAGCAATTCCTCCATCCACGTTGAAGCAATGTCCAGTAATGTAATCAGCAGCATCATCAAGTGCAAGGAAACGAGCCATACCTGCAACTTCTTCAGGCTTTCCAAGACGTCCAAGTGGAATTCCCTTGGAAACTTCCTCCAAGTAAGCATCATCCAATTTCGCAGTCATATCAGAAGCAATAAACCCAGGACAAATACAGTTGACAGTGACACCACGTCCAGCAAACTCTTTAGCATTGGACATGGTCAAACCAATCACACCTCCCTTTGCCGCAGCATAATTTGCCTGTCCAGGATTACCAATCTGACCCACAACACTACTAATATTAATAATTCTTCCAGCTCTCTTCTTCATTGCAATCTTGAAAAATTCCTGGGTACAGTAAAAGACTCCGGAAAGGTTAATGTCAATCACATCTTGCCATTGCTGTGGTTTCATTCTCATGACGAGTCCATCCTTTGTGATTCCTGCGTTGTTGATGAGTACATCTACCCCTCCGTATTCTTCCTTTGCAGTCGCAAACATTGCCTTGATGTCTTCTGGATCTGCGCCTGTCGAAAGAAGAAACAGTTAGAATTAATAACAGTCTAATGTATCGAATGACACACGTCTATAAACTTACAGTTAGCCTTGATAGCGATAGCATCTCCTCCTGCAGCCTTGACCATCTCTACAGTCTCATTTGCAGCATCTTCACTTCCTGCATAATTGACGATAACCTTTTGACCAGCTTTACCGAGATCACAAGCAATCGCTCTTCCAAGTCCACGAGAAGCACCAGTGACTAGGATAACTTTTGCATCATCCGCCACCATTTGAAGAGAGGAGGTGGAACGAATTGCAGAGAGGTTGTTTCCATTGAAGGAAGATGTGAATGCTGATGCAGTGGAGAGGGAGATTGCTGCAAGTGTGTATTGGAATAGCTTCATTTTGACTTTATTGGAGTTGAATTATGTGTTTTTTTTTTTGGAGGTGGACTTGCGTACTTTTGTTATTACTGTAGGAAAGATACACTGTTTTTTCGATCGTTGAAAAGATTTTGTATCAAACACGTCATTGGCTAGGGGCGTAGCTGTGAGAATGATGTAGAGTGTACGTACTTGATAATTTGATGCTTGTTTCTCAGCCAACCATTTTTCAGAAAGGAAAGTCGGATGTTGAAGAAGAACGCATCTTTCTTTTCTTTTGATTTGATCTGAGTACAGTACATGGACATCACTTTCAATCATATTAGGTCACTCTAGGCTAGGCTAGGAAAATATATAGAAATGATACTGATAGACACTTTATTACTGCTTTTCGTAATGCAAATAGGATGTCTTTTGACAGCAGAGGCATTTCAATCATCGTCAAGAATAAGAAGAAAAGTAATAATAGAAAGAAGGAGGAAGAATGGTTCTCGGCTTTTACTACCAAATGTATCGTCATCGAAAAAATCATTGTATGTACATCAACCAATACAAGAATTAACTTCGATAACTGATGAAAAAGCAATAGAACAAGATCATAGGATACAAGAAGAACCAACAAATGAAAATAGTGAAAAGTCCATCGTATCATATCCAAAACATGTTGCATTTATATGCGATGGCAATTCACGATGGGCAAAATTACACCAAAATGATTCTAGTACCTATAAAGGACATGCACAAGGAGCCAACACCGTTCTCAACCTCGTCAAAGTCATTTCGGAACAATATACTTCTATACAATATATTACAATCTATGGATTCTCATCGGAGAATTGGTCAAGGTCTAGAAATGAAATTAAAGATATTTGGAATGTGGTACAATCCACTGTGAGTCAAGTTTTGAATGAGAAATTGTATGAAAGGGTTAAAATACACGTGATTGGTGATTTAGACGATGAGAGGATACCTTGGTCTTTAGCAACCAGTCTCAAGAATTTACAAAATAAAAGTCGAATAGGTGATGAGAATAAAAAAGTGGCTCTTTGTCTTGCGATTAATTATGGTGGGAGGAGTGATATTTTACAAGCTAGTAAAAAGTTGGCTCGATTGATTGCTTCCAAGGATGTAGATGGGAATGATGACACGTGTGTAGAAGAAACTTTTGAATCGTTGCTTTCGACAAATGGAATACCCGATCCTGATTTAGTGGTGAGGACTGGTGGGGAGCAGAGGATATCGAATTTCTTGATTTGGAATATAGCCTATGCTGAATTGTACTTCACAGATACTCTATGGCCTGATTTTGATGAGGCGGAGCTGAATAATGCTCTCCAATGGTATAGTCATCGAGAGCGTAGGTTTGGAGGACGGAGAGAAGAGGTATGATAGGAAGTTCCATTCCTTGTACTATGATTTCAGTTTTTAAATAAGAGTTTTGACAGTGGGATCTTCAATTGTATGTAATCATGTATTTTTAGCACGTGTTGAGAAAAGACTCATCTATCAAGTCGAAGCAGCAAATATGGAATTGCCAAAGAAAGCCTTTCTTATCTTCATAGGATGTACAATCCTAGCTGCGCTAGTATCGCTAGTCGCTAGTATCACCATCTTCTATCTCTAACAACTCGACTGAGTCCGGTTCAGATAGCAGTCTTCGAAAGCTTGCACGTACAGCTGGTTATATGAAGCACAACGAACGCTTCAGTCATCCATATGATAAGACTAACGATCGCATCAAAAACCGCAAAGATTTCAAACATGCTGTACGTAATGAGATCAAAAGAAAATGATGAAGGATAAAGCCGTTAGGGATTACTACAAGGCTGCAAATGATGGAGACAAAGAAAAATATCTGAACGATAAAGCGTGGAGAAGGAGCAAATGGACACAATTGCAGCAGAAAAGAAGAAACTTGGTAAAGGTAAATGGCAGTAAATAGCTAGCTAGTGTTTCCATATCATGTTCCTAGATGATCATGAGAAAACATTACTGTCTCTCTATTCGAATCTCTAAATTGTATGCATGTATAAAAATAAACTCAATTAGTATCAGATTGTATGAACTATTACGGAAATCTATCCGCACTGTAGGAAGAAGGTGGATTTTTCTTATTATACTCATAAGTATATATCAAGAGTAGTATCTTGCTTGAAACTTTACTAAGAGTATCATAGCCGAACCCAAAGCATATGTCTCGATTCCTAGATACTCCATCTGGGTCATCTAGCTAAGGCCTCTCGACAAAGTTTGTTCTTCTCTAATGATTCTGGCTACTAATGGTACTATCTTCGTCCAAGCCTCCGCTAAGAACTTCTGCAAATTAGTCATGACAACCATCATCTCCCGGCCCTTCTTGAAAATATGTCCATGTTGCTAGTTTGCAACAGGATATTTCGATGTTATTCCTCGAAGTAATTTTCACAATCTTTTTGGAAGAAGAGATATCTAATTTCTATATCTAGCTTTTTTCAAAATCTAACTCATATTCATTTTGAAATGAGATGATTCAGTCTTGTCATTGACATTTGCCATTCGTGCAAATTGGTAGCCGTTTGATCGGTGTATTTGTTGTGTGTACGCTCGACTCTACGTACAAACAAAACAAAAAAGCAAATGAAAATAAATATATTCCGTGATGAGGTCTCTTGCTACTGCTGTATGTCAAGCGAAGATGTGTATATTCTTGTTCCTCATCTTGAGTACTTTTTTACTTTGTAGAGTTGCCGCTGCATCCACTTTCGATCAGGTAAGCAAGAGCGAAGAAGAAGTCAGTATAGTAGAGCTACAGTTTCTTTTTGCTACTTACTGCTAGCGTCACATGATAATTAAGATATAAAGATATACTTGGATGTCACTAACAATCGTTTCTCAATGCTTCACAACTTTCACTGATATAGATGGAAAAAATGGAACGAACTTTTGAGGGTACTTCAACATTATTTGGAGTGTGTAAGTTAAAAGGAAAGCAAAGAAGCAAATTCATCAAAGCAATCACGAATGCATTCCCTACAGAATTGAATGCAAGAGTGGTAAATATGTCTCTAGTAACCAAAAAATGCGCTGAAAAACTGCCAGATACAAAAAATAAAACAAAAGAAGACGCGTATCATCTCATTCTAAATTCCAGTATGAAGTTTGAATTCACTGTAACGACAAAATTTACAAACCTTGATATTAACAATGTCAGAATTGAAATGGAAGAAAACCTTTTCAAGTATTTTGACATTGCGAGTCGGATTTCATTTGTAGATACAACTTTGCATTCCGAATCTGTTCTTGCTCAAATACAGGATATGTTGGAATCTGTCAATGACCAGGCATTGAAGGTTAAAGCACTCGCTGAGAAAGCCAAAATTCAAGCGTTTTTGATGGGGAAGACCTCTTGAGCAGATGATTATTTTGTAGTAGGGGTGAGCTTTTATGTTCGGACAATGGCTCCGTTTATGTATATATAGTATATAGTAATTGAAAAATACAAGTTGGTGATGGTTCGAAGTATTCAAGAAGATGATTAGGTAGTGAGGGTTAAGATAGAAGATGATTAGGCATAACACACATATTGAAGAAAACGAGTACGACCAACATGACTTATACAAACTCATGATACCTTGCATCTACTTCGTTTTGACAACATTTTCGTTCAGGAAATATACACACACTCATAGGTTGCATCTCCTAGTACATTTTAAACCCATATCGTTTTAAAACGCTAAACATCATAACTACTAATCAAAAATAATAACTTCTCTCTTATATTATCCTTTCAACCAACCCTTTCCTTTCTTCTTTTCGGGAGCAACCCCCATAAGATTATTCCCAGCAAGTTTCATCATTTCCGAAGCATACAACATTCTCTGTCCAGATACTTTCGTTTCTTCCATCTCAGTATCAATTTTTTGTATCGCCAGTGCAAGTATTTCCAATTCCTTTCCCGATTCATAAAAATTCTTTCCAATATCCGCTACAGTCTCACGTTTGACAATACCCGCACCAGCCTGTTCCATATATGTTGAATAATTTGTCATACTCGGCAAAACTTCCTTTTCCAAAATATGTTTCAAATCAAGCATCTCATCGACTTGCGCATCATCTATAGCTTTCAAAAGATGATTTTCCACACATTCTAAAAAGCATGTAGCAGATTCACGTAATTCATCACTCACAAGTTCCGCAGCCGTTTTAAATCTACAACTTGCCGCAGCTTGTGCGATACAATCTCCTGAATTTCTGATATTGGCTCCAGTAGAGGATAGACCACCACCATAAATGTCTAATTTTGGATTGGAGGTTGCGTCAATTAATAATTCACCTGATCGTGCGAGTGCTTTACCAGCGTCCATTAATGGTACTGCTGCCGGTTTGAGACTGAATAGTTTGGTAGAAGAAGGAGATGTACTTTTTGTGTATGTAGATGTGAATGCCATGGAGAGAGATGGCAGAAGTGTACATATTGACAATATCAGTGAGTACTTCATTTTATAAGTTTAATTATACTTGAATGACAACGCTAGTAATACAAATGAGAATACTTCATTCAATGTATTTCATCCATTACTTGGTTTTCTTGGATCTTTCTCGATGACGGGCAGGAGGACAGGTATGTTACAACTTACTAAATGGTATCTTTAAGCACCCTCTAAGTTTGTAATATACTTACATTGGGGGTATAGATTAATCCTAAATATAAATATTCTCAAAATACGTGTGACGATCTTTCTCTCACTTTTCTTCTTCACTTCAACCACACATCGCCTTTCAAATAGAAGCATAGACCTATTTACTTTCTTATTAAAGCTCTCCTCTAGCTGGTCAAGTCAAGCTACTCTTATTCTTCTAACCTATCTCTCCTTCAATATAAATAATACATAAAAATGAAGAGCATCTACACTCTCATGGCAATCTTGTGCCAATCTCATGCATTCGTCACTCCCTCTTCTTCCACTACAAGTCGTCCTTCTCTATCTTTACAAGCAGCAACCATTACAGAAGGAATTACCAAAGAAATTAAAAAACAAGGCAATGGAGAACCAATCCGATTCGGACAAGTAGCAACCGTATCTTATAAATGCTACACCAATGACTCTTCTCAACCCTTTTCACAATCACCAAAACAAAAAATGGTGGTGGGTGATGGAGTCATGATTGATGGATGGGACAAGGCATTGATGAGTATGACTGTTGGTGAATCTGCTTCGATTGAAATTGCTTCAGAAGTTAGTGATTTGTATGGATATGGTAGTGACGGTGTCAAGGGATTTATTGAAGGAAATGCCAAGTTGAGGTTTGATATTGATGTTTTCGAGGTGGAGGAGCAAAAGAGTATGGGAGTCAGTGGTCTTGCGGGTGTTACTGGTATGACTGGGAGTGGTGATCTTGGTGCTTTGGATCCAAGTAAGCCGGTGAGTGCGAACGAGCGACAGCGAAGTGAGCAGCGAGTGTTAGCGAACGCTGACTTGATGTACAGTACTTCATCAGTTCAGCTCACGAGTGTGTTTATCGGGACATGAACTTTGTGATTCTTTTACATATGTCTTCTATGTCTTTCTTGCAATCATCATCTAATCATCATCTCTTCTCTTCCTATAACTTCCTTCAACCCACAGAGAACACCAGAGGCAATTGCAGCAGCATACAAAGCACGTCAAACACAAATGGCACTCGATAAAGCAGAAGAAAAGGAAGGACTCGAGGGATGGATTGAAAAAGCGAAATCATTCTATTTCTTTGGTTTCTTTGAAGGTGAAACAGGAGAACAGGCACCATGGATTTTGAGACCTTCGATAACTTTTCCAATTGCTTTTGCAGTTGTAGGAGCTGGATTTTATGCGACTTTTGCACTTGGTGGTATTAGTGAGAGAGGAGCGCAAGTCAAGGATGAATTGGATGATATTGTTTTGACTTTTAATTTGGTGAAACAGGCGGTTGTTGTTGCTTTGAATATGTAAACGATAATTGGAACAAGAACTATACTATATAGAAATAGAACAGAAACTTCATTTGTGTATTTTATATTTTATATATCATACTGTATATATATTTTCAACTTATACACCCTCTCGGTGCTTGTGCATGACTCCAGCATTTCCCATCATATCACTCAAGGTAGACTTTCTCACCAATGGTGCAGACATTTCTTCATCCTTCTTTTCTTCCGTACGAATGTTTCTTCCCGAGGCATATCCACCTTGTCTATTGGTAGGATCCAATTCATGTGCACCTGCACCTTGAGCCTTTTCAAATCTCTTTTGTGCCCTCTTACGTTCAAGTTCCTTTCTCAACCAATGATCAGCCACAGCCAACATTTTAGCAGGATGTTTCTCCAATTTAAGTTGCTGATAGTACTCCAACTCCTCCAATTGTCCCTGCCAGCCAGTATCACCATTATCTGTCAAATATGTCAAATGAGTCGGCCAATCATCCAACCCATCGAAAATATGTGTAGCGTAAATAATAGTCGCACCACGTTCTTGACTTTCATTCTCGAGCCATCGTAATAAATCTTGTCGAACGCATACATCCAAACTAGTGGTGATTTCATCTAGTAACAAAACTTTGAAAGGACGAATGAGACCCAACAACAATTGGACACGACGACGTTGACCATCGGATAATTGATGCATTCTCCAGTGTAGATCAATTCCAAGCATTTCGACAAGTTCATCGCGTCTTTCTGGATAGGATTGTTGAAGACGTTCCATCATTTTATGTACTGGAATGTCCGCCACTAGAGATTGGTAAATTGTATATTGTTAGAAATATGCACATGTATAGAAAAATATATTTCTATTATATATAAATATAGAGTAACTTACTCAAAGGAACACCTGTTCCAGCAAAAGCAACGGTTCTCATTCCCCAATCACAGTCCAAGTAAGCTCTGTGAAAATTCAACTTTGTATCACGAAACGCATTCAATCCCAAAACTTTGATATCACGTTCAGCCTTGGCCAAATGTCTACCCGCTAAAATACGCATCAGGGTAGATTTTCCAGATCCATTGGCTCCAATTAATAGACATCTTGATCCTGTTGGAAGTTCCAAGTTGAGATCGTTGAGAATGACATTGTTGGGGTTGGAGTCGTATGCAAATGTTAGGCCTTTTACTTCGATTGCGTTTGGTCCGTAGTCTGGAACCTTTGGTAGTGGCTTTGGTTTTGGGAATTCAGACATGCTTGCTTTTATATATTATGCAGTCAATGAGTACTATCAATACCAATAGTGAATTGCAATGCTTTTTCAAAGAACAAACTGTGTGTGATGACGAGATAAAATGTGACTGGATAGCACATGACTCATTGGCCTCTCTTGGCATGTGATTATCCTCTTTGGGTAGGTAGACAAACATAACGGATAACTTTCTTTCGTAACTTCTTTTTCATTGTCATTATTTGGAAATTGATCTTTTTAGATGGATTTGATGATACGTTGAACAATGGAATTACTCATGTCATCCATGATGAAACAAAATAAACCATTTTTTTATTTTAATTAATAAATATTTTTATAGATCATGTCTTCACTTATGCATTTTCATTTTCACAAGATGGTACGTAGAATTCTTGAAATCGTCGATCTTGAGGTGAGGCCTTACAGTTACAGATATGAAGGCACATAGTACTTGCGTTTTTCTTGTATTTATATTATATTTTTCTACTATTAGATATTTTTTTTCCTCGAAGTATTTACAATTACTGAGGATTCATATGGATAATTTGAAATAACAAGAGGAATGTTCTCTTGATTCATTACCACACTTTCCAAGAGCATTGGCTCTTGCCTATATTTGCATCATCAAATGTATCACCATACATGGTGGACTCATCATGGGATGTGTCGTCGCTATAATAAGATCTAGTATCGTCGTATTCTTCACTATTGTATGTAGAGCCATAGTCTTCGCTTTCTTCTACCACATCGGATGAAATATTGAGTTGAACTCTCTTTTGTTGTTTGATTGGCTTTGAAATAACCTTTTCTTCCTCTGCAACGTTTGTTCTTTCCGTTTCTTGCTCTTCTTCATGTTGAACTCTCTCCTTTTCTTCGGAAATAAATGCCTTGTCTTGCTGTTCCTGATTTTGTAACTCGGAGAGACGGCCCTTGAGCTTCTTGATTTCAACTAGAGTTACTTCTTCACCCTTGTTTTCAGCTGGAGTCATGGTGGTATCTTGTATTTTATTCTTCAAAATACCAATTGGTCGTTTGATGGAATGACGGTTAAGATCGACTTCGTCTAAATGATCTCTCAAATCTTTTAGACTGTTTCTACAGTACTCTGTTCTTTTCAACATTTCTTCTCTCTTGGCCTTCATTTCTTGACGCAAAATGCTTCTTCTGATTTCTCTGTCATTTTGCATTTGTTCTTTTCTTGAGCTTCCAGTGCTACTGTTGGCACTGCTTGTATCTACACCATCGCGTCTTTCATCTTTTGCAGCGTCTCTAAAAGAACCATCGTTGGAAGAAAGGTTGCTAGACTGTGAGTTTTTTCTCTCCATCATTTTCTCATGTTGCTGTCTACGATATTCAATAAAAGTATCGCTTCTACCTGCAGAAGAAGGTCTGTAACTGCTATGAGCTGCATTGGACATGGAAGAAGAAAATATACTATTTTCAGAAGACTGCTTCTTTTCAATGAACTTGAGTCTATCGCTAGGAACAGCGGTTCTCGGTCTTTCAACAGGAATAAAGGAAGTAGATGCTCTACGGCCCTGACTTGTAATTGGTCTCATTGGCAAATTGTTTGTATAATCTTTTCTTTGAGATTTGACTGGAGCAGTGAATGGACGAGTTGGAATGTGTTCTGCCTCATCTCCGGAATCAGTAAGTGCACTCAAATCATTGTGGATAGTATCAATCATTTTTACTAGATGTAACAATGCTCTTTTGTTGTATTGTGAGAATTTGTTGTATGCAAAAGAAATGCTGGAAACAAAAGCATAAAAGAATTCGGGTTTTGCGCTGTTTTCAATTACCGTTGAGACATTTCAAGGCTGTCTCATTAGACTAAAATGGAGCTTTTTCTGACAAGATCAAACCGTTGATATTTTCTTTGATAAATTTAGCGGAGTAGTACGACTTCTAGAACATAGAACGGGTTTGTAAGGAATAAATTAGCTGAGAAATGTTTTGGAAAAATCTTTGCAACGCATGATCAGAAAATCTCATAGAAAGATGTCAGGACAACCATTCATTCAAGATAACATATGAAGCCTTGGTTCCAGAGTCAATTGTCTAAGCTCTACGATGTTTGTGATATCTCTAGCTTATGAGGCCTTATAAAAACTACTTAGCCTATACTCAAGAAAGAAACTTCTGGAATAGACACTTTCTACGAACTTGACTCGACTCAGTCTCTTCAATTGGTTGAAAAATGACACAAAATGGAAAAGTTGCCCCATTCGCAGGTGAAGAATTTCTAGCATATATTCCTCCTTCTCATATCCGTGCATCTCGAACGATAGTGGCATCTTCGGTTATTCTCTTCGTGATTATATTTTATGTGATACCAAGATATATTAAGAACCAAAAACAAAGTACAGATACAAACGTGAAGGAAAACGAAGAAACTCGAAAATCTTTCCAAGAGAATAGAAAAGAATCAGAAGATGTATTTCATAGTTCAGAATCGGAACAGAATAAAGAGACTGATATGAAAGAATTACTGGAACTTTTCTTTATATTTCCAAAGGCACTTTATGCAATACTGATCTTTTCCTTGATTCTATTTTCCCCTCAGAATCATGAAACTGCAAGGCGGATATTTCAATCGCCTATGTTGCGTCCTCACGAATGTAAAACCATAATCGAAATGGCAGAATCAGTTGCAACTAGAAAGTACAGGGAAGCAATAGCTACAAAGAATGAATTGGAAAATCAATATTTCAAGAATATGGATGACATACATCACATTGACAAACTATTACAGTGGCCAGAAGGATGGAGTAAAGATAGACATGGTTCATATCCTACTACAGATTTAAACCTTGCCACAGACTTTGATCAAAAGTCAAAGCGATATATTCAAACTGTCTTGGATGCAAGAGTTAGCCCTTTGTTGGAACGAATTTATGGAATAACGCAGGAAGCAATTAGAGCAGATGATATGTTTTTAGTAAGATATGATGGTAACGGACAGCAGCACTTGGCTAGACATCGTGATGGAACGATAATTTCAATTAATATATTACTCAATGGCGACTTTGAAGGAGGCGGTACAAAGTTCTTTCTTACGGAACAACTACAAGAAGATGTGGCTCGGCCTCGAATAGGAGAAGGAATCATTCACAATTCTGTGATAGAGCATGAAGGACTTGCAACAACAAAAGGAACAAGATACATTCTAGTAGGCTTTTTGAATGTAGATCGAATGGATTCAAGGACTGGCAAATCTACAAATGTTGGCATATTTTCGACTTTCTTTTGCTTTCATTGGATGTCACATTTTCTATCGAATCGGGTGCCTGAATTCATTTCTACTTTGAATATACATGAGTTTGCCAAACAGATACTGATAGATTTTTCATTTGTTCCAAAAATAATCAGCAAGCAATTTAACACTGTAGTTGACAGTCTCGCTCCTTTTGGAGTTGTGAAGTTGGTCCAAGAAGACAATTATGAGAAATACCTCGATGCACTTGACAGATCATACGAAGCGAACACTCGAGGAAGTAAAGATTCAAGTAATTGGTTTGAAGGCAATCGCAATGATTTGATGCACAAAGGTAGAAAGTAAAGAGACTATATGTTATAATCAAATTACTGAATGCGTACATTACTTCATTTTATCGCTTATTATCACTATTTGTCTTTTACTTTCCATAATCTTATCAAAACAAATTGACCTCCTATAATTATCTTTATCCTCTCATCCAGAACGACGACCGAGTTTGATACACTGATGTTATAAACTCACTGGCTCGAGAAACATCAATATCATATGACAACAAATTACTCTCACGATGTTGTTCCTGACGATCTTCTTCAAAACCTTGCTCCTGTATCATTTCTGCATTAGCTAGATCTATTGCTGCACGAACATCGGCCATTGAAGGTGTTTCCCCTCCCTTCATCAAAACTATAAGAAATAGTTCCCACTTCATGAGCATAGGGAACTGTTCTTTCAGTTTCAAAACTTTGGGACGAGTGTAAATCAAAATATTGAAGACACCACCAAGAGGAAGTATAATCGCTTCGAGCCAGAATCTCCACTCAGAGTCAGACACATTCTGCCCAGATACTTGTTGTAACATCATGATCATTACTGGTAAGTATACCAAGAAAAATGATGAGACGTATAGTAGAGACTGATGGAATGCCTGCTTGGTTAAGATAAAATTGTTATTCCCTTTGCCTCTAGACTCGTTAGCTCCTTCTTCTTCTACTACTGCTTCTTCTTCTTGATCATTGTGCAGAGAGTCTCTATCAACCTCATCAGCAATTACTTCATTGTCTTGATTGTTCTCATTGATCTGACCGATCCCTCGTGCAGGGATATCAAGTTCGCGTTCTTGTTGATACACATGATGAGTAAACAAGTAAAGAATCACAACCAAAGCCACAAATGAAGCACCGAGAGCAATTCCACTATAAAGATATAAAGCATTTTTAATATGCGGACTATCAATAGTTGTTTCACATATCTTCCCTCCTCCTTTCTTTCCTCTTCTTTTCTTTTTCAGAAAGCATTTTTGGATGAGGACAGACAGACGACGTGAAGAAGTCAAATGAAGTCTACAGAAAGAATGAAGCGGAGCATCTCGAGTGTTACTTGTCTCATTGATTTGTTTCAATCTATGTATAGGACTAGGATTAGGATACCATGGCTAAAAAACGCAAATCTACATCTAGAAAAACTACATCTAGTAGTGCAGGTACAAAAGCTCGAAGGGTGAGTGTAGATGCTCAAGCAGAAGGACAAGCGAGAACAAGAAAGCAGAGAGCAGTGAAGACGAGTACACAACCGCAACTAGATACAATCTCTATTCCAGAGGTAAGTTATTCTAACCCTAACTGAACAACACATTTTTTAACGAGAAGCTAACCTTATATTCTTCTAGTATCATATCAACATATCAGTAGGCACAACTCTTGAAAAGCAATTTCTAGATGAGCATGGGAACATTAGATTGTATGAGGGTTGCATCACAGAAATTGGAGAGAACAAGAAGGGAGAAGAGATTATGCGCATCGAGTATTCTGATGGCGATAATGAGCACCCTACTAAGGATGAGTTAGAAGCGCAAATAGAAGCAGGGCTAATAGATATTGCATCTATCAAAAATGCCAACGATGCGGATGCAGATGATGAAGATTCAGATCCTCTTTCTCAAAGTCAAGCAGTTGATTCTCCCACGTGTGAGAGTACTGGATGTTGTTCAGGAGCTCCTCGTCCCAACTTTGTACCGGATCATATTCTTGATTCGGCCAATGGGGAGAATGCCGAAAACGATACCATGAGAGCTAAGCACTCTACAGGAGCAGTGAATACTGCATCACAGGACGACGATGAAGTAGATTTACCTCATCTTCTTAGGTATGACTCTGATGATGAAGATGAAGATGACTACAATGAGTTTCCTCAGAGAAAGACCCACGGGGAAAGGGCACCATCACTAGATTTATCCGATGAGGATTACAAACCTGAAGAGGATCCAAATGAGTTTTCTGGAGACAAATCAGATGAAGTGATGAATGAACATAGTGGGGAAGTTGTAAGTCTTTTGATAAATTTTCACATTTCATATTCATGGATATGCTCACCTTGCATCTCAAATAGGGTACACTTCCTTTAGTTCAAAAGAGTAGAGCTGTTATTGTCAGATGGATTACTGAGGCACTCAACTTGACACCATGCACGATTTGTAATCAACCTTTCATGACAAAGGAAATGTATTTTTATTACAAACATTTGAACATATTGCATGGTAGGAAGATTCATCGTCAAGGCTACATGCATCCCCAATGCTGTACTCAAATATGTGCCGTGCATGGTCTTTCAAATTATGTATGTGCTGACCATATGAACTTTCTCAGAAACTGTGTTTCTGTTGAAAATGCCACTGGTGAGCTTATTCCACTACATGAAGATGCCGAGCTATTCAACAAACTTTGCAAGATTCTTCAAAAGAATTTTTATGCAGATGCAGACGTTGTGAAATTTCTTCCAAAGGTTCACTATTATGATAGTAAAGACAAACCGAATGTTGAGTCTAGCGATGAGCCAAATGTTGAGCCAAATGTGGAATCTAGAGATGAGCCAAATGTGGAATCTAGTGACGAGCCAAATGTTGAGTCTAGCAACAAGCCAAATGTTGAGAAATGGGAATTGGAAAAAATCCTCACTACTGAAGAGATCCTTCATCATAATTCCGAAAAGTGTAGTACCAACAATTGTAAACTGCCTGCATGCACACGCTATGTAAACACTGTAGATGAAACCAATATTTGGTATGGCTGTATTGACTGTCAATACAAGGTGAGTTTGATATTTGTTAGCCTGATTATCTCTTCATTCAATTGTTCATCCTTTTAAATAATATAGGAATTTGGAGGGTGGCCGAATAAGACAGATGAGTTCCCGGTAGAATTCTTCGCCGAAGAAGATCTAGATACCATGAAAGATCAATGTTCCTCTAATGGTTCTTTTGAATATCCTCTAAATATTCCAATCAAAACAAGCACTGGGGAGTTTGTCAATTTTGAGTCAAATGAATGTGAGGGAAGTGTGATTCCTGCGTATAGAAACAAACTTGTTGTTTGCGGGAAACCAGTTCTTTTTGAAGGTGTATCTATACAAAAACGTAATGATCGTAATGACGACGTCTTCTTTTGCGATTGTGGCTTTGGGGAATGTTGGGAAATCCTTCAAAAGAATACTAGTTCATACTATCAAGATAAAGATTATCTTGTAGCTTACTGTAAGGAATGTGACAGTAGACCAATGATTTGTAAAAAGTGCCATCGTCAATTTGGTGAAACAACATATCCCAAGCAACTTGAAGGGAAGTGCCAAGACAACCAAAGTAAGTATTTTTGATATTTGTTCCTATCTAGCTATTTTGACCTTCTAATTGTATTTTGATTCTATTACAGAAATCATTCCAAATGTAAAAACTATATATTCTTGTGATGTCAAACGGGGTGACATTCGGTCTGCGGTCAGAGAATTGTTTAGAAATGAAAAGTCAGTTCTATCCGACCTTCTAAAAAACAGCACCATTTTTGAAATAGGGATCACAAATCATCCAGAAAATCGTATTCCATTATCAATGGGTCTACATTCATCAAAAGATAAGATGTTTGCCAGATTTGTAGATAGCTTTGAGTATGTTCATGCTGTTGGAATCGAATTTGGGTAGAATGATTGAGCAATTAATGTATGAAGAGTTGGTTCATTCACATGCTGGTGTTTGTCTTGCATCACCAGAATTCTTTGGCCAAGGTGTCAGGGAAACACGAAACAATGACGGGTTGGAGAAATTTGTACCATACATCATTGGGGCGAAACCACTCCATAACTATTCCTGTAAATGTGATTTTTGCAATGGTAGAACTGGAAGAGAGAAAGCGAAAAAATTTGTGAAAGAGAAGGAGGCAGAGATGCAAAAATACCAAATTTCAGCTACTCATGATAATGTTGAATCTTTGGGCGGTAGGTTTGAATCTATGGATAAAAAGCTTGCTGCTGTTGATAGTAAGTTGGATTCTCTTGTATCTTCGTTGAAAGCAAAGAACAAAGATGCAGAAAATATTACTGTATCAGATGATGGCGAATTAGAGGGTTAGTAATTTGTATTACTAGGGGTTAGTATAATATATATAATAATAATAGTAATTTGTAAAAAGTGAAGTTCGCAGGATATGAACCGACTATACAAATTGTACCATGAATTTGCGGATTGATGCTTTTCGTAACTAAACAAGCAATGGCAAAGCTATAAGCAATGAGCGCAAATAAAATATGAAAGTATTTCTCTTCCTTTATAGCAAAGTCTCTAGGTGTCACCTTGTACTTGATTCTCTTGAGAAAACGGTGTAAAGAACAAGAGATACCACCCCAACTAAGTGAACAAACCCAATAGCTTCACATGACTTGAATGAGCCAATGGCAAACAACGCATCTGGATTTTCTTTGGGACTCGCAAATGGAGCAATCAGATGTGTGAATGAAAACAGTATATCAGCGATGCTCATTGCAAAAATAATCCTAGAATACGGGGAAGCCAGTCCAGATCGAGTTCGTTCTGTGAGGATCATGGCTACAAGAACAGATGATGCAACACATGAAATAGACGCATTGATACATTTGATGATTTGAGCGGCTTTGAGACTTGTTGTACTCATTGTTGTGAGTGGCAAACCATACTACTTTCGTCTCAACTAGCTATTAGAATATATGATGAATGGAAAAACAAATAATCACTCTTTAAATGCTTGATGATGATACCGTCATACTAGACTCATTACCAGTTGTGTCATATAAGGCCTATTTGACACTGACGTATGCCTATCATTGGATCGGCACACTCTCCATCTGAACAGATGCAATATTCATAGCATCTGCTCACTCTTTTACTATACCTACTCTAAATACACCTATTAAATATATTATCATATATTCTGTGTATTCTCGTAGGTCTCTCAGGTTATTTTGCCCTTTTACGTGAAAGAATTAAATTCCTCTGCGCTACATTATGAAAACTACGTTGGCTAACAAGCTGCACAGATCGAGAAGATCCGTGGAACCGTCAACGATTTACCAAAGGATGTATTTCTCTTTGGTACTTCTTCCGTTGCTCGTTCTGGCCCATATGATGTTGTTTGAGCTTTGAGAAACAAAAGACGCCTTTGAGCGTCTGGAAATACCAATCCTACTCGGACTATAATCCGAAACAAATTTCGCCGAAAAGTCAAATAGATCCTCCGAAAATCAATCTTGGGACATAATGACCGTCCACTTGACGGTCATACGAAAATTATATGTGGCTGCAGATGTTGAAGTTGGTACTGCACTACATGTCAAAGAACAACGTTCCATGTTCTGTTCCACCTCTCCAGTATTATTTATAGACAGTATCTGATCATAATTCAACGATGAAACTAATTAGCTTCCTCCTCTTTACATACTCCATTGACAAATCATTTACCCATGCTCGTAGACTACAGAGCAACGGTAACAATAATGGAAATGGTAAAAATGTGTTTAAGGAAGAAATGTCCACCGTCGAAGGAGAAGATGTCACGTGTCTTTTCAATGGTGAGAGAACAAACAAAATTGATATTTTCTAATCTTTCATTCTTCGTTTTCATGATAAACTCACACATGTCATTGAATCAAAGAGGACTTTGAATTGGGCACATTAATTATCGATGAGCCTGGAAAGTACAAACTCTGTGAAGACATTGTATTCGACCCTATCCAAGACAAAGCTTTACCTGTTACTGAAATGTACCTGCCTGATTTTAATGTATACAATGAAAACGCCTATGGAATGGGATTTTTCGCAGCGATTGCCATCTCTGCCTCTAATGTTGAGATTTATCTCAACAATCATTCCATTGAACAGTCGGCAAGTCATGCCTTGATGCAACGATTCTTTGCCATTATCGAGTTGGCGAATTCACCTTTTCTGCAGAGTGTCGGGCCAGCTCAATTTGTAGGAGAAGATGGATTTCAAGCTGCTTCCAATGTTTTGATTCAGGGACCTGGTAAAATTGGAAGGTCTGCGCATCATGGTGTACATGGAAATGAAAATCAAAATATTACTATCCGAGATGTCACATTTCAAGACTTTGAGGTTGCAGCTGTTGGTATGTCTTGGTTGAGCTCTTATCTTTCTTGTATGTATTTTTATTTTTACACTCATATACCTTTTCTTGAATCATAGCTCTGAATAATGTGGATAATGCAATCATTGAACACAATACAATTCTAAATAACCGACATGATGTGCCCGTCATTGGGTCATTCTCTGCCGCAGCTCAGATCAGCCATTACGGAAAGGCTTTGAAAGCTATGAACTTTGGTATGAACCTGAAAGGAGTCTTTACCACTGCTGAAGAGGTTTACAATAGCCTCTCGGCCATGATTGAAAATACCTACTTTGTTGTATCTCGAAACAAAGATTCAACATTTTTTGAAAAAAAGTTTCCCGACGAATACTTTTTGTTTCACAACAAGAATCAGGTTGTGGATGGTCCATGTTATGCATTTGTCATTCATGGAAAAGGGCCAGCTGTCGGTGGATTTGGCTTTGAACTTGCAGAAAGTACCAAAATGTCCAGTAATATTCAAATCTCTGATAATACCATTGATAATATCAAATGCTGGGAAAATGAGGTGCCGGCATTAATTGTAGATGACGTTGTACAAAATGATGCAAGAGGCGCAATGCTGCAACTCATCAAGTCTACTTCGGAAGATAAATTCTTAGCTATCAATGATGATGGTACATACAAACGTAATCCAGTCGCGGACATGCAAATCATGACTGCAGCAGCTATTCAACAAGGTCTCTTAGTGAACGATCCGTTACTTCAAACTGTTGTCAATACTATCAGTCCATCGATAGTTGAGTGGGCAAGTAGCTCCAACAACATTCTCACTCCTCACTACAGATGCAATGGTGACAGCATGCACCACACAATCAAAGGTATGAATATCATTCGCGTAGAGGACTGCGAGGGTTTTACAATTTCTGGTAATTCCATAAACGATATTGAAAATTTGAGCGATGAGCCATTTGATAATTGTTCTTCTTACCACTTGGGTGCAAGTATCGAGGACACAAGTACTCAAGTGGGAAGTGTACGAGTTATATCTCTTGCTGCAGTTACTGGATACGTGACAGGCTCTCAGGCAAAATCTCAGATTGCTCAAAATGATTTGAGTAATGTAACTGGTCAAATCATTATTGGAATAGATATCCAAGGCAAAAGTGATTCATGTTTCATTGATTCCAATGTATTTGATGAGTCTTTCCTCCCAAGAGATAATGTTGAGAAAAGCATTGCTATTCGTCTTCGTGAATATGTAGATAGTTCAGTGGATGGATCCCAAGCTATTGAGATCGGACCTAATAACAATATTGATGAAACTCAAATTGAAATGTTGAATGGTTCTACTGATTCGGAGCACATGAGAAAGTTGGCCGAGTTACATAAGAAAATGAACATTGGTATTGAGTGGAAGTTGGGAGCTTGTCCTTTTGGAAGAAGATGAATAAGTACAAATTTTCAAAACTTTGTTCGAAATAAAAATATAAAGAGTTTACATGTTTACAATGAGTACAGATTCTAAAACTGATTCATCATATCCAAAAGATCGAATGCATCATTACTATCATCTTTTTTTTCCTTCTTTTTGGAAACCTTTGAAGTAGATTTTGTGATATCCGAGAACCGAATCTGTTTCCCCGCTTCCCAATCCTCTCGGGTGATGGCTGTTTTCCTCTTTGACTTTGACGATACTTTCCGAGATGACTTCTTGCGCTTTTTGCCTTTTGAAACTGCTGCTTTATCTTTTCCTCTATTACTGGTAGGAAGAGTGTCAGCTCTAGATAGTTGTCCCCTGCGCACATTTGTAGTAACGGTAGAAGGCTGTTTTTCAACTGAGCCAGTCTTCTTTTCTTTCTCTGATTGAGGAGAATCTATTGTTGTACCTGTAGTATTTACTGCCACATGTTTTGATTTCTGGTTCCTTTCTTTTTGTGTCTTGGTAGAAGCCATTGCGACAGATTGAGTTATTTCTTCTTCATTACTTTCTATTGAGAGGTCGAGTACTGCCACAGGCTGTGTATGTAAATCAGAGGCAAAATCTATTGACTCGGTAGAGTCCATAGAATTGGAAACATTGATTTGAGCAACTCGTTCAGAGTCTTGATGTTTCTGCATATTGTCAGATCTATTTCCATCCAATGTATCCTTTTCAGCAATTTGAGTATCAACGATTTTCCTAGCTTTCTTAGCTTGAGGCTGTTGCAGTTTCCCATTCCCGTTGCACTCTCCATCGACTGTATCTTGAAAAAGAACTTTCTTTGTATAATCTAACTTGCGCTTTCTTCCTACATTGACCGATTCCAATTCCTGACTACTTCCGCTTTCCTCCTTTCTCGAATCATCTTCATATGTTTTATCCCCACTTACTTGAGATTCAGCCCCATGCGTTTCCTGTGTATGCATTCCCTCCGACGAACATGACGAGTCATCATCATCACTCTGAAGCATATTGGATATACTCAACCGTTCATTATTTACTATTGGAGATTGAGTGTAAGTAGAAACATCTGGAAGTGGAGTTTCTTCTCTCAAATGCATGTTGGAAAATCTCCTAACATGTCGTTCTTCTGTTTCCGGTTCCTTCATTTCTTGAATAATATTTTCGTTAGCAGCTGTTTCTTCCTGATCTAGATTACTGCTGTTTTTCTCTTGTTTATCAGATACCGATTCTTGATTGTGCGACTGCACCATTGCTTCTTCGTTTTGTATATATTCCTTCTCCGGTACTTGATTGGCTGTATTCTGTACATTCGCTTGTCCTCTATTTTTCTCTTGTTCACCAGCTATCAACTCTGTATTTCGCAACTGCATGGCCGTTTCTTCATTTTCTACATTTTCCTTTTCTGAGATATGATTGGCTGCATTCTGAACATTTTCTTGCCCTCGAAGTTCTTGCAAGTAGTCTTTATACTCTTCCAAAGGAGTTTTCCCCTTTCTATTCCTAACCACGTTACTATTTCTCTTTTCAAATGCTTTCTCTATCTTACACATAGCTTTGATAGAATGTTCATCTGGATAATTATCTTTTCTCACCAAACAAACAATTTCAGGAGAAGGAATCATATTCTGATCATCTTGTCCATTCAAAGAATAATTGAAACATCGTACAATCTGTCTATACCGCTGCAAAGGACTGGGAATGGCAAGTAAAGCCTGCTTGACATCTATAAATTCATGAGCAAATACCAATGTACCATGTTTCGCTCCCTGATTTGCAACACGCTTGATACAACCTACTCGCCTAGGACTAGACTCATCCTGTTCCAAATCAACACGGGAAATGTTAAAGTCCAATTGTTTTTCATAGAGTACAAAACATATCGGTTCTTTGTTGGAATCAATTCCATATTGATGTAGATTTTGAGCATGTGTCATGAGTTTTGTAAGTGATACCGTCCAATGACCTGAATTGACTTGAATCATTTCTCCTGAAGAAAGATCCAAATCGTGTTCCTTTTTGAGGTAATACATGGAGATTTTACATGTTCCGTCGGATATGATGATATGATGCAGTTTTTTGCGGTTAGGATCGATGCGAGATCTTTTGGAAGGAGATTTTGAGAACTGCTCATCAATTATTCGAGGAGGCTGGACGACCATTGCCAAATGAGATTTTCGTTTGAATTTCGGTGGTGATTCTGATGAGAGCTGATCAAATGTTAATGATGTACAGATTGCTGATGCAATCCATGGAAGAGTATTGAGAAGTGTCTCACTCATTTCTATCTGACACCACCTCTTTTGTTAGCAATAGTACTAGCAATTTCTATTATGGTATTAGTGGCACACAATTGAGAGCCTTCTTTTACAATTGATTTCAAAGCAATTGGAATGTGCTAAAAAGATTGTTAGTTGGCGGATGAAGGCGTTATTCTTTGCTTAGTGTTTCGGCCACATATCCATCCTGAGGTGTAGAATTATCCAAATTGTATCCACCCTACCTGAACGACCTACCCGACGTCCCCTACCCTACCCGACGTCTGTCGTGCCAGCCAAAATCGCTGAATATCCGCATCACAACTGACATACGAAGGTCTGTTCAACCACAAGATTGATTCCGCCATGCTTCTACTGTTCTATAAGACTTGCCTTGCTTTCTTTTATTCACGAGAGTAAAGATGCTGCAATTGCGATACCATAAAAACAACTTCGTTCTGATTGATATCCAACATGTCATCTGAAAGCAACCCAAGCAAGAAGCCTTTTTCTCAGCTGACCTATATCCGTCGTATTGTGCTGGGAGATGCCGTTGTTGGAGAAATGTTGGAGCTTAGAGCTCTTCTAAGATGCAACAATGGGTTTGTAGATGATTACACTGCTTAAAAGAATTGAAAATAAACTATTAAAAAGTATATTTTAATATGGTATCCATTGGATATTTTTGGTATCCAAAATGAGGCCAAAAATGTGCTATTTTATCCACGGATATGTGGCCGTAACACTAGAGTGTAGGCAGTGTAGTGTGGCTTGTGGTGGCTTAAAAAGTGTCTCAGATGATTGCTATCCATGAATAAAAGTCGTAGAGAAGGCCTTCTCTCTTTGTACATACGTGTAGAAAAGTAAGACCATTCGTCCTTTGTACCATGACAAATGATGATGAGAATCAACGGGGATGTGCAACAATTAAAGAGAGATGTGCAGGACGATTGGAAGAGAGAGAAAAGCAAAAACCAAAATACAATTGCTTTGCTTGCGAAGGAATGGCTGTAAACAGATATTGATTTTCATGCAAGAGTCTTTACTGTCATGAGTTTTCAAGAAGTCTCACAGCAACACAAATTATCAAATGCATAAATGCATTTATCTCATGTGTTTCATCGTCTGTTCTAATGGCGATGATTCTCACAGAACGCGATAGTTCGGGGCTGGCATCTCCGTACTCTAGAAACATCTTTGCGATGAGCATCTCTGATATGTTGAAGCGTGAAATAGGAGCTCAGGAGTGTGCAACCAGAAAAAGACACAATTTGATAGTATTGACAAAGCAAGCATTCAACAGTCTCTACTATACATTTTATCATACTTATTGGTATACCGACCAGCAAGAATGATCGTATGATACAGCAAATATATGGACTGAATGTTTCTGAGTCAGAATGGAGATTCTGGTTCGAGGTGATTGGAATCCACGTTTAATTATACGATTTTGCCCATTTTCTCGAGAACAAATCTCTTCATGAGCTTCATTTCATCGACATCAGCATACGGGTTGGCTGCAAGATAATCTGATGGAGTAATATCAATGCTATTCTTCTCCGTCATTGCATGAATACCACCTTCCTCATTAATCATTTGACAGATTTCATCTTCTGATGGATGCATTGAAGAACAAAGACGATGCAGTCCATATTCGTCATCGCCGTTGATAGATTTGACCCATCTATTCACTTCATCAAATGATAGTTCATTCCTCACCTCGCCAATAAACAACTGTAATAACGGCGTCCAGAAAGAAAATTGCGGGCCAACAAGCTCAGTGTGTTGTTGTAAGATGATCAACATTTTACAATCGTCGAATGCCTGATTGCCAATTTGTCTACAGGAGTCGGGAATGAATATTGAATTTAGCGATTCACAGCTTTGAAATGCATCATCTCCGATGAATTCTAGCTTTCTGGAAAATTTTACAAAAGCGATTTTCTTGCACCAATAGAAAGCTTCGTCCTCAATTCTCTCTACAGAATCATCAGCCATGATGACCGCCTTTATATTACTGTTGCCAAAAGTCATTGTTGGAATCACTCTAACTCCTGGTAAAATGATGATGACTTCCCATGATTGTCGCTCTTCATGATCATAGATAAGAGGGTGACCAGTATACCAGTCTCTTTCCCAAAGTTTCTCTCCGTTGTAAAAGTAGGTTTTTTCCCCTTTATACATTCGTATCCCTGGTGTGAATTTGCACCACTCTTCTGTTTGGAATCTCATAAACTCTACCAACTCAATTATTGCATTTCTCTACAGATTTCTTTTAATGATTATAAAAATGATGCGTTATGATGGAAAGTACAACATTCAAACTTTCCTCGGTGTCAATCATCAGTCCCATCTTATCAATAGCACTAGCTACAAAATAACATTGCTGTAGCCAAATATTTGTTCATCATAACAATGACGTGCGCGTGCTCAGAGGTACAAGGCACGTGATACGTGATAAAAAGAGGTGTGTGGTTGTGTTGCAACCTTATTTTTATGTGCAATGTAGTAGTACAAATCATCTAGTTCTAGTATATGACAATGACTGCATGTAAACAACTTATTCTTGTTCATGGCGGTGAACTGGCCAATGATGTGGTTCAACAGATTGAATCCAAGAAGCCATCGAGCTTTGAGGACTTGAAAGTCTCCGTCCGCAATGCATCAGAAAGGCCGAAACAATTACTCGAATACGGTGATGATACTGTTGTTTGTTTTGTTATCCAAACGATAGAGAATGAAAACCCTACAGAAGATGTAAGTTGAACTCAACGAAATTTCAAGTGCCTGCCTAGTCTGTGATAGATAGCATGTATGTAGTAGAGCAAGTTACATGTTTCTTTATCATCATGTGTCGAACGTCGTCTAAACGGCCTAGGTACAAGAACTATGACATACTAGTTCCTTGCAGTTATATTCTAACCATTTTGTATTTGATAGGGTGGAACTTGCTTGAGATTCTTCAAAAGAAAGACTCATCCTGAAGATCTTTTGGCAGGAAAATTCAAGTTTGCAGTGTTGGGTTTAGGTGACAGTAATCTCTTGCTGGATAGACAGACTACCACTGCGAAAGATTGTAATCAAGCAGCAAAGCAGCTTCACTCGCGACTTGAAACGCTAGGAGGAACTTGTGTACATGAAATTGGAATGGCTGATGAACGAACTGAATTAGAAGAAGTTGAACCTTGGATTGATTCTTTTTGGGCAAGTCTCAAGGCTTAGATTTCGAAGAATAAATTAATCTTAAAAGACAATTAAAGCTAGTTTCTATGATTTATGCAAATTCAGAGTAGATCTATTCCATATACTCTTTTGACTATTGAAAATACTTTCCAAAAGTTTTGACTGCAATTTCGTACGCACTAAACCTAGATCCACTGACAATAAAGGCTCGCATGATAGAAGGTGTAACACCATTGTACAAACCTCTCCATCCTTTTGTATTGAGTAGATCTTTTAATACGTCCATAGATTTCAACTTTTGTGAACCAATGACTTCACCGTTGCTATTTACTTGTGGCGTAAGCCGTGATAGATCTTGTCCTTGTACACCAGCTTTTATACAATCCAATGGAAAAGAAACAAACCAAGACCATGCTCCACTTATTCCACCAGCTACAGGTATTGTCCAAGCAGCAATTTCGCCCTTTTCTACAAGGTTTGACTTCTCACAAGCATCTTGTAACAAAACACGTAATCCTTCATATGTATAAAAGTAACTTCCTAGAAATACAGCCTCTCTTACTGTATTAACTGCATGCCCCGTATAAATGACAGAAAATCCTTTCTCCTGTACCAACGTTGTCAAACAATGCCAACTACCACGAAATCGTTTACTCGAAACATTGTCCAATTGCATTTGTGTTTTCAACATGTGTTCAACCGTCGAAACGATACTTCCCCAACACCCAAATGAACCAGCAATTCCATTTCGTATATCCCAACCTCGATCTGCATTTATAAGTGATCTAAAATAATTATAGGATGTAAAATTTCCAGTGTTTAATATAGCCAACGAGATCAAGGGTGGTGCCATGCCTTTGTATAAACTTGTGATTCCCTCTTTTCGAGCGATGCGTGCTCCGACTCGTAGAAAGCTTGTATTAGTAGATTCTGCAGTTTGCATTCTTGTTTTGACCAGATCAAGAGGATATCCAATGACTGTTCCAACAACTCTATCGAGATGGAAGAGAGTTAGTGTTATTTCTTCATCAGCCATGTAAATAGTACGACACAAATGGAAAAAAGAACAAGAATCAAGAATACGTAGTCTCTTGCTTTCTTACCCTGCAGAAAAGCCTCCCAGCATTTCTTGCTTGAAATTTATATTTCTGCGAGATTCTTTCATTGCTTATATTTTTTACAAGTGTGTAGTAAACTATATTTATAAAAGCAAAGCAATTAGGCAGAACTAGATAAAAGTGCGAAGTAAACTTATTTTTATTTGAAGTAAAGCAATTAGGCAGAACTATGCTGCTTTTTTTCCTCTTCTGGTTTTTGGTGCACGCGTCATTTTATTGCCGTCACACATCTATGTAGCTAGATAGTTAGCTAGATAGTATAACAACGTGATAATTTCAATTGTATTTTAATAAAAGTAAAACTACCTCTTGTTCAAATTTACTGAAAATTATGTTCTTATCGAGTTTACTTTACTTTACACTTACTGAATTTCCATTGCATTTCCATATCCCAAACACTGTGCTCGAAAGTCATTCATTATGGCTTCTACAATTTGTGTTCTAGAACCATGTTTAAAAACATCATCCAATCCATATTCGTCGCTGAATTTTCTAATATCCGATGTGAGGCGATGAGACATATGCATAGTGCGCTTACTTTGCAACCAATGACAATCTAATTTTTGCTTTTCGTCCTTGACATATGGGATATTGATCATTACATTCTGGTTACCCATACGCCACAAATCTACATCATTTGAGTCATCTTCTCCGATTTCCTTTAGAAGGTACATATCGGTCTTCTTCCATGCCTCTGACTTTGATATCTGTTCCGTCAAGAGTTGGGCGACATGCTGCCACTCTTCTTTCGATGCAGAAATGAGGGAGGGTACATGTATCTCATAGGATGTGAACTTTCCATCATTTACAAGAGTCTCGCCAATAGCTTCTTCGATAGGAAAGTGTAGAGGCATGGTATCATAGTCTGTCATGATTCCTCCAACGTTTGCCATTGCGAGGTATCTATATAAACAGTAAGCATTGTAAACATCTGTCTGAAAGACTTGTTCGACTTCAGCCTTCATTGTTTCATAAAAAGGGTTCTTCATAGCATCGTCAATGGTAAGTATTCTAGGTTCGAATCCAAAAGATTCCCATTCTTTCTTCCACAGATCAATCAAATCATCATGCTTGGCATTCTCGTCAACTGGAGAAAAGAATGTGTAGATAACAGGACGAGGTTTGGTGATCTCAAAGCGATGCCCAATGCCAACATTGACACAGTAGCTATTGAGATGCTTCCAGGATAATGCAGCATCAAGCTCAATTCTAGGCGATACATTGATGGCTTCAGCAATCTTATCGAATTTGTCATCGCGCAACAACATTACACGTGAATTATCAACAAAAGGTTGAATTTCTCGACCTTGATTTGTTTGAAAGACGTAATTGTTCAGATTTGGTAAGTTATTATCGCTTTCAAGAGGACAGTCAAATCTTATAACATCCCAGTCATCTGGAACAAGATTCGCAGCCAGTCTCAGTCTGTGCATATCTTTAATTTCAATATCATCTTGTAGAACAAGTGATACACCATGTTTCTTAAATTTATTGGACTGCATTAGATGCAATAGAGTATCAACTTTGCCAGATTCTCTGATACATTTCTCTTCATCTTCAAATGCACAGACATAAGGAAGTCCCTTGAATAAAGGCACTCTATAGAATTGAATGCCCCGATTCGGTAAGAACCAAGATAGACAATCTTCCATCTTTTGTTTATTTTCAATGTCTTCATCGAGGTTCATGTAAAACATTTGGTCAATTGGGATCCGAGCAGCTTCTTCGTCAAAATCTTCATTGTCAAGTTCTCCTCTGATCTCCTTTACTTTTTGAATAACGTCTTCTCTACGGATATCAGAGTCAATGAGCGGATAAGAATCAATTTGAAACTCGGAAAGGTCGACTTGGTTTGATGAGAGGTATCTAGTCACTTGGGATGGTTGCAGTCCAAGAAGGTAGACCGCACATGCACTCAACATGAAAGAAGTAGCCAACTTCTTCTTAGATGCTGTGCCCCGCCTTTGCTGCTGTGGTCTTAGGAATTGCATATTTTTGGTTTATATATGTGTATATAGTATTTAAAGAAAAACACAAGCATGAAGCAGGAGAAACTGAAACTGTTTCCTCCTGCTGACTATTTATTCACGCTCAAGCAATATAATTAGAAAAGTGACAGAATGTTCATTCGTCGGATAAAAATGCCTTCTATTACAATGTTTTATTCCGATAAAATGTCTTGTATGACTATTCTCAATGACCCGCCGAATGTTATTATTTAGAATTATGACGAAAATAACTTTGTACGTACTAGGCGAGACCTCTTGTTCATGTGGATGGAAGCAAAACCAATGACATGGACGAAGGATTCATTATTCTGACGAAGAGAAGTAAGTAGTGAATATAATAGTATGGAAACAAGAATTGAATGAGTTTAGCTCGCTTAGCCGCAAATTATAGCTAGTATCATGCATACTAATGATTTTGTTTCTCAAAAAAGATTCTTCCAGAGTTCATGCAACGCCTACGCTTTTGAACTCTGTACTGACCAGCCACCATTCAGGATATATTGTCTACAGCTTTACCTACATCGTCAGTCATATTCCACTCATTGAGTTTTCCACGCTTCAATTCTATGATAACGTCAATGATTGGCTTCCCAGCTCGTACTGTCATTTGTTTCTGCAGACCGATAGTAGTATTTCTTGAACCTCTTTTTCTGTCGCCCAAAGTTACAGACTCAGTTCCTCCTATCAAACATTTTAGCTCGACATTGTTCATCACTTTTCTTAGATCTCCATGGGCTGATGCAATCATACGATCGCCACAATCTTTACTAGTCTACACAGCTCTCACTTCTTCCTTTCTTCCAATTTCATCGATAACCATCATTGCATGTGGCGTATGATTTTGCACGCATTCAATCATTGTTTTGGCTTGACTCGGAAGGCTCTTGACCATCATTCTGCTTGCATTTCCAATACACCAATGTGGAATATCTCCAAAACCAGCGATTTCATTGGAGGTATCAATTACAAATACATTTTGCTTTTCTGCGAGCTTGTTAGTAATCTCTCGTACAATTGTTGTTTTACCAGGCCATAGGAGGTAGTAGTGGAAGGGTAGCTATTCATACTCTATGAAAATCAACTTACCCATGCTTTATAAGGTACAAATGATAAGAGGTAAAGATCGTCTCTCAAAGATAAAAAAAATCAAGTTCTCAACTTACCTCTCCGAGATGCAAAATACTGCCGCATTTATCGTATATTAACATATGGCGGGACAACACGAGTGCTACCAAATCTAAATAGATCAACATCTTTGATGGTTGAAAGAGAAAGCTCTTCATTATTCTCGCAAATGAGAGATTTGATATTGCGCTCTATTTCAGACTTCATTTAATAGTGAAGGGTTAGAAATCTAGTACATAAGGAATTAGTAACAGCGATATTACAATTGGTCTTCTTTCTCCGTGGAGCTAGAGCAATGTTTACAAAAATCTATTCCTCTGATTCATATTCTATTCCTATTGATTCGTGCATTTGTTATGTCGTTATGTATGAGTAGTAGTAAAAACAACAATCGTAATTGCATAGCTATTGAGCATTTATGCCAAAACAAATGCGTTACCAGTTTTTCCTAAACCATGTAGACCATGATGTCTTCCGTTTCACATCTCAGACTCTTCTTTGAATGTGTCCAAGGTGCTGAGAAAGAACCTATAACATGCCCGTTGAAACTTTCTCTCCAAGAGATCATTCTTTGAAGCAACCTCGTTATTCTCTAGTTTTCTAAATGCCTTGAAAACTGGACAAAGATGTTTATGACCAAGTCCCCTTGTTCTAGTTTGTTCCGAGTAAAGGTAGTTTGATCTTTGGCAATCTTTGCAACAATATGAAACAACACGGCAACCTTGGCAAATTAGATGTTCATTCACGCTACTTTTCTTTTCCTCGCAAAGACAGCATTTCCAAGTTGATCTATCTGTCTTTACTGCAAGGTACTGTTGCATATATAGAAATGCAGAATTCCGTATATCGTTACCTTGTTCGTCAGTGATTTTGACATTGCTGGTATTGCAGATAATAGAACCCATGCAGGTCATATAAAACATAATGAGTGAATGTGCCAAGTATCCCAAACCTGCTTCGTCATAATCATCCGAAGGTTGAATTTTTCCCTTGAAGATTTCTTGTACTTTTTCGCAGTCTACTTCACTGAAGTCCTCATTGATGATTGCAGATCGAAGGAAGTCAACACATGAAATTTTTCCAAACACATGTCCTCGCGAAATAATAATCTTATTCTTGTGATTTATCATAGCAGAAGAAAGATCTTTCACCAGATGAAACTGTCGTAGCCTGTTTAATTCACCGAGTGCACGATCGATGAATGTAATATAAATTGGGAATCTACTTCCTTTGAATCCTAGTCCTGTATTCTTGATCTTGATCAGTTCATGGACTTGTTGCGAAACACGTGTAACTCGAGCAGCGCTAAAACCTTCGATTCGAAGTAAAAACAAATCAATACATGACAAGAAAAAGTTTCTCATTGGATTATTTTTCACTTTGATTGCTTCTTTGCAAAGCTCTAGTGCATTTGAATATTCTTGAGCCCTCATTTGAGTATTAATAGATTTCCAAAACATTTTTGACAAAATGTTTTCGTCATGAAATTGATCTCTATTCACTGCTACATAGTCTGCTTTGATACTTTTCATGCCTTGAATAAACTTCATGTCGACTGCGTAGCAATCACGTAATCTCCCCAAGAGCTCAAGACTGAAATGCTCTTCTTCCAAGAACTTAGCTGTATTTTCATATATGCTGATACGCTTTAGGTGCAGAGACTTGTTTGTTTCGCCTTTCTTTGTTAGCTTCTGCTTCTTGCTCTTTTTCCCCATCTTTTACTTGTACAAAACGATTCTATTCTATTTGAAACTATGATATGAAGGTCAGTCGTTGTGATTGGCGTATTGTTTAGTTGATTGGAAGAGCAAACATACCTCATCTTTCTGTCGTCTTTCCAATTCTGACCGTTAAAAATCAGGTGAAATCAATTTGTTCCATGAAATTCTAGCATCGCAAGACTAAATTGCGAAGCCCCTTCTCATTTTGAAGCTTTTCTAGTAAGTATTACATTATCATCAAATAGTAAACTTGATCAAAGTAGTCAAATTATATTGTAGAATCACAGCTAAATTCAAAAAGAAGATACGTCGTCCCATTATGAATGATTACGACAACAATGATGGGTATGATGCTGGTACATCTATTCACTACATGAATGCAGACTATCGAGTCATTTACAATGTAATGTTGGAAAATGGTATCAACATCTTCCGCTCGTCTACAAAAATTCTAGCTTCAAGCAATGGAGCCTTAAGATACTACAAGTACAACGTGTACTGCAGCGAAGATATCTTGATTGGCTATATGGTCCAGTCAATACTCATGAAAGACATGGGACCTTCTATCCCACTTTTTAGACATGGTGGATTATGCTCTCCGCTTTATATGGATCTTAAAAACTTACATATCGAGTACAGAGGTCATATTGTACCAATTGCAGAAGCTCCAATGATTCCAGTTGGTACATTTCTAACTAATTATAGGGATTCAAGAAGTCGTCTTCAACGTCACATTCCAGAACTCAGCAGAACCCATCATTACAAAATTGAGCTGGTAGGAACAATGAGTGTTGGTGTCTATCCTCCATGTTGTTGCACAATTCCAAAGTTGATATTTCCTGATTTGATCCCTTGGAATAGATATGATGTATTTAAGCCCGAATTTGACTTTTCTGCTCCAGTAATGAATACTATGATGCGCGATACTAATCAAAATGAAGAGATGCTCTATCACAACCCAAATCCCAATGTTGCACCAGCTATTGAAATGGTTAGTGCGGACAATGTATTCATTCTTCCATCGAATAATCAGGGAGATAGCACTTTAGTCCTCGCTGCAACACTTGTCGAAGATACTTGTGAGGACACCAAACGCGCTAATGCTGGTCACAGTAAAAAGGATCTCTCTAAAAACAACCCCAAAGCAGGTAAAACAAAGCTTGAACTTATAGTAGAGCCAGATGAGACACTTCAGTTCACTTTGGCTCGTGATCCCTACTTATATGAAGTGTCTTCTACTTTGACACTCACAAATCCTGTAGGAAACGCTTACCTCGCATTTAAATTCAAAACTTCTCAGCCACTACATTACCTTTTAAGACCAAATATGGGAGTCGTTGCACCTGGAACTTCTGAATATATCAACATCAATCTAGTTAAAAAAGAGAAACAGAAGCTTCTACAGTCCTTTGATTGTCTTGGACAGTCTGCTCTAGATTATTTCAATGACGATAGATTGCTTGTTGAATCCTGTAAAATCGATGAAACATTTGGGAAAAAGTGCCTTGAGCAAAAAGACGCATTCGCAACTGGTCATGCACTACCTGGAGCAAAGACTTCAAAAGAGCTAAGCGAGTCACTCACTGCTACGTGGGATAAGTTGTGTTCAGAAGATGATAGCAGAATTTCAAGTCACAAATTGAGAGTGAGATATGAGCTAGATCCATTCTTGAAAAAAGAGATAGGCAAAGCTAAGTTTGCACTTGTAATAGAACCAGAAAAGACACTTCGGTTTACCATGACTCGTGATTCCTTCGCTAATAAGGTGTATGCTATATTGACCCTCACAAATCCTGGAAGAAACGCTTACTTTGCATACAATATCGAAATTACGAACCCTAGTCGTTACCTTGAAGGAAAGAAACTGGGAGTCATTGCACCTGGAACTTCTGAATATATCAACTTCGTTCTAGTTGAAAAAGAAAAACAGAAGCTCCTCAAGACCTTTGATTACCTTGGAGAACCTGCACTCGACCACTCAAAAGGTGCATTGGTCGTTGAATATTGTATAGTCGATGAAATACTTGGGAAAAACTATCTTGAACAAAAAGACGCATTGGCAGCTGACCATCCAAATAATGGAGCAAAGGCTTCAAAAGAGCTAAGTGAGTCACTTACTGTCATGTGGGATAAGTTGAGTTTGGGAGGAGATAGCAAAATATTCAATCGCAAACTGAGAGTAAGACATGTGGTGACCGCATCCGCGGAAAATGAGCCTCCGTCGGAAGTAATAGAAAAGTCTAGTTTGACCAATATAGCAACTCAAAAATTGACTGCACCAAAAGAGATTATATGTTACAAAGAATAAAGGCTTCACAGAGTGGAAATTAAAAAAAGATGAAAAACTTGATAGTAGTAAGGGTAGGGTTACAGGTCTACTTTTTGTGAGCGAACCACATTGAACTTTGAATGCAACAAACAGAGCCTCCTGGTAGCGTTCTTTTTAAAGCGCTCTACTCACTCGGTGTTGTCACATCTACTACTACAAGAAAGACAGACTAAAAACTTTTGTATTGGATAAACACTTCATTAAATGTTTAATCGATAAAGCGATGATTAGAGATGATCCTCTTATTGACTTAAACATTGAATTATCTTACAAAAATCTATTCCCTGATTCGTATTCAAATCCAATTGATTCGTGCGTTTCTTATATCTTTATTTATGAATAGTTGTACAAACAACATATCGTAATTGCCAAATCAAAAATGTTAGTGAAATATCTTATTTTTCTGAACCATGAACCGCATCACATTTCGGACTATTCTTTGAATGTGTCCAAGGTGCTCAAAAAGAACCTATAACATGCTCGTTGAAACTTTCTCTCCAAGAGATCATTCTTCGAAGCATCTTCATTATTCTTTCGTTTTCTAAATGCCTTGAAAACTGGACAAAGATGTTTATGACCAAGTCCCCTTGTTCTAGTTTGCTCCGAGTAAAGGTAGTTTGATCTCTGGCAATCTTTGCAACAATATGAAACAACACGGCAACCTTGGCAAATTACATGTTCATTCACACTACTTCTTGTTTCTTCACAAAGACAGCATTTCCAGCTTGATCTTTTTGTTTTGATTGCAAGGTACTCTCGCATATATAGAAATGCAGAATTCAACATATCGTTATTATCTTTGTCGGAGATACAGCCATCACCAATATAGGTCAAATAGAATAGAATGAGCGATTTTGCCAAGTACCCCATACCTGTCTCGTCATAATCGTCTAAAAGTTCGTCTCCGTACATGATTTTGCGAACTTTTGTCAAATCGAGTTGTCTCAAGTCCTCGTTGATTATTATAGATCGAATGAGGTCGACACATGAAAATCTTGCGAATACTTCTCCCTGCCTAACAATGATCTTATTCTGGTGCTCAATCATAGCTGACGAAAGATCTCTCACCATATCAAACTGTCGCAGTCTGTTTAGCTCACCAAGTGCGCAATCGACGAATACTGAATAAATTGGGGATCCACTTCCTAAGAATTCTAATCCCTTATTGATCTTGATCAGTTCATAAACTTGTTGCGAAACACGGGTAACTCGAGCAGAGCTAAAACCTTCGATCCGAAGTAAAAATAAATCAATGCATGATATGTAAAAGGATCTCATTGGGTTTCCTTTCACATTGATTGCTTCTTTGCAGAGATCAAGTGCATTTGAATATTCTTGAGCTCTCATTTGAGTTCGAATCGGACTATCCAACAGTGACACAAAGTGCTCATCATGAAACTGATCTCTATTGACCGCTACATAGTCTTGTCTGATATTTTTCATGCTTTGAAGAAGTTTCAATGCGACTCCATAGCAATCACGCAATCTTCCTACAAGTTCAAGTTTGGTATGTTCTCCATCTAAGAACTTAGCTGTACTCTCATATATGTTGATACGCTTTAGGTGCAGATCGTTGTCAGGCTGTAAGAGCTTGCTGTTCTTGTTTTTCCTTTTGCTGCGCTTTCCCATATTTAACTAAATAGTACCTTCGTAGTCCAAAAGATATGAAAATAATGAGATGAAGGTATGTTTGTTGATCCCAGGGTCCATAAAAGAGTGAAAAGTAATGCAGAACCAACCAAATTCTGGCAGTTAAAAATCAGGTGAAAAAAGATTCGAAAATGTTCCATGAAATTCTGATATGGCATCAAAAGTCGCAAGATTAAAATGCACAAATAGCCTTTAAGAAATCTCTGTTCCTTTCAAGCTATTGAGATGATTTCTGGATCTCTAAAGTAATCTCAATATTATCGAACAGCAAACTTGATTTAAAGTGGTCTGTCGTGAGAATCCTCTCTTTCTATCTCCTCTCTTACGTCCTCTCACAAAAGTACAAGCCCAACATCCTTTTATTAGCTCCCTCCAATTCTCTTCCTGTTACTACTTGAAAAAAGATTTCTTGAGAAATTTATATTTTTAATGGATGAGTTTGTGAATCACAGTGGCTAAATAAGAAATTTTGCCATCTGATGCCAAACGTAAGAGATTTTAAAAGTTACTCGAAACTTCCTTTTTGGCTCTATTCAATTTAATCATAATGAAAGGGTATTTTCTGATCTATGAATCCTCGCGTTTATTGCATTCAATCTTCATCTGCAGTCGTGAAAGCTACCAAACACTTTGCTCTCTTCTCGCCAATATTTTCCAATGTACCTATCAAAAATCTTTTACAAGCTCTGCGAAACTTTCGATCTAAATGATCCTTTTTCGAATCATCTGTATTCTTATTTCTTTTCTGATATGCTTTAAAGACAGGACAAAGATACTTATGTCCCATGCCTTTGGTTCCAGTCTCTTCTTGGTGTAGGTAGTTTAATCGTTGGCAGTCTTTGCAACAAAATTTCACTGATCTACAACCTTGGCATAACATCAACCTCTCTTTGCCAACCTCGTGGCAAGTGCAACATGAGTCTGAAAACTGATTTCTCTTAAAAGTGATGTACATCTCCATTGCCTTAATGCAATATTCTTCTACATCAGCATCTAAGGAGGAGAACTTCTCATAGAAAGTTGCGTAGTAACCAAGAATAGCATCTGCCAAGAACACTTCACCATATTGCATCGGATCACATGAAAGCATTGCCTTACAATCTTCTCGTGTAAGTTCAAACAATTTGTTGTTGTTTGCTCCATGATCAAGTATATCAAATCGAAGCTCATCAATACCCGAAAAGAGGAAAAAGATAACACCCCGCTCTGTTGGCAAATTCCTTTCGATTCTTAGATCTGTCACAAGCATTTTGTTTGTAAGGACTTTCACAGCCTCATACATTTGAAATCTACTCAATTCAAACAGACAATTTAAAATGTAAGCGTTTTGAGAGCTGATAAATCTTTCTTCAATGTCACTTTCTGTTCCAGCTTCATTTAGGATCTTGATAACCTTCATAATAACTTCTGTATGCAAATAATGTCTTGATTTATCAAGTCGTAAAAGAAACAAGTCAATGTGTAATTCGATCAAACTTTTGTTAATGGCTTTAGGCGGAAACTGTTCGAATTTTAGACAGAGCTCGAGTGCTGCTAAATACTTTTGAGACTGTACAAACACCGAAAATAGACGTGAATGTAAAGTAGACATTCTGCCCCAATAGAACTTAAGGCAATTTTGAGCAAGATATAGTTCTTTGGATCGCTCAAACATTTGAATTTGCTCTTCAATGAGCAATCGACGTTCGACCCACTTTGTTGGAGCAAGGTTGTCTAGTTTGAGGCTGAATTCATGGTAAGTATGATCCAAATCTGTGAGGTAAGCAAGTCGTTGCTTTCCTTTATTAATTTGTTTCCTCGTCTTGCTCTTTCTTCCCATTTTTACTTAAAAAAATGATTCAAAAATGGATGTCTTGAAAGAAATTGAAAAAAAAAGGAGTGACGTCAAAGTGTCAAAGCCAGGTTCTCTATGGCTCAAAATTGCAAAGGCTCCGATCTCGATCCTTTATTATATAGATTGACCCTTACCCTAGCTCTAAAAGATAGATTAGATTTCATATACAGAATGGGAGCTATTTTTACAATGGAATCCTAGTCAATCGTTTTATACGACCTTCTTCATCTAGCTTCACGTCAAAATGAACCTTTGTTCCATCTGGAGAACATACGTCAGTTCCCTCAATTGGTGATATCAAACGATGTCGAGGCAATTCATCAGAATGTTTCTTCTCAATCTTTGTCAGTTTTTCTTCAATCAACTTTTGTACATCTTTCTTGCCACACACAGCACCAAACACACTTGTGTTTGTATCCCAAATGATATCACCTGAACAGAGTTCAGATGCAGATTTCCCATCTCGATGATCCACACAACTCAAAAATCTATTCAACTTGTCTCGAGGAGAATTTCTTGCTGCAAACGTGGTATGTAAAAGTCTTTCAGATGTGTTTGAAAGTGGTTCTCCTAGCATTTCTTCGTATAATTTTTGAACTTGCTTATTCTCATGGCTCTTTCGGATTACTGAATTGGAATCTATGTTATAAATGCCATTCATTCTCTTCTGCAAAATATTAGGATCGTCTGACTTTGGCTCCCCACCGCCACCAAGGCAACCTCCAGGACAAGTCATTATTTCAATCATTAAGAATTTTTCTTTCCATTCATCGTTACTGAGTAGTTCAATAGCTGATCCAATTGAGCTTACTGCAGCTACAGACCCAATGCCTTCTATAGTTGCAACTTTAACTCCTCTCTCCACTCCTCTTACAGCTTTGTATTCGACAGGAGCATCTTTCAGCCCAAGAGCATCTGCAGCTGTTCTCAACGCTGCCTCCAATACTCCCCCGCTAGCTCCAAATATCGCTCCAGCTCCTGAACTTTCTCCCATAGGATTGTCATACTCTCCATCATTGCTTAGTGAAGCAAAAGGAATCTTTCGATGTCGGATCATTTTTGCTAATTCTCTCGTTGTTAAAACCGCATCAATATCTCCACGGACTCCAGGTCTTTGACTTTCATCTTTCTTTGCAGTACAGGGCATGATAGATACAACATAGGGTTCTTCATCACTCTCCGACTCGATTAACTTTCCAAGTGGACCATACTTTGATATTGCTCCGTGCATTTGTTGTGGACTTTTCGTAGTAGATAAATACGGAATCAAATCAGGCCGATGAAGTTCTACGTAATTTATCCATCCCTACGAACAACAAGTACAAATTAGTTTGCCACTGGTGTGTAAAATATAAATAAGCATAACCTCCTACTTACCGGGCAACATGACGTAAATAGAGGTAAGGCTCCTTCTCTTTCTCCTTTTAAACGTTGCAAAAGCTCATTTGCTTCTTCCATAATGGTAAGATCGGCTGAGAAATTCGTATCAGTGACATAGTCAAAACCTAATTCACGAAGTGCATTAATCATTTTCCCTGTAGAGACGGATCCAGGTTCTAATCCAAACTCTTCGCTAATTGCAACACGGGTAGCGGGTGCAGTTTGAACAATCATCTTTCTCTTTTTGGCATCCAATTCATCCAATACTCGATGCCAATCTGGTCTTTCGATTAATGCACCGACTGGACAGCGTAAAGTGCACTGGCCACAGGATATGCATCCTGAGCAAAAGTAGAAACGTAAGAAGACATTTAGTAAAGTGTAAGTGGCGCAAAACAGATTAATGGTAATCCAAAATACTTTGTGATGTTCGAGGTCTATCATAGCCTTGCAAAGAAGCTTCTACGTAGCATTCTTCATTTACTTACCTGTTTCGCAAAGTGGCTTATCAAATGCTGTTATGGGTAACATACCTGCTCCACGTTCAGCAAATCCTATTGCATCTAATTATAGTAAATGGAAATTAGACCAGTCTGTAAAGGATTCAAAACTTTGTTCTTCTTGATTATAAATCTACTTACCAATCTTTTGTGCATGACAGGCATCCACGCAAAGTCCGCATTCAATACATTTCTCCATATCTCTATAAATAGACGGAGAAGTATGATCATGCAAGGTATGCTCTGGATGTTCTTTCGATCCACGTTCCTTCTTTGGCCATATATCTTCCACCTGTTCTTCCTGTACTAAATCTTGCAATTTACAATTCCCCGAAGCTTCACATCTCATACAATCATTTGGATGTCTCGAAAGTAAGAATTGCAAATCACGTTTCCGGAAATCTTTCAAAGCTTGTGTATTTGTATATATAATTTGTCCTTCCTTGACTTGTGTTCTACAAGATGGGACAGGTTTGTTGCTACCTTCTATATCCACTAAACACATTCTACACACAGCGCGAGGAGCAAACTCGGGATGATAGCATAATGTAGGAACATGTGAACCAACTTTATGAATGGCATCAATGATTGTCGATCCTTCTGGTACAGAAGTAGACTTTCCATCGATTTGAAGGTTGATGAGTGTAGCTAATGCAGCAGGTGCATGCTTGGCAAGAGTATTTGTAACTTGCACTGCTGTTTTCTTGATACTTGGTAATGTCGACATGATTTATTATTTATGAAACCTTTGCTAGAGTTTCGTGGTCAGGGTTCGGATCGACTATGATGGGATTGTGTCAAAAAGGCTTCGGAAAGGTCTGACAACTCGATTTGGATTTGTGTGCGAACCCAAATCTAAAAGACTCCAAATGACATTATTGGATGTACATCTCTTTGCTTCGCGCCAAAACACATGGCTCAGGATTGCCTCCGCACTATGGACAGACGGAAACAGCTGCTGTTTGTGTAGCTATGGACCTTAGCCACACAAAATTTGGGCTCAACGGCGAATCGAATCTCCGGCACAAGTGAATTAGTCAATCAAAGGCCATCAATTCTTCTATTGACTTCACTAACTAAAGCAGTACTGCTCTTGAACCCTTATTTATTTCAAGATGAAGTTCTCCTTGGTTGCAGTCACCCTCGCATCTGTTGCTTCTCTCGCATCAGCAAATTCAATTTTACCAGAGAAAAAGTCATGTGCAGAGAACCGTTTCTGTGCTGCTACTCCTACTCCAGCCTTTAGTAAAGATGTACCAAGCCTTGAGACCACCTTGTCCATCAGAGGAGGAGCTGTGCTTGAGCCAACTACTTTGACTGAAGTAGAAGATATCATTATGAAGGCTTCTGCAGAGGGAAAGGCTGTCGTGATTGACTTTAGTGCTACTTGGTGTAAGTTTATATGATGTAAAAGTGGGACTCATTTCGAAACGATTCATGTAATGTGTTCTTTCTTCACTTCTTTACTTTCTCTTCTTCAATTGATACTTACACTCAACTCCTTCTTTAGGCGGACCATGTAGAGCCATTGCACCATTGTACAAGGAACTCAGTGAATCGTATGACAACATTGTCTTTCTCAAAGTAGA